>CM055278.1:0-203836 GCA_029237695.1 Conchocele bisecta | reverse complement strand
CGTTATTGACTATCATGTGATGTAACCACATCCGGCTTTGACTTTGACATTCATACTTTGGAAATATATTGCATAGGCAATACATATGTATACTTTGATAGTGTATGGTAATACTCCTATCATGGCATTATCATGGCTAAAGGATTGTAGTAAGACTACATATATATTGTTTATGGATTAATCCACTTGAAGTTGGATTATAGCCTATTGTTGACTAGACCTCATATTGCGGTGAGGCAGACCTTGGGACCTTGATACTCGAGGTTACACTATCTATTGAGATACGCCAGCACTGGGGTAGCTCAGATGATTGTCATTTTGTCCTCCAATGTTCGTTATGCCATGTTATACTTGTATGTTATTTCACTTTGATTAGCGATCATCAAAGTACTTGTGCATTCATACTATTGTCCACTACGGGACCATTGAGATACCACATACCGAGTTTATTCGTCTATAGCTTTTAAGTTGCGTTAAAGTATAACAGTCGATTGGCTTACAACCTTGTAGTAATTGAATAGTATCATGTACAGTACAGTGATGTTCGCATATCAATGTATCATGTATTCCTGTGTGTTCCCCATGTAATATAGTGTACATTATAAGTGATTAAGTGACTACGTGTACTTATCTACTCTGGCCTATCCCTTACACTTCAACTGCATTGTTACCACTTTTCGTTCGTCAGATCAAGCTATATTGGCCATAACGTCATAACAATTGAAGTATACTTGGTTCATATGATAATTGGGGGAGACAATTTGTCTCGATCATTCCTGACCTTGGTAATGACCTTGACAGCCATCTTGGAAATGTTGTATTTTGCCTTTTCAAAATGGAAGATGGTGGCCATCTTGAATTTCCAAACCCCGATAGCATCCAACATAACAAACAGCACTTGCAGTATGTGTGGTCTGCTGAAATTAGCGAAAATATCATACCATATGTACCTTTAGCTAAATGTTCCGCTCAGAAATATTGTGTTTTATATTGTCCAAGATGGTGGGCGGCGGCCATCTTGAATTTAAAGGGTTTAGTGACGTTCAAACCAACACACAACCCCTCCAGCAGGTATGACATGCCAACATTAGTGAATATATACACATTATATTTACTTTTAGCTTAGCTCCCACTAACAATATAGAGTATTATGTATTTTAAGATGGTGGACGGTGACCATTTTGGATTTAAAGGTTCAAACTGAAACTTAACAATACCAGTAGTTTTGGCATGTTATAATTATTGGGAAACAACACCTCATTTGTGTTTATTGCTTATCTCACTACAGAGAAAATGGATTTTATATATTTCAAATGGCGTTGTCGGCCATTTTGAATATTGTGCTCTAAAATGTTTTCCCATCATTGTTTAAAAATGCATAGAAGCTATTCTTTCCCCCTAACATCGTTCAAGTTGACAAATCAATAATAAAAAGGTAGGACCATGATGGTCACGGAATCCCCAGATATGCCCCTACTATGATGAGATGTTACTCTACTTGGAGCATAAATGCATTTTTCGTCTATACATGACCATATTAGCCGTCCATTAGGAAATGTTTATTGTTTACAGTTATTTTCTGCATGTCTGGGTACGTTGTACACAATACTTTCATATGTAGGTAGTATGTGAGATTTCAATGTCGAGCTTTGGTATTGTTGTATGTGACATATGAATCTGGTTATACCCCTTATGTGAGTAATATGATTATTTGTAATCATATTACTTTTAGGGGAAGGGGCCAAGTGCCTTTGGTGTGGTATGAACCTGGAATCAGTTCATTTTATTCTAATTCATGGCTGAATATAATTTTTTTCCGATATAAATATTCCGTTTTGATTATGGAATTTCCTCCCAAATGCAGCAGGTTAAATGCGGGATCGAACCCGTTGGCCCGGTCTTAAATGACCTTAGCTGTTGACAATCCGTTAAACACCAATAAATCAAATAAATATTTTGTTTTGGCTGTATTTTGTTGTTTCATATTCTGATTCAATGGTAGAAATAGTAACATTGATACTAATCCTATTACTTGTGGGGAGTGGGGCTAAGTGACTGTGGTGTGGTGAAGATTTGGCATCAGCTGAGCTGATTCTAATATCATGGCTGAATATAGATTTTTTATGTAACTATCTGTCGTATTTTGGTATCCCCCCCCCCACCCCATCCGTACAGGTGAACCGTATGTGATTCGGCCTGTTAGCCGGGTCTAAAATAAGCTTAGCTATTTACAGCTCGCTAAACTCCATTCACTAAATAATTATTCAGGGGTTTGTTTCTTCACACATATTTGTATTTCCTCATGCACTATTCCCTGGAAGCATTGACTTTCCAGGTGTATTGACCATCTCAGTTGAATGTAGCAATATGCTTCTCTGCATGTGTGCTGTAATCTGCATGGCTGTATTCATCCACATATGTGTGACTGTTCTGGTATCCTACTGCACCCATACCTCTGGGATAAATGGTTTGATGCATACTATTGACATGTTTCCTTTTCATACTGATCTGCATATTGAGCCACGATATGATGATATGATATATGGAGCCTTATCGTCTTGTACATCGACACAGCCTGACAGTAATCAACATTGTTTATTCCACATGTTATATATGTGTCTCTGAACTAGTGGCACTCACCAGACTCATCAGACTGACGATGCACAGGCGAATCTGGCTCTACACTGGCCATGAAGACAATAAGGCCAGACGAGATCCTGGTTGATATGCACATCTCTACATGTACCTCCCACACTGCATGTATATTCCAACCAGCATGCACTTGTATCCTCTTGTAGTCCATCCCACCGCCGCGGTCACCGTATCTCCACCTGGGTCGGTTACGGAAGGCGCGGGGACTGACGTCACACTACAGTTCTCCGTCCACAGTAAACCCGCGGGGAACATAACGTGGTACCACAATGGCCAGGCATTACACACAAAACAGCTATCGCCGTCATCGGGGGATAACCGCTACACCAGGACCCACACAATAACCTCCGCCAGGCGGGAGGACGCCGGGGTCTATAAATGTGTCGCCACAAACAAGATAGCGCCGCCTGGTGGTGACACCAGTAACACGGCGTCGGTCACGCTGATTGTCCGTTGTGAGTATTATATATTCTTAAGTATTCAATCCATATAGCCGTTGTGTACAGTGGACTATGAATGGCTAGTGAAATATTGTCCTATAATTGCCATCAATATTCACTTCATAAGTTTTAAAGGAGCTGCTTGACAATTCAAGTCCCATTACAGCTTAGAATTATGTAAATTTACAAATTATATCAAATAAACAATTAGTATTTCAATCCATGGTTGGAAGAGAACTAAAACGTATCAACAATGTGATTTATTGCAACTTTGTGAAAGTGAAAGTAGAATCTCTGTTGAATATTACTGGAAGCCATGTCTAAAAAGACACGGTATGGTGATCGCCATGCACCATCGGTATCGCGTCACGTCATATATCAAGGCAACAATATGATTTCAGACAGTATTGAGACATTGCGTGTCCGTTTTTTGCCACATATACCGTCACTTGAGTTGTGATGTCACATTTCGTGATGTCATTGTATTAAAATTAGATATGTCTGTATACGTACATATATACAGCCATAATTATTATTGGGAATCCCCCGTGTTTTCTATGCTACTGTATGCTTTATATAAGTATCGTGTATGTCTATGGTATGTCTATGGTATGCTATTAATGTATTATATTTGTTGCATAATTGATAAAAGCCCCACAAATCGTCAACGTGTTCCTTTAATATGGAAACGATAAATTAAAATATTTATAGCAAGAGTTGTCAGAAGACAACGAAGCTCGCCTGTTGGCAGCCTTTACTCAAACTTAGCACAGTTGTATAAAAAACATGAATATTATATAACAACTTGACCTCGGGTTAAGGGGTGTGCGGTGAAACTTGACATTGAGGTCAGTGGTGGAAGGTGGGTCGTGGATTTGCTATAGCACGATATAGCATATTAAGATGAATGCATGTATGAAATATCAATGCGCTCCCTCAAAACAGAAGTAAAACAAAATTTAACCCAATGTTAAGTTAATGAACGCACTAAGTTGGTGATTTTCTACAGCATGATAGATATTCATATAAGGAATGCATGTATGAATGTGCTAAGTTTGTGACCTTGACATTGGGGAAAGGGGTGTGGGGGTGGGTCATGGATTTGCTGTAGTACAATAGAGGATCATCAAATGAATGCATGTATGAAATATCAAGGCGTTCCTTGTAAAGAAACAGAAGTTATAAAAAGACATTTACTCAAACGTTAAGTTTATGATGTTGATCTTGGGGAAAGGGGTTGGTGTGGGTCATGTATTTGTTGTAGCATAATTGAGGATCATGAGATGAATGCATGTATGAAATATCAAAGCGTTCCCTGTAAAGAAGCAGAAGTGACACAACATTTACCCCAACGTTAAGTTTATGAACATGATAAGTTTGTGACATTGACCTTCGTCCGTCCGTCCGTCCGTCCGTCCGTACATTTACGTCGACAAATTTGTTGTAAGAGTTACTCCAACATGTAATATCTCAATACTTGGACAAGCCATTTTGTTACGTCAAAAAGTTTGTACGAGTTTCTTCAACATGTAATATCTTCAATATTACGCAAAGCATTGTTTCAATACGTGGACACTTGAATCACATGAACATTTGTCACACACTTGCGCCACCATTAACACGACCTACTAAATATGTCGCTGAAACTTAGCCATTTATAAAGTTGAAAAGTGTGAGTTTCTCCAGCTAGAGTCCATTATGCCACGGTGTCATATCCATATTTGATAAATATGATTATGCCCCCTTTGCGATAGTACTTTCGTCCGTGGACATTTACGTCAATAAGTTTGTAAGAGTTTCTCCAACACATGGAATATCTTCAATATTACGTGAATCATTGCTTCAATACTTCGACACTTGAATCCCCTGAACATTTGTCATAAACTCGTACCACCATTAACACGACCTTGACCTTTGTCACATTCTTAATGTCGCTGAAACACTTAGCCATTTTGTTGTGTCGAAAAGTTTATAAGAGTTTCTCCAATGTGTCATATCTTCAATATTACGCGAAGGATTCTTCCATACTTGGAAACTTGAATCACCTGAACATTTGTCACATACTCGCATGACCATTAACGTGACCTTGACCTTTGTCACCTTCGAAATGTCGTTGAAACACTTGGCCATTTTGTTGCGTCGAAAAATTTGTAAGAGTTTCTCCAACATGTAATATATTCAATATTGCGTGAAGGATTGCTTCGATACTTGGACACTTAAATCATCTGAACACTTGTCACACACTCGCGCCACCATTAACACGACCTTGACATTTGTCACCTTCAAAATTTCGCTGATCCTTTAGCCATTTTGTTACGTCAAACATTTTGTAAGAGTTTCTCCATCATGTAATATCTTCAATATTGTGTGAAGGATTTATTTTATTAGTATTTACACAATTTGTTCACTGGAACATGTGTGACGCAATCACACCACCGATGACATGACCTTGACCTTTGCGACCTTCAAAATGGTGCAGAATTGTTTGTAAGACCTTCTCAAATGACTTTGATTTTCTTTTGTGAATTTAAAGATTTCTTTTTTTACACATAATGTATAGTTACAATCAAGTATGCCAAGGGGGCATATCCATGTTTTACAAACATAATGTCTAGTTTCTAGTTTTGATTGTTTGGACTTCCTTACATGCGTGTTTAGATTTGTCTGACACATCTGCTTCCAGTGGGAATGTTTATGCTGTAATCACTGGTGGATATATCTGTTAGTGACATGGTTAAATTTTGGGGGCGACGAGGGCGAAGTTGTCACTTTTTTTTTGCCCAAGTTGCCCTATGTGTCCGGCAAGGAGAAGTTCAAGTCGTCCTAAAAATTCTGGAGACAAATAAAATATTACACATTTCATTCATACCTTTGGGGAAAACGGCTTCCGGTGGATGTTATATGTGGCTATGTAGCAACACTGGAGACACCACTCACACCATCAACCACCATTGTTGTCCACTGTAAGTATATTGTGGCTATGTAGCAACACTGGAGACACCACTCACAACATCAACCACTATTGTTGTCCGCTGTAAGTATATTGTGGCTAAGTAACAATACTTTACTAGTCTGGAGTATGACTAGATATCGACAGTACATACAGAATGTACACACTTGAAGCGACACCGGCCACCACATACACAGGGGTTTACTGTAAGTATATTGTGGCTATGTAAAAACACTGTACTAGTCTGTACTGTGTAACAACACTGGAGATTAGTGGTGTCTGTATTATGTCTAGATATTGACAGTATGTACAGAATATACACACTGGCAGTGACACCGGCCATCACATACACAGTGGTTTACTGTAAGTATATTGTGGCTATGTAGCAACACTGTACTAGTCTGTAGTATGACTATATATTGACAGTACGGACATAATCTACATACTTGCAGCGGTATCGGCCATCACATACACAGTGGTTTACTGTACAGGGGGTGGACAACGGAGCAGATGTTTATGGTCTTGAATATGAAATTATATTGACAGAAATAACTTTGAATTATAAAATGTTTTTTTTTCACTGGAGAAATAGGTCAAATGGCTCTTGCAACCAGTGTAGATCCAGATAACCTGTGCATCCACACAATGTGATCAGGATCTGCTCTGTCCGCCATTCCACCCATGGAACACCTGTCATGGTTTTAACAAGCAATATACATGTAGATTGTTACCAGGCTACAGAAGTGTGCTATTGAGCTGCACTGGTCACAAATTTCATAAGCCCCATTTCTCCAGTCACAACCACAAAAGTGTCGAGTTTTTCCATGGAAAACCTAACATGGGCCGAAATATATAGTGACTGTTGTAGTGAAAATAAATGCAAATGTAACTTCACAATGAATCTTGGCTTATTAGCTCAGAAAATATCCAAGAAAAGAAAATTTAAAATTTGAAAATAGGTCAACATATAATAAAATGTTTTATACAACTTGTTACAATCCCATAGAGAAAAATATATTATTTTGAAGCGAACTCATTTTTCTGCTTCGGTGATATAGTCATATCCATGTTAAGTGTTTGTGTTAAGGTCCTTTTCTCGCCCACAGTAACATATACAACCACACAACTTGGACAATATCATCCACTAGTGCTGTACACCAGAATCTGCTGTACACAACACAATCTTCATTTGAAACTTTCTAAGATTCAAATGTCAATCATTCACCATTGTTATGCCCCACCGCGATAGTGAAAGGGGGAATTTAGTGTTACCCTTGTCCATCCGTCCCCTCCGTCCGTCCGTCCGTCACCAACTGGGTATGTAGCTTCCTTATGCTGAGTAGATGTGCACAGTTTATTTCGATTTATTTCCCCTTTTCGAGCTGGTACATGAGTATTGACGAGTATTGATGTCTACGTACATAAATATAATAGGTATACAGTATGTATATGCTTTTCAAAGTACGCATGATCATGCCACATAAATCTTGCCCGCATATATGGTCCACTTACATCCAACGGAGGAATCAACTCTATGTCTCCCTGTATTACAGATGCTCCTGAATCGGTCACGGTGACCGGTAGTAGTCCATTCACAGCCAATGGGGTGAAGCAGCTGACACTAACGTGTGACTTTGTGGATGCTAACCCGGGGTCGACGTCCATCAGTTGGAGCCGGATGTCCAGGACGGGTACCGTTACTCAGCCAACGTCTACCCAGACCATCCTGGTGTTGATGCCCAAGCGGGACGACGACGGTGACACCATCACGTGTACGGTGGACAACGGTGTCCGGGCGGTGACCAGTGGGCCCTTCGCACTGGACCTCCACTGTACGTATGTCTTATAGTATTTAATGGAGAATTATATTGTTATATTGCATTGCATTGTCTTTGAACTAGGGGAAAGGTACATAGTTATTTTGTGATTTCAAGGTCGCAATTTGTCTATTTTACATATATTTCGTGTAAATGTTCAGAAACTCCGCTATACAGCTGATGCAGCTAATTATGTGCTTACAATTACTGCATAGACGGGATTTTGTATTTCTCATTATAAAACGGAGCCTTACCCACAGCTCCCGTATCATTATAGTGTGCATAGTCGACATATCGTTTCTCTGTCAGAGATTTGCGCTAAAAGTAGTCGACTACATAGTTACGAAGGTCATCCAATAACAATTGAAAATGAATATGTAAGTTTATAATAAGTGCCTATATCTGAATGTATGTTGGCATGCCGCTATACTAATACTGTCACAAGGTCGCTGAAACACTTATTAATTTTTTACAGTTAAGTATGACAAGGGGGCATACCCAGGTTTTACAAACAAAATGTCTACTTTTATATGTTACACTTATGCATGCCAATTTTATCAGGCATGGATGTCATTCTGGAAAGTGGAGCCAAATGTATTAAATTCAATATGGCGTCCAAAATGGCCACCAAGTTCTGTTAACAAATGCATGAAAGCAAAGAAACTAGGTATAACGAGATTATTTAGATTATTTTTTATTATGTTTGAAGTAAATTGTGTCTGTTAGTCTCGCATAACCGCCACCATCAAATAATGAAAGCAAATTAGATGATAAAATTTCAAGGTGATACTGAAGGTCAAATTGAAAAAAAAGAATGTAAAAAAAAACATTGATGAATATTGTAACATTACTCTATTGCATAATTATGCTCGCGGCTTCCGAAGTAGGCCGAGGGGTATATAGTTTTCGCCTTTTCGTCTGGCCATAAATGTGTGTAAAAGTTTGTGTCTTTTGGTCCATGCGGCAGCCGGGTGTATCCATTAGCCCATACTCCCTGGCTCACCCAGCAATTAAGTTAACATGGTAAATATTCAACAGTATCACAAAGCTGATGTCAGCCTGTGACACAGTATATCATATGTGCCATATCTGCATCTCGGCGTCAATCAATATCCAACATGACCATCCATAAAAAGACTTATAAGGAACACCGATAGAAAAATATTTAAGACACGTATTATAATCACTGTTGTAGTAGTGCCCCAACATTGGTTGCTAAGCAACCGTCCTTGATACATGTGACACTTGTGGTCCCAGTTGACTGACTGTCATCTCAGTTACTGCAATGGACATTTTGTAATGATGTATTCAATGTATGGACTATGTCTGTGTGGTTTATGTCTGACTAACTGTCATCTCAGTCACTGCAGTGGATACCGTGTATGATGTGTTCAATGTATGGACTATGTCTGTGTGGCTTATGTCTGACTTGCTGTCATCTCAGTTACTACACAGGACACATTGTAATGTTGTGTTCAATGTATGGGCTATGTCTGTGTAATTTATGTCTGACTGGCTGTCATCTCAGTTACTGGAATGAACACCTTGTAATGATGTGTTCAATGTATGGACTATGTCAGTGTGGTTTATGTCTCACTGGCTGTCATCTCAGTTACTGCAATGGACACCTTGTAACGATGTGTTGAATGTATTGACTATGTCTGTGTGGTTTATGCCTGACTGGCTGTCATCTCAGTTACTGCAATGGACAGATTGTAATGATGTGTCAATGTATGGACTATGTCTGTGTGGTTTATGTCTGACTGGCTGACATCTCAGTTACTGCACTGGACACCTTGTATTGATGTGTTAAATGTATGATGTATGTCCTGTGTGGTTTATGTCAGACTGGCTGTCATCTCAGTTACTGCAATGGACACATTGTAATGATGTGTTCATTGTATGAACTATGTCTGTGCGGTTTTTGTCTCTCTGGCTGTCATCTCAGTTACTGCAATGGACACCTTCGAACGATGTGTTCATTGTATGGACTATGTCTGTGTGGTTTATGTCTGATTGGCTGTCATCTCAGTTACTACAGTGGACACATTGTAATCTTGTGTTCAATGTATGGACTATGCCTGTGTGATTTATGTCTGACTGGCCGTCTTCTCAGTTACTGTAATGGACCTGTTGTAATTATGTGTTCAATGTATGGTTTATGTCTGACTGGCTGTCATCTAAATTACGGCTTTGGAAACCTTGAAATGAGGTGTTCAATATATGGACTATGATTCTGTGGTTTATGTCTGGTTGGCTGTCATCTCAGTTACTGCAGTGGACGCCTTGCAATGATCTGTTCAATGTATGTGTTATGTATTTGCTATTTGTAACTGGTACAGAATACACAACAATATAATCCGAGTTCTACTCATGAACTGTTTTATTTCTCAAGCTGCAGTGCTATTAGAGGGACAGTGATAGAGGGTAGTATATACCTACATATATGTTTACATCTGTGTCTACTATGATACATGTTTGGCTAGTATACAACATTACCTCCCCTTGAGATTTGTAGTAAAATGATTACATTGGTTACATTTGTCTTACATGTATCAACATCTAGACAAATCCAAACAAACCGTCTCAGGTTACTGCAGTACAGAGTACAGAGCAATGAAATGGTCATTATCTGATAACGTTGCTGCCAGTAAACAGCTGTGAACTGTTCCATGTATAATTAGGAAAATTTCATTGCTGAAGTGGTTTGCTTGAAATTATCCCGACTTCACAATCCCTAATCAGAGAAAAGAGGTGATAATTACTCTAATGTCGTCATAAACTTTGTGTGCAGAGATTATTGTGCTCTGTTTACCCACACAAAGTTTCCCGAACGGTAACTTTCATTCATAAAATAATCCATTCACGGAATTCACTTGTAACTGATACCTCAGTTATAGGTCAGTCTGTCAGGTGGTTTTCTGTTTCTCACCGAATACCGGGTTGCAGAAACCACAGGCGTATGTGGCATAGATTTGTCACAATGGAGTTCTTGTGCCGGCTCGGAATTGTTTATTATTTCTGGTTCAATTTCCGGAGACTGTATTTCCACTGATGTCTTCGTCATTTGGTCAACAT
This sequence comes from Conchocele bisecta, assembly GCA_029237695.1. Lineage (NCBI taxonomy): Eukaryota > Metazoa > Mollusca > Bivalvia > Lucinida > Thyasiridae > Conchocele > Conchocele bisecta. Next base: position 192,899 of record CM055278.1, on the reverse strand, counting down.
GACGTCGCCATGTTGCCTTGTCGCTGGTCACGACCTTGTTCGACAGTGGACCGGTTTTCTCAGATATTGTAGCGTTGGCCCATTTGTTGGAATTGTCACGGTAATCGCGCAACATAACATTTTCTCCAACACCGAACTGGCGGGTTCTACTGCTACCGAGAGTGGAAAATTAGCGTATTCTGCACGGTATCTTGCACATTTGGTTTGATGAGATCCAAACGTGTGCGCAGATTTCTGCCGAGAAACAACTTCGCAGGGGTTTCCTTTGTTGTGGAATGTGGTGTGTTCCTGTAGGCTAACAAGAAATTTGCGATTTTCTTGTAGACTGTACCTCCCTCTGGAGTTGCCGATTTCATTGTCATTTTGAATGTTTGCACAAAACGTTCAGCCTGTCCGTTGCTGTCTGGGTGCCAGGGAACTAACCGTTTGTGGGTAATTCCATTGCGTTTGACAAATTCCTGGAATTCTTCCGAAGTAAACTGACTTCCGTTGTCACTGACGATATACTTCGGCAAACCAGTACGTCCAAAGATGGTTCTAAGAACTTCGACCGTGTTTAACGCCGTCGTTTGTTTCATCACCTGGATTTCTGGCCATTTGGAGTGTGCGTCGACCATAATTAGGTACATGTAACCCATGAATGGTCCGGCAAAGTCGATATGTATGCGTTCCCATAGAGCGGAGGGCCATTCCCATGGATGCAGTTCTACTTTTGTTGGCTCGTTCTGATGTACTTGACAGCATGAACACCGTTTTGCTAATTGTTCAATTTCATTGTCAAGACCTGGCCACCAGAAGTAACTTCTGCTGAGTGCTTTCATTTTCACAATACCGACATGGCCTTCATGTAATTCATCGAGAACTTTGCTTCTCAACTTTGGTGGTATGATGACGCGTATTCCCCATATTAAACATCCCTGATGAACTGATAATTCATTTCTTTCTGCGAATGTAGAATGCATTCAATGTAACGTCACCCGGCTTATGCTTCCAGCCGTTTTGTGTTAATTCTAACACATTTGATAGCACTGTGTCGCGCCGCGTTTCACGTGCTATTTCCATTGCGGTTACGGGTAGATTTTCAATTTGTGACACATTGAAAAGTTCTACTGGGTCAGTCTGTGACTTTCTCTTGCTCTGGGCATGGTAACCGTGACAGTCCATTAGCATTTGCGTTTGCTGTGGAACTTCTGTACTCAATTGTGTAATCGTAGCCTTGCAATTCGATTGCATATCGCTGTAGTCGGGCGGCTGTAGTCGCTGGTATCCCTTTCTTTGGACCAAGTATGGTAAGAAGCGGCTGGTGATCAGTGACTAGTACACATTTCCGCCCATACAGGTAACAGTTGAATTTCCTCACTGCCCATATGATTGATAACGCTTCCTTGTGGATTTGCGCGTAATTTGTCTCAGTGTGCTCAGGGAGCGCGATGCGAATGCGATTGGTCGTTCTCGCCGTGGTCATAATGTGCGACAGTACACATCCTAGTCCATAGGATAATGCATCACACGCGAGTCTGATCGGCAGATCTGGGTTGTAATGTGCTAACACAGTGTCTGACGTGATCAGTTCTTTCACTTTCATAAACGCATTGTCCGCAGAGTGTGACCATTCAAATGTCACATCTTTTCTCAACAGCATGTTTAATGGGTGCACAATAGTTGCCATGTTTGGAATAAATTTTCCATAGTAGTTGACAAGTCCTAATGTAAGAACGCTCTTAGTTGTGTCACATTTTCTGGTTTCGGCGCATTCATCATTGCGTGAACCTTTTATGGTGTCTTGTGCAGTCCATCTGCATCAATGATATGCCCACAGTATGTAATTTCCTTCTGGAAGAAACTACATTTTTCCAAGTTTGCACGGAGGTTGTAGTCCTGTAGACGTTGCAACACTAATTGAAGAGTGTGGAGGTGCACTTCGTCCGTTTTGCCTGTGATGATCATATCGTCGAGGATGCAGCTTGTGTTCGGTATTCCTTTCAATACCTGATCCATGGTGTATTTCTGTCCACCAGCCAGTGACGCGAAAATATCTTCTATTTTCGACAGCGGATACTGGTCCATTTGCAGCTGTGGGTTAACCGTCACTTTGTAGTCGCTGCAGATTCTGACGGTGCCATCAGATTTCGGTATCGGGACTATCGGTGTGGCCCATTCGCTGATGTCCTTCCTTGAGATAATTCCATCTTTTTCTAGCCTGTCCAGGTCAGTGTCAACCTTATTTCTCAATGCATACGGTACTGGCCGTGCCTTGCAGAATTTTGGCTGTGCATTTTCGCTCAGTGTCATATTTCTGCAGTGTCAGAGTCATATTTCTGCAGTATTTCATTTAGCTTATCTGGGGCACTGGCTTGTGACTGTAGCAATTTGATTGCATTCCAATCAAGTTTTATCTGTTTCAGCCATGAACGTCCAAATAATGGGGGACTGTTTGTTTTCACAACATACAAGCCTAACTTACATTCCTGGTTCCCATATCGGACATTGACCTGGATTGTCCCAGCTGGCTTTATCACTTCACCAGAGTATGTCCTTAGAACGGTTGTTGTTTCAGCTAATTGCCTGTTTATTAAACAACTTCAAGTACAGGTCGTGGGAGATCACTGATATCGCGGACCCAGTTTCTAATTCCATCTGCACCTGTTTTCCATCTACAGTGGGTGTAACGGTAATTGGATCTGAGCTGCCAGAGTTAATCCGTAAAACACTGTTAAATTCGTCAGGATCGCGTGTTTCTGACTTTATAGAGTATATACTGTTTTTGTAGACTTTTGCTGTTGGTTTCTTTAGTTGTCCTTTCTTGGAGAGACAAGCAGATTCAATGCGTCCCTTTTTCTTGCAGAAATGGCACTGTGCATCTTTAAAGTGACATTCTCCTGGAGTATGCCCTTTTCTGTCGCATCTGAAACATGGTTTCAGCGGCTGTAGTTTTTGTGCGGCAGGTGTTTTCTTTACTTTACGCACAGGTTCTGGCCTGTGCTGCTGCTGAAGCTCAGTGGCGTCCTTGGCAGCGATTTCCATGGCGATGGCAATCTCTGTGGCTTTGGCCAATGTGAGGTCTTGTGTGGAGAGTAATTTCTTCTGAATGTTCGCATTTCGAAGTCCACAAACCAGCCGATCACGTAGAGCGTCATTGAGCATTGTCCCGAAGTCACAATGCTGGGTCAACTTTCTCAGTTCAGCCACATACACGTTTAACGGCTCCCCTTCTCTCTGGTCGCGTTTGTGAAAACGAAATCGCTCGGCAATCACCAATGGTTTTGTTGATAGATGGTTGCTCAATAATTCCACAATTTCATCATATGGTTTTGATTTTGGCTCATTTGGCGCAGTTAAATTCAGAAGCAAACTGTATGTGCTAGCTCAAATTAAGGTCAGCAGGGCTGGTACCTTTTTGTCATTTGGAATTTCATTAACAATAAAGAATTGTTCCAAACGTTCAACGTAACTGCTCCAATTTTCACTATTTTCACTGAACTCCCCAATAATTCCAATTTTAAAATTTGCCATTGCCAAGTAGGGTATAAACCACTAAAATTCCACGTCGCCAAAATGTTATGTATTTGCTATTTGTGACTGGTAGAGAATACACAACACTATAATCCGAGTTCTACCCATGAACTGTTTTGTTTCTGAAGCTGCAGTGCTATCAGAGGGACAGTGATAGAGCGTAGTATATACCTACATATATGTTTACATCGGTGTCTACTATGATACATGTTTGGCTAGTATACAACAGTATGGACTATGTCTGTGTGGTTTATGTCTGACTGGCTGTCATCTCAGTTACTGCAATGGACACCTTGTAATGATGTGTTCAATGTATGGACTATCTCTGTGTAGTTTATGTCTGACTGGCTGTTATCTCAGTTACTGCAGCGGACATATTGTACTGATGTGTTCTATGTATGGACTATGTCTGTGTGGTTTATGTATGACTGACTGTCATCTCAGTCGCTACAGTGGACACCGTGTACGATGTGTTCAATGTATGGAATATGTATGTGTGGTTTATGTCTGACTGGCTGTCATCTCAGTCATTGCAATGGACATCTTGTAATGGTGTGTTAAATGTATGCATTATGTCTATGTAATTTATGTCTGACTGGCTGTCATCTCAGTTACTGCAATGGACATCTTGTAATGGTGTGTTAAATGTATGCATTATGTCTATGTAATTTATGTCTGACTGGCTGTCATCTCAGTTACTGCAATGGACACCATGTAATGATGTGTTCAATGTATGGACTATGTCTGTGTCGTTTATGTCTGACTGGCTGTCATGTATGTTACTGAAATTTACACATTATACTGCTGTGTTCAATGTATGGACTATGTATGTGTGGTTTATGTCTGACTGGCTGTTATCTCATTTCCTCAATGGACATCTTGTAATGATGTGTTAAATGTATGGCCTATGTCTGTGTGGCTTATGTCTGACTGGCTGTCATCTCAGTGACTGCATTGGAAACCTTGTACTAATGTGTTCAATGTATGGACTTTGTCTGTGTGGTTTATGTCTGACTGGCTGTCATCTCAGTTACTACAGTCTGTCATCTCAGTTACTGCAATGGACACCTTGTAATGATGTGTTCAATGTATGGAGTATGTCTGTTTCGTTTATGTCTGACTGACTGTCATATCAGTTACTGCAGTGGACACCTTGTAATGATGTGTTCAATGTATGGACTATGTCTGTGTGGTTTATGTCTGACTGGCTGTCATCTCAGTTATTGCAATGGACACATTGTAATGATTTGACACATTGTAATGATGTGTTCAATGTATGGGTTATGACTCTGTTGTTTATGTCAGACTGGCTGTCATGTATGTTACTGAAATTGACACCTTATACTGCTGTATTCAATGTATGGACTATGTATGTGTGGTTTATGTCTGACTGGCAGTCATCTCAATTCCTCAATGGACATCTTGTAATGATGTGTTAAATGTATGGACTATGTCTGTGTGGTTGATGTCAGACTGGCTGTCATATCAGTTATGAACACCTTGTAATGATGTGTTCAAAGTATGGACTATCTCTGTCCAGTTTATGTATGACTGACTGTTATCTCACTTACTGCAGTGGACATATTGTAATGATGTGTTGTATGTATGGACTATGTCTGTGTAGTTTATGTCTGACTGACTGTCATTTCAGTCGCTGCAATGGACACCGTGTATGATGTGTTAAATGTATGGACTATGTCTGTGTGGTTTATGTCTGACTGGCTGTCATCTGAGTCATTGCAATGGACATCTTGTAATGATGTGTTAAATTTATGCTCTATGTATGTGTAATTTATGTCTGACTGGCCGTCATCTCAGTTAGAGCAATGGACAGCTTGTAATGATGTGTTCAATGTATGGACTATGTCTTTGTCATTTATGTCTAACTGACTGTCATCTCAGTTACTGCAATGGACATCTTGTAATGATGTGTTCAATGTATGGAGTATGACTGTGTGGTTTATGTCTGACTGGCTGTCATCTCACTTACTACAATGGACACACACATTGTAATGATGTGTTCAATGTATGGACTATGTCTGTTTCGTTTATGTCTGACTGACTGTCATATCAGTTACTGCAGTGGAAACATTGTAATGATGTGTTCAATGTATGGACTATGTCTGTGTGGTTTATGTCTGACTGGCTGTCATCTCAGTTATTGCATTGGACACATTGTAATGATGTGTTCAATATATGGGTTATGACTCTGTGGTTTATGTCTGACTGGCTGTCATCTCATTTCCTCCATGGACATCTTGTAATGATGTGTTACCTGTATGGACTATGTCTGTGTGGTTTATGTCTGACAGGCTGTCATCTCAGTTACTGCAATTGACACCTTGTAATGATGTGTTCAATGTATGGACTATGTCTGTGTGATTTCTGTCTGACTGGCTGTCATGTCAGTCGCTGCAGTGGACACCGTGTATGATGTGTTCAATGTATGGACTATGTCTGTGTCGTTTATGTCTGACTGGCTGTCATCTCAGTCATTGTAATGGACACCTTGTAATGATGATTTCAATGTATGCAGTATGTCTGTGTAATTTATGTCTGACTGGCTGTCATCTCAGTTACTGCAGTGGACACATTGTAATGTTGTGTTCAATGTATGGACTATGCCTGTGTGATTTATGTCTGACTGGCCGTCATCTCAGTTACTGTAATGGACCTGTTGTAATTATGTGTTCAATGTATGGACTATGTCTGTGTGGTTTATGTCTGACTGGCTCTCATCTAAATTACGGCTTTGGAAACCTTGAAATGAGGTGTTCAATGTATGGACTATGATTCTGTGGTTTATGTCTGGCTGGCTGTCATCTCAGTTACTGCAGTGGACACCTTGCAATGATCTGTTCAATGTATGCACTATGTCTGTGTGGTTTATGTCTGACTGGCTGTCATTTCATTCATTGCAATGAACATCAATGTATGCACTATGTCTATAATTTATATCTGACTGGCTGTCATCTCAGTTACTGCAATGGACACCTTGTAATGATGTGTTCAATGTATGGACTATGTCTGTGTGATTTATGTCTGACTGGCTGTCATCTCAGTTACTGCTAGTAACATATTGTAATGATATGTTCAATGTATGGACTATGTCTGTGTGGTTTATGTCTGACTGGCCGTCATCTCATATACTGCAATAGACATATTTTAATGACGTGTTCAATGTATGGACTATGTCCGTGTGGTTTATGTCTGACTGGCTGTCATCTCAGTTATTGCAATGGACACATTGTAATGATGTGTTCAATGAATTTGTTATGACCGTGGTTTATGTCAGACTGGCTGTCATGTATGTTACTGCAATTTACACCTTATACTGCTGTGTTCAATGTATGGACTATGTCTGTGTGATTTATGTCTGACTGACTGTCATCTCAGTTACTGCAACACACAACTTGTAATTATGTGTTCAATGTATGAACTATCTCTGTGTAGTTTATGTCTGACTGACTGTCATCTCAGTCGCTGCAATGGACACCGTGTATGATGTGTTCAATGTATGGACTATGTATGTGTGGTTTATGTCTGACTGGCTGTCATCTCAGTCATTTCAATGGACACCTTGTAATGATGTGTTCAATATATGCACTATGTCTGTGCAATTTATGTCTGACTGGCTGTCATCTCAGTTACTCCAATGGACACCTTGCAATGATTTTTTCAATGTATGGACTATGTCTGTGTCGTTTATTTCTGACTGGCTGTCATCTCAGTTACTACAATGGACACATTGTAATGATGTGTTCAATGTATGGACTATGTCTGTGTGGTTTATTTCTGACTGGCTGTCATGTCAGTCATTGCAATGGACACCTTGTAATGATGTATACACATTGCCATATATACTCTCAAACTTTGTGAGTATCTGGTCAACGGAAGCCATCTCTCCAATGGCCAGGAGGACTCTGCTTGCTGTTCCCTTCAGAGATCGTCGAATTGTCTGTAAAAGAACAGAATCTGTAGAGACTGGGTCTCGCTGAAGGCACTTCACCTCATATTGCCAGACCTCGTATCCCACCTCACCCTTAGGTATAGACTCCTCTCCCGAGAACATGGAGATACGAGGAGGCTGTGGCACTGGAGGAAACTGAAAGGAATGAATTCCAGACCCGGGAGTAGATGTCATGAACACCTGAGCGGGTGTCACTGGTGCCTCCTTATGTTGCTCTGTTCTCATAAGCTCTGGGTTGATTGGCCTTGGGCCACGTTATTTGAGCCTTGTATCTGGATCATCTAGAGAGTGTACCTGAAATTTACCAGACTTACTGAGTAATTTGGCCATTAGTGTTAAGTCTTGTTCACTCAGCTATATGACCTCCTGATCCAGATCTATGTCTGGCTCGCCTCCACATGCCATGCTTGTGACAAAGTATAGTGCAGCTCCTACTAGTAAAAGTCACTTAAATGCGAGATAATGTATTAAATCCCAATCATTCAGCATCTGATCTTCACCAAACCTGTTAATGAAAGTTAATCAATACACGCATGAATGTAGTGATCACGTGACAATTATTCTGTATAACAGAAAAGTCTAATCAACTACACACATAACAACTCTTGCACCAACAATAGCCTCTGAAGTTGAATGAATGAATGAATGACTGACGTCAGCTCCAAACGAAACGTTAAACGGTATGTACTATATTCAGTTATAAATAGATTACATTTCTATCCGGATCTCCACTCACCCAAACAATATCGCGTTATAAACCCAATTTGCTACAATAAATGATCTTATTGCATCATACTGAGGTTTATTGAACATAATACAAGACACTACTCGGGTTAATGCATTGCTGCGCGATCAGATAGTACTGTATTATATCACCATAACACAAGTCAAATATAGTGGCTATGGACAAGGGGAGGACAATTAAACAACACACACAGGCCGTGGACTATCAGGACACCCAAACATGGTCTTATATTGAGTATGTTATAATTGGACTATAGTTATAGGGAGCATAGGACTATATATACATGGTACGGGCCAATACAAGTGCAAATCATACAAGTGATGCGATAATAATAGAAACAATAAATGTAGAACACTGAATGTAATGATGAAGTAGTGCACCGGAGTCAAAGGGCGGCCATCTTGGCAGCCATTATGGTCACTGCCATAACAGACATGGATGACAAATATCAGTCCGATGGTAAATATCACTGCTGATTACGAACGTTTAGATGGACAAGGGTAACTCTAAGAAGTTACTGCCTCATATAATCAAAGCATGACACAATCAGTACATCATACTATTAAACATGGTGAAATCGATGACTATCTACAAATATCCACTATATTGAACACGGTCAAAGTTCCATAACTCCAGCCGGCGTCGTCTGCTAGGTAACGATAACCAATGTCCACTACATCGAACACGGTCAAAGTCCCATAACTCCAGCCGGCGTCGTCTCCTAGGTAACGGTAACCAATGTCCACTACATCGCCGATTTGTGATGGTCACTCCAGCGCACGAGAGAGACGGACAATGGAACGCGGTTGTGTGCACACAATAAGGTTTAGGCATAATACGATGATTTACTGCACAATAAATCTATCGAGAATTAACACGCGGTAGATCATAATGCGCGTCGAACACAATGCGCGGTTGTAACAATGATCTCGAGACTCCACTCCACAGTCCACTGGTCGGTGTATTACGGGAAAACCCCGCACTCGCAAATGGAACGGTAGACCAGCCTACGTCATCGTCGCGGGTAGACGCTGACCCAGCCCCACGTTGGGCGCCAAAAGATGTCACAGGGTGTGTCGGGTTGGGTTTTAATGGAAAAACAATCCCGTATCGACGGCGAGTAAGCCAAGCGATTTAATATCTGAAACAAGATATATAAGATAATTTAATAAACAGATAAATCATTCAACTGGTTTAGTTTAAACATATTTTATTTGCATATTGTTTACAAGTTCATTGTCAATGTCAATGTTACTATATACAGTACTATACAAATGGGATAGGATTGAAAGCAAGCTTATTTAAATCCTCTCCCTGGTTTGTAATGGCGTCTCTGGCGGAATGCCCGAATATTGGAAAAAGCGTAGATCACAATGCAATATGCATGTGCATTCACGATACCATAAGGTAGCGTGGATGGCAGAATTAGTCTTATTGCACGTGGGTACAGTGTAGATCCTGATGAAACAATCGTGAATGCACATCTATGAATATCAATAATACGTTGCGCCATATAATCAGAATAACATTACACTGATAATGTAGAACACGAACGAGCACACAAGATCGTCGTAATACCAGTAATAGTTATTAGGTTGTCATAATGTCGGACGTACAGAATGGATGAAAGTGAACAAAGTAGATTCATGGGATTGAAAGAAGGCGAATACATAAGTGAATGGGACTGCATGCAAACGAAAATATACATAGATGAGACGAATCAAATGAATGGACGGACACTCTGCATTGGTAAATGAGCATGGGAAATAACATGTATGAAAGTCGTGGTAGAATCATCTCCATGTTATAACAGTAATATATGAATATATGAATATATCGCTCAGCTCAACCGTCATAACTAAATGGATTACATGTACGTATATTATACAAATGATCGGTCGCAAGCGTGAAGTTATTTAGAATCGTCTATGGAGAGGATTCTCAACAACCACAACTTGACCGAAACATGAGAAATAATGAGGCAAGTGTATAGTAGGATGCTCCGCAGTATTACTTGTAAGTAATTATTAATACAACACTAATGTGCCATGAACATATCCCATAAGTGCATAGCGTCAACATGTACAATGTGTGATATCAATGGATCCATGAGGTCCGCGCACGGGTGAGGACAGGAAAAATACATATTTCCTGGCCATACAGGATAATTACACCATAAAACAGTTGACAAAATGTGGATGGGAATTGTGCATGAATAACTGAAACTACTATACCAATATGTCTTACCTGGAACAAGATATATAAGATAATTTAATAAACAGATACATTATTCAACTGGTTTGTGATGGCGTCTCTGGCGGAATGCGCCGAAATCTCGTCGGTCGCACAATACATTCCAATTTATCCGGTGAGATTTCACGAGACGTCACCACAAACCATATATCTGCCCCAGGCAACGAAAGACTGGCCTTAACTCATGCATGCATATAATATCATAAAGTGCAAATACAAATACATGTGCCGAAAATATAAGTATAGGATATAATTATATGGGATAGTATGGACATACTATATATGTGGGAATATAGGACATATATGTAGTCCAGGCCCTGCCTAAAACCCCGTATACATTTCATCCGCAAGAGATTTTGAAACTTGATTTGAGTTATTGGACCATTTATCTTCAAAAATCACGGAGGTGCTTTTGCGAAACCGGCTGCGAGAACGCACCAGAAGAGCAAATCCAAGATGGCCGCCAGAAAACGTATTGCAAATGTAAATATCAAACTACACATCATATTAGTTTGTGAAACACATCGTTTTATAGGTTTTATGGTGTGGGGAATCCGTTTCGTGACATCGTATCGTTGTTAAAGGTCACGTTCACAAGATCAAGGTCGAAAATCACCAAAACCCCAGACACAAATTCCAGATTCAGACCCCCTTCCGCCACATACACAGCCCGTCACCTCACGGTCCCTACCCATCGCCTTGTACATGTACAAAACAACCTCTCTACAACAGCAATTCATGGAAAACCTCAAACTGGCTGTTGTACAGAGGTGGCTGTTACAGAGAGGAAACTCATATAGTAATTCAGAGCTACAGTTAAGGTGCGTACTTTTATAAACATCTTGCCAGTTTTTGGTGAATAATACACAAATCCCCCACAATGTTGATCAAATTACGCACATTAATTGTGGCTCTGGTAATTCATCACGTTGGATCTTAGAATTGTGGCTGTTAAATAGAGGTGGCCGTTGTAGAGAGGTGGCTGTTCGTGGATGTTCGACTGTATATCGTAGATGATATATCGTCACTTTAATACATCATATAAACCAGTGTTGTTAATATTGAAATAAAATCACAGCGTTGTATTGATCTTTCGCGCCACTTTCCAATCACGGCGTGTATCGTATGTCCATTAATTTAAAGTACCGCGCTGTTAATATGTAACACACCAATCCAGCATTGCGTTGGCCTATACCGATTGCAGCTGAATGTTGCACGTTACAGTTGGTTTCTGACTGTCAACTTAGCAGCATTGCTACACATTTTCATAACGAGTATTGAATTCAAAGAGTGTTTATATATATATGTAGTTGTATACGTTGTTGTCAGTTTGTCGTATACATATACACAGACTGTACGAGAATGGCGGAGGGCAGGAGCCAGCAGTCTACTCCTGTGTGTGAACATGTTGGGGTTCTACTGACACCGGGTATCTCAACAGAGTTTGATCCCACGAAATGCATCATCTGCCAAGAATTGGGTGATAAGCATAAAACAACACAACCAAAAGAAGCTGGTCGAGAGAGTATGAAGCGTGCTGCGTCAATCAGGAAAGATGTAATCAGCAAAAGACTGAGAATAGCAGAGGGTGGAGGCACAGCATATGTGTACCACAACACTAACAAGTGCTTCAAGTGGTATACACATATGCAAAAACTGAAAGCAATTGAACAGGCTGAAGCTGTTGCTCAGCATGTAGACACTGAAATGGAACAGATAGAAGACGAATGTACACAACCCATGATGCGTCGCAGCTACTGTCACACCGAGGGAAGCAGCGAGTTGTGAGAGAGATCCAACACTGCTGAAATGTGTTGTGTGTGGCAGTGATAGGGTTCAAGTAAACCGTGTATCGTTGCGAGACAAATTCAGAATTAGTGAGCGAGTTGCAGCGCAAAATTTTCTGACTGCTACTAAACATCTGAAAGATGAGGTATTCTGTAGAGTCGCGGAGCTAAGCAGTGTTGAGGATGTGTTTGCATCAGATTTGTATTGTCATGCAATTTGTATCAGACGTTACTTGCATACATATGAGCAAGATGTACAGTCCTCTAGTAGTATACCTATTGACGAATGCAATTCGAATTCTGCGGTCAAACATACTTTGTTTTTGCAGGCCTTAGAGCACATTGACCCTCTGTTGCAAGAAGGGTATGGGTTTACTGTGAAGGACATCACTAGTTGTATGTATCATTTAGATGACACTCTTGATTTCATAATATACAACCGCGATGTTAAAAAGTTACTCGAAGACCACTATGGTGGCAAAATTCAATTTGCTCCAAATCCTAGGCGAATGAATCCGAACTTGTTTTTTTTTTCATCCAACATCACAGCCGCGGACTTAGCTATTAAAATTAAAAATGTTGACGCTGTTAGACACGTTGGTGAATCATTGAACAAAGCCGCTAAACAAGTCGATTATGGTCTGGACGACAAGTTCTGTGACGCTGAAGAACTTAAGCATTCCTGGGAAAACACGATAATCTCTGACGAATGGCTGACATTCTATTCAGCATTATATGACATTCCCAAATCAATGATGGCCAAAATGGAAATGATGCAAATGCCAGATGAGGAAGAACATGCATTCTGTGATGATGGTGAAGACACTTTGTTTGACGAAGAGGATAGATGGGCTTTGAAAAATCGCCATTCCAAACTCAATTGTCATTTCCAGATGACATATAACCATATTCACCACGGCCGGAGGAAAACCCCACTCCACACAATGCTAGGACAATACATGTATGGGAAGACACGCAGCAGGGAGATACTGACAACACTGAACAGAGTAGGTACCTCGTCTAGCTACAATGAAGTGAAGCGATCAAGGTGTCTCATGTGTGCTTACACAATACAGTCATCGGAGGTCACTGGGGTGCCCATTCCAAGCCATTTTTCCGACGACGGCTGGGCATTTGGCGCCTTTGACAATGAAGATTTCGAAGATAATTCATCCATTTCAGGTACACAAGGCAAACATTATACAGCACAGGCTCTATACCAGGAGACAACTTCGCCAGCCAAGTCAAAGCCTTTTGTATCAAGCACGAATCTCTCGAAATTCGCACGTCCGTCAAAAGAAAAACTTCCCTGTCAAATTGTACCCTCTCACCACAAACCCGTGATGAAGCCTACCTTACCACCCAACTTTAGGCTTGTAGATAACACTGACGTGGACATTATATCGGATGCTGAGAAAGCTGTAGAGCAGTCAGCCAATACCGAATTTGTCATATTACTCATTCGCTGTGGACTCCCATACTCTGCTGCTGCTCCTGGCGAGCTTCCTCCTTGTGGTGGAATTCATGCACTGATCACAACAGCAAACGTGCCACTGATGAGAGTTGGGTTTTTTCCTGTTATCCCCTCACCTGTGACAGAATATGCCACTGTCCGCAAGGCACTGACCAATTTCCAAGCATCCCGGCGCCAGTTGAATCAAGATACTATGGCCATAGTTTCTGATGAGGGTGTATATCACATTGTTGTTGATATAGTCATGAATGAGCCGGGCACTTTCGACGACCTTTTTCCAATGTTAGGAATGTTTCACTTTGTTAAGGTACTTTTGCGGTGTGCAGGGAGGTATCTTAGTGGCAGTGGAATGAGCGATGCCCTTATTGAAAGTGAAGTTTTCGGACCGAAAACAGTTTCAACTGCTCTCTGGTGGCCACTACGTCAGGTCATTAACAGGAATGCTGATCGTATCAGAGGTTCTTGAATCTCTCATGTGGAATGCATTCTGGCAGTCCAATGATCCCACGTCTGTACCATTTGTCCAGTCTGCCATTCAGCTCAAGGATGTGTTGCAAACAAAGAGGCGGGAGGGGTCTGTCCCAAAGTTTGAGCAGGTATCTGCTGATGCAGCCGATCTCCGTCAACAATTCAACACATTTGTCCAAGGGTGCCAGGAGAAATCGGAATTATGCCATTATTTCGTGAATTTTCAGAAGATTGTTGCAATAATCAAGCAGCTGATTGTAGCAGACCGTGATGGTAACTGGCAGCTGCATGTCGGAACAGTGAACGGCTTCAATGGCCATCCTACGTGAATTTGATGCTATCAATTATCTGCGGTACGCATCATGGTACTTGGAGAGGATTCAGGTTCTGGAGGTCACCTATCCCACACTCTACCGCCGGTTCTGTAATGGGCCAGTTTGTTGTGAAAGACCGACCGGGTGCGGTATTTGCTGCCGTGGCAGGGGATATGAAGCTGGAGCAGTCGCAGAACAGATTCTCGCAGGGTCCAGGTGGACACGTGATTGTTGGGAGCGCTGGAGATGCTGCTGTTGTGGCCGAGTTTGGGCTTCTGTTTCATGAAATCCTCGCGATCAGCAATCTTCTCCAGTTACTCACCAATGCTCGACTCATGGATCATCTGGAAACGACAATACAGCATGAGCTCGGTGGCCGAAAGGGTTTGATATTTGACCGAAATGTGACACGATTACTAGAGTTTGTGAAGGCCCGGGAAAACCCCTCATTGTTCTGGCACCACACGTTCCACTCTACAATATCGTGACAAAGCACATTGTCAATGACATCGTTAAGGTGAGACTTCTGAAGGCACTGGAGAACGGTGACATAGCGTACCGGAAATTTCGCGATGAGCGGTACGTGGTCAGGTCTAAGAAACTCAGCGTCACCATATCTAAGGTGAATCTCCCTGCCTTTGACTCACAATGTACAACGAAAACCAATACGGTTCCAACCAGGACTGCCGTTTCCGCACAGGATATCGCATCTGCACAGAGGGAGGCAGAAATCGCTACACTTCGCGGAATGTCGCCAGAAGAGCTGTATTCGCATGACCTTCTGCAATCTAGCCAACTATTTGTGGGCGACATCACAACAAAGCCTGATAAGGCAAAGTTGGTCACTGAGCTTGAAAATAATCTTACCTCAAATGATTACCAATTCACAAAAGACAGTCCACTAGCAACACATGTCTTGCTTGACTTTATGTAAAAAATCAGACAGTTTCCCAATCTCCGTCTTTGTCTGCACATTTTGGTGGAGTCATACAAGAAGTTCTGAAGAGTTGCCCGTCGAGTATGTCCAACACAGGAAATGACGCACATAGTATTCGATAGCTACAATGAATTGAGCATCAAGGATGGCGAGCGGAACCGTAGAGCTGGTGATGATATCGCTGTCGATTTGGCCGTCGTGGATGAGTCTGTGCCTATTCCACACCAGTTAGACAAGTTTTGGGCATCTAGTCTCAACAAACAGAACCTTCAGCTACTGGCGCGGGATGTGGCGGAACGGGATATGCATGACGTGGTATTGAGTGGAATGGTGGTCAATGAAGAGTTAACGTCTGCGAGACTGAAGTTGGCTGGATCACCTGCGAGTGATCTGGCTGATCTAAACAACTGGCAGGAGGAGGCAGACAGTCGCATAATAGCTCACGTGCACTGGGCAGTCGGGAGGGGCTGTGAGAAAGCGATCGTAGTGTCTAATGACACAGATACTGTAATTCTTCTCCCTGCGCTACATTAGCTTGTTCAAAGAGGGTGGTTTGCAGGAGCTTTGGGTTCAGTACGGGACTGGGGAGAAGCGACGGATGATTCCGCTTCATGTCATGCACCTCAAACTAGGAGAGGAAATTATGCCGTGTACTCATCAAGGCACATGTCACGACTGGAGACGATGCACTCAGCAAAGTTGGCACAAAGCATGCCGCACTCGTATGCAGACCGGCAATGCTTCTCTCCAGCTTCGGCGAGTATCCCGTGCTCTCTGAAGCGGAGCTACATCAGGCAGAACTATATCTCGTCCGTGTATGGGCCGGTGCCACAAGCAAAACCACTGCAACTACATTTGACCAATTACGACTTGACGTCCACAGGCATTCAGTGGTAGGGTTAGAGGGGCTACCACCCACAACAAGTGTCATCCGAGGACATCTAAAGAGGTCATTTTATGTGATCCGCAATGCTCTCACTTTACTAGTGATACCAACCAGCTCGACCCTCTTGAGTATGGTTGGATCAGCCGCAATGGGAGCTTACTGCCACTTAAATCGCTAAAACCAGTCCCCTCCAAAATCCTTACCACTTGTGCTGTAGTGGAAAATGCAATTCGAAGCGATGTTCATGCAAAGCAGAGATGTTATGTGTGTGATCTACTGTCACAAGAAGGTTGTTGAGCCGATCTGTGCAAAAAATAGATAAACACATGCACAGATACCTCATTTGCACCTTTCTCGGGTCTGATTGCTGGCATATATTCCATGTATTATTTCGAACCATTATGGAGCTAAGGTTAAACATATCTGAAACATCCCACAATATGATGCAACACATCTGCCTTTCAAATCAAATGGATGCTTAACAGGAGACACATATTTACGTATAGTAAGTGATACTGCAACGTACTGGCACAGTGGCTGCTTAAGACATGTATCATATCGGCACCATTTAGTAAAGACCGGGGGCCTGTACTACATGTTTAACTGTATTATTTACTATTTTTTGGAGTGCTGTGTACAATTTCATTGGTGAACAATGTGTCAGCCAGCCTGATAATAAGTTGTACAATAACATAATTTGAAGTCATCCGTTTTTAAATGCTTTTTTTCTTTGACCTCAACCTTTGCATGTGACATTGACATCCAATCACGAAGTAGATGCCACAAATGGATTTCCCACGCCAACACACATATAAAACAATGCAATCCACCTACTTTTACAGCGTATGGATCAAAATCTGGATTTACAATAGGTGGCTGGCGGCCATTTTGGAACTTGATATTGTGAACGTGACCTCTAATCACGAATACGATGTCGGAAACGGATTCCCCACACCCTAAAACCTATAAAACGATGTATTTTACACACTTATATGCTGTGTAGTTTGATATTTACATTCGCAATACGTTTTCTGGCGGCCATCTTGGATTTGCTCCCCTGGCGGATTCTCGCAGCCGGTTTCGCAGAAGCACCTGTGTGATTGTTGAAGATAAATGGTCCAATGACTCAAATCAAGTTTCAAATTCTCTTGCGGATGAAATGTATGCGGGGTTATAAGCAGGGACAGGACTAATGTAGGCATATAGGACAAATAAGGGCGTCACGGGTTTGAAGTGGGAGCTGGGTGCGTTTGCGAGCGCGCCGAATTGAATACAAAACAAATACAATCAATCAGCTACATATTGACCGGCTACAATTACATCATGCCAAAACTGCTTGTATGGTTAAATTTTAGTTTGGACTTTGAAATCCAAGATGGCTGTCACACTGCACATTGTTAGTGGGAGCTAAACTAAACGTAAAAATAATGTGTATATATTCACAAATTTCAGCATGCCACACCTGCTTGAGGGGTTTTGTGATGGTTTGAAAGTCACTAAGTCCTTGAAATCCAAGATGGCCGCCGTCCGCCATCATAAATAATGTAAAACACAATATTTGAGACGGGAAAATTAAGCTAAATGTATAACAGGTGTGACATTTTTGCTAATTGAGCAGACCACACCTACTGGAAGGGTTGTGTGTTAGGTTGGATGTTAGTTATCAGGATCAAGAAATTCAAGATGGCCACCATATGCCGTCTTGAAAAACTGAAAATACAATAGTTTTGAGACTGCGTATAAGTAAATGTAGTGTTGTCATTCTAAATGTGCTTTAAGGGATTTTTGTACCATAGAGATTATCATGACTGACACATTTCAAGATGGCAACAATATAGAACAATAATTATATATTGTGCATTAGAAGTTGCTAGCTGTGTACATTGTATGATTTTTAACATGGCAATCCCGCGGATATGTTGGCTTTCATTTTAGTCTACCTGTATATATTAATAATACTGTGAAATCCAAAATGGTTACAGTTCAGTATTTGCCATATTGAAAAGACATATCAAGTGATCAATGGTTTATAATATATTTTGAGTCCGATAATAATGAATGTCAGATTGGGAGGTTGTATTCACATGTACAGCAAGTCTCTATAGTACAAGTGGAAATGAACTGTCTTTGATTGTTCCGTGACTGCTCGAATGACTATTTATTATTTTTCCTGTTATCATAACATGGGAGTCAAAATTGTCCGGTATACATTTATTCCTATCTAAAAATGACACTCAGTAATTGTAAACATGATAAATTGTTGAATGTGTGGCTGCTAACCAATTATTTTAAATCAAATATATATATATATTTATTATTTATATATATATATGTCTATTATCACACTTAATATAATATATGAGCCACAGTCAGTTACATGTGGGTGGGATAGTGTTTATGCTATCCTCACTTCTTCAGTGCGTTGGTGCTAGAAGCCATCATAACCAGCAACATGCTTCCTTTTGGTGTATGTCAGTTATCTAAGGAGTGCAACTCCAGTGACTTCATGCATCAGATACATGCCGTTATATAATTGTAGATAATGATAAACATCAAACCGAACACATACATATAGTTCTAAGATTGTAAATAGTGATATGACATTGGATATGTGACTTTAGCTAATGATTTCAAACTCAATGTAAAACATATTCAGTAACTATACGATCATAGGGTCTAAATTATTCAATTACTGAATCAGAAATTGTTTGTGCTACATCATCAGTCAGACTCACAACAGTGTGGTGTTATGGACTTATCAACTATATAGTGCAATCATATTTCCTATTTAGTATTCGAGTCTATCTGCTGTTAGTTAATTTGAGTTGTGGTCACATTATCTGTGATGTAGAAATTTCTGTATTTCATAAGCATCACATCAGTGATCAAGATATATTTCCACACCAGTTAATGCTGATGAACATATATGTGCACTGATGAACATGGCCAGTGTGTAGAAGGGGAGTATATCAATATGTAATTGTTTCTTTCATTTATTAATGGTTAGCTCACCACTGACTCTTTACGCATGGTAGTTCTACAAATCACGTTGTGTATACATGTAATATATGTGCTTGGAGAGGTAAAATTCCATATAAGATGGATTTATTAAAAATGTATAATTGATTTATAATCAAAATAAATATATCACTAGAGGTGGCCACAACTTAGGCCCCTTGTAGATTCATCTTATACATTTTACAGAAATATGATGGACGACCTGCGAGAAATATCTAGCAAGCAACGGTCAGTCAGTGATTAGTTGATGAACAATTGACTGGTACTTATCAGTAGAGGTCAGACCAAAATCGCATCCTCTATATTCATTAGCTTACTGGGACTCGTGTAGCAATCTTAGAACAATATAACACTAGTATTAATTTGTATGCCTTTAAAGGATGGAATAATATCACCATTTGGGAGTCATGATTTGCCTACGATTGGATAACAATGTGTACTTCTGCGTTCACTAGTCCTAATAGTCCTAATAATAGAGCACTGTATTATTTTGAAGACAGCTGATAGTGGTCATCGTATATTTTGTTATCCATGGAAGGCCAGCATCACAATATATGTTATCTAAGATTAAATAATAATAATTAATTATTGTGGTTTCTCCCATCTTTTATCATTAAGAACAGCCAGACAATTTGATTATCCATCTTATTTGGCTTGGGATATATTGCAGTTTATGTGTTCCTTCAACACGGCATACATAGACAATATTGAATGTAAAGCTAAGTATAATATACAGCCAAGCAATAACAAGTTTGCAAGGTTATAAATTATTTGTAAGAAAACAGATTTGTTGTGTAATTGTAACTTATTTTGCCCCATATATAATACATTTATAGATTTCAAGGCATTATTAGCCTCCAAATTCTCAAACTGCTTTTACAGCAGGCAGATGTGGACTACTAAAATATGTGAAATACTCATGACTTGGTACATTTAGCCTATATGCCATCTTGGAAATGTTGTATTTTGCCTTTTCAAAATGGAAGATGGTGGCCATCTTGAATTTCAATACCCCGATAGCATCCAATATAACAAACAGCACATGCAGTATGTGTGGTCTGCTGAAATTAGCAAAAATGTCATACCATATGTACCTTTAGCTACATTTTCCGCTCAGAAATATTGTGTTTTATATTGTCCAAGATGGTGGGCGGCGGCCATCTTGAATTTAAAGGGCTTAGTGACATTCAAACCAACACACAACCCCTCCAGCAGGTATGACGTGCCAACATTAGTGAATATATACACATTATATTTACTTTTACCTTAGCTCCCACTAACAATATAGAGTATTATGTATTTTAAGATGGTGGACGGTGGCCATCTTGGATTTAAAGGTTCAAACTGAAACTTAACAATACCAGTAGTTTTGGCATGTTATAATTATTGGGAAACAACACCTCATTTGTGTTTATTGCTTATCTCACTACAGAGAAAATGGATTTTATATATTTCAAATGGCGTTGTCGGCCATTTTGAATATAGTGCTCTAAAATGTTTTCCCATCATTGTTTAAAAATGCATAGAAGCTATGTTTTCCCCCTAAAATCGTTCAAGTTGACAAATCAATAATAAGAAAGGTAGGAACATGATGGTCACGGAATCACGTTGTACAAAATACTTTCATATGTAGGTAGTATGTGAGATTTCAATGTCGAGCTTTGGTATTGTTGTATGTGACATATGAATCTGGTTATACCCCTTATGTGAGTAATATGATTATTTGTAATCATATTACTTTTAGGGGAAGGGGCCAAGTGCCTTTGGTGTGGTATGAACCTGGAATCAGTTCATTTTATTCTAATTCATGCTTGAATATATTTTTTTTCGATATAAATATTCCGTTTTGATTATGGAATTTCCTCCCAAATGCAGCAGGTTAAATGCGGGATCGAACCCGTTGGCCCGGTCTTAAATGACCTTAGCTGTTGACAATCCGTTAAACACCAATAAATCAAATAAATATTTTGTTTTGGCTGTATTTTGTTGTTTCATATTCTGATTCAATGGTAGAAATAGTAACATTGATATTAATCCTATTACTTGTGGGGAGTGGGGCTAAGTGACTGTGGTGTGGTGAAGATTTGGCATCAGCTGAGCTTATTCTAATTTCATGGCTGAATATAGATTTTTTATTTAACTTTTCTGTTCGTATTTTGGTATCCCCCACCCCATCCGTACAGGTGAACCTTATGTGATTCGGCCCTGTTAGCCGGGTCTAAAATAAGCTTAGCTATTTACAGCTCGCTAAACTCCATTCAATAAATAATTATTCAGGGGTTTGTTTCTTCACACATATTTGTATTTCCTCATGCACTATTCCCTGGAAGCATTGACTTTCCAGGTGTATTGGCCATCTCAGTTGAATGTAGCAATGTGCTTCTCTGCATGTGTGCTGTAATCTGCATGGCTGTATTCATCCACATATGTGTGACTGTTCTGATATCCTACTGCACCCATACCTCTGGAATAAATGGTTTGATGCGTACTATTGACATGTTTCCTTTTCATACTGATTTGCATAATGAGCCACGATATGACGATATGATATATGGAGCCTTATCGTCTTGTACATCGACACAGCCTGACAGTAATCAACATTGTTTACTCCACATGTTATATATGTGTCTCTGAACTAGTGGCACTCACCAGACTCATCAGACTGACGATGCACAGGCGAATCTGGCTCTACACTGGCCATGAAGACAATAAGGCCAGACGAGATCCTGGTTGATATGCACATCTCTACATGTACTTCCCACACTGCATGTATATTCCAACCAGCATGAACGTGTATCCTCTTGTAGTCCATCCCACCGCCGCGGTCACCGTATCTCCACCTGGGTCGGTTACGGAAGGCGCGGGGACTGACGTCACACTACAGTTCTCCGTCCACAGTAAACCCGCGGGGAACATAACGTGGTACCACAATGGCCAGGCATTACACACAGAACAGCTATCGCCGTCATCGGGGGATAACCGCTACACCAGGACCCACACAATAACCTCCGCCAGGCTGGAGGACGCCGGGGTCTATAAATGTGTCGCCACAAACAAGATAGCGCCGCCTGGTGGTGACACCAGTAACACGGCGTCGGTCACGCTGATTGTCCGTTGTGAGTATTATATATTCTTAAGTGGACTATGAATGGCTAGTGAAATATTGTCCTATAATTGCCATCAATATTCACTTCATAAGATTTTAAGGAGCTGCTTGACAATTCAAGTCCCATTACAGCTTAGAATTATGTAAATTTACAAATTATATCAAATAAACAATTAGTATTTCAATCCATGGTTGGAAGAGAACAAAAACGTATCAACAATGTGATTTATTGCAACTTTGTGAAAGTGAAAGTAGAATCTCTGTTGAATATTACTGGAATCCATGTCTAAAAAGACACGGTATGGTGATCGCCATGCACCCATCGGTATCGCGTCACGTCATATATCAAGGCAACAAGATGATTTCAGACAGTATTGAGACATTGAGTGTCCGTTTTTTTTGCCACATATACCGTCACTTGAGTTGTGATGTCACATTTCGTGATGTCATTGTATTAAAATTAGATATGTCTGTATACGTACATATATACAGCCATAATTATTATTGGGAATCCCCCGTGTTTTTTATGCAACTGTATGCTTTATATAAGTATCGTTTATGTCTATGGTATGTCTATGGTACGCTATTAATGTATTATATTTGTTGCATAATTGATAAAAGCCCCACAAATCGTTATCGTGTTCCTTTAATATGGAAACGATAAATTAAAACATTTATAGCAAGAGTTGTCAGAAGACAACGAAGCTCGCCTGTTGGCAGCCTTTACTCAAACTTAGCACAGTTGTATAAAAAACATGAATATTATATAACTTGACCTCGGGTTAAGGGGTGTGCCGTGGGACTTGACATTGAGGTCAGTGGTGGGAGGTGGGTCGTGGATTTGCTATAGCACGATATAGCATATTAAGATGAATGCATGTATGAAATATCAATGCGCTCCCTCAAAACAGAAGTAAAACAAAATTTAATCCAATGTAAAGTTAATGAACGCACTAAGTTTTCTACAGCATCATAGCTATTCATATAAGGAATGCATGTATGAATGTGCTAAGTTTGTGACCTTGACCTTGTGGAAAGGGGTGTGGGGGGTTGGTCATGGATTTTCTGTAGTACAATAGAGGATCATCAAATGAATGCATGTATGAAATATCAAGGCGTTCCTTGCAAAGAAACAGAAGTTATAAAAAGACATTTACTCAAACGTTACGTTTATGATGTTGATCTTGGGGAAAGGGGTTGGTGTTAGTCCTGTCCCTGCTTATAACCCCGCATACATTTCATCCGCAAGAGAATTTGAAACTTGATTTGAGTCATTGGACCATTTATCTTCAACAATCACACAGGTGCTTCTGCGAAACCGGCTGCGAGAATCCGCCAGGGGAGCAAATCCAAGATGGCCGCCAGAAAACGTATTGCGAATGTAAATATCAAACTACACAGCATATAGTGTGTAAAATACATCGTTTTATTTATAGGTTTTAGGGTGTGGGGGGGGAATCCGTTTCCGACATCGTATTCGTGATTAGAGGTCACGTTCACAATATCAAGTTCCAAAATGGCCGCCAGCCACCTATTGTAAATCCAGATTTTGATCCATACGCTGTCAAAAGTAGGTGGATTGCATTGTTTTATATGTGTGTTGGCGTGGGAAATCCATTTGTGGCATCTACTTCGTGATTGGATGTCAATGTCACATGCAAAGGTTGAGGTCAAAGAAAAAAAGCATTTAAAAAACGGATGACTTCAAATTATGTTATTGTACAACTTATTATCAGGCTGGCTGACACATTGTTCACCAATGAAATTGTACACAGCACTCCAAAAAATAGTAAATAATACAGTTAAACAGTAGTACAGGCCCCCGGTCTTTACTAAATGGTGCCGATATGAATACATGTCTTAAGCAGCCACTGTGCCAGTACCGTTGCAGTATCACTTACTATACGTAAATATGTGTCTCCTGTTAAGCATCCATTTGATTTGAAAGGCAGATGTGTTGCATCATATTGTGGATGTTTCAGATATGTTTAACCTTAGCTCCATAATGGTTCGAAATAATACATGGAATATATGCCAGCAATCAGACCCGAGAAAGGTGCAAATGAGGTATCTGTGCATGTGTTTATCTATTTGCACAGATCGGCTCAACAACCTTCTTGTGACAGTAGATCACACACATAACATCTGCTGCTTTGCATGAACATCGCTTCGAATTGCATTTTCCACTACAGCCACAAGTGGTAAGGATTTTGGAGGGGACTGGTTTTAGCGATTTAAGTGGCAGTAAGCTCCATTGCGGCTGATCCACCATACTCAAGAGGGTCGAGCTGGTTGGTATCAGCTAGTAAGTGAGAGCATTGCGGATCACATAAAATGACCTCTTTAGATGTCCTCGGATGACACTTGTTGTGGGTGGTAGCCCCTCTAACCCTACCACTGAATGCCTGTGGACGTCAAGTCGTAATTGGTCAAATGTAGTTGCAGTGGTTTTGCTTGTGGCACCGGCCCATACACGGACGAGATATAGTTCTGCCTGATGTAGCTCCGCTTCAGAGAGCACGGGATACTCGCCGAAGCTGGAGAGAAGCATTGCCGGTCTGCATACGAGTGCGGCATGCTTTGTGCCAACTTTGCTGAGTGCATCGTCTCCAGTCGTGACATGTGCCTTGATGAGTACACGGCATAATTCCTCTCCTAGTTTGAGGTGCATGACATGAAGCGGAATCATCCGTCGCTTCTCCCCAGTCCCGTACTGAACCCAAAGCTCCTGCAAACCACCCTCTTTGAACAAGCTAATGTAGCGCAGGAGAAGAATTACAGTATCTGTGTCATTAGACACTACGATCGCTTTCTCACAGCCCCTCCCGACTGCCCAGTGCACGTGAGCTATTATGCGACTGTCTGCCTCCTCCTGCCAGTTGTTTAGATCAGCCAGATCACTCGCAGGTGATCCAGCCAACTTCAGTCTCGCAGACGTTAACTCTTCATTGACCACCATTCCACTCAATACCACGTCATGCATATCCCGTTCCGCCACATCCCGCGCCAGTAGCTGAAGGTTCTGTTTGTTGAGACTAGATGCCCAAAACTTGTCTAACTGGTGTGGAATAGGCACAGACTCATCCACGACGGCCAAATCGACAGCGATATCATCACCAGCTCTACGGTTCCGCTCGCCATCCTTGATGCTCAATTCATTGTAGCTATCGAATACTATGTGCGTCATTTCCTGTGTTGGACATACTCGACGGGCACTCTTCAGAACTTCTTGTATGACTCCACCAAAATGTGCAGACAAGACCGGAGATTGGGAAATAAACTGTCTGATTTTTTACATAAAGTCAAGCAAGACATGTGTTGCTAGTGGACTGTCTTTTGTGAATTGGTAATCATTTGAGGTAAGATTATTTTCAAGCTCAGTGACCAACTTTGCCTTATCAGGCTTTGTTGTGATGTCGCCCACAAATAGTTGGCTAGATTGCAGAAGGTCATGCGAATACAGCTCTTCTGGCGACATTCCGCGAAGTGTAGCGATTTTCTGCCTCCCTCTGTGCAGATGCGATATCCTGTGCGGAAACGGCAGTCCTGGTTGGAACCGTATTGGTTTTCGTTGTACATTGTGAGTCAAGGCAGGGAGATTCACCTTAGATGGTGACGCTGAGTTTCTTAGACCTGACCACGTACCGCTCATCGCGAAATTTCCGGTACGCTATGTCACCGTTCTCCAGTGCCTTCAGAAGTCTCACCTTAACGATGTCATTGACAATGTGCTTTGTCACGATATTGTAGAGTGGAACGTGTGGTGCCAGAACAATGAAGGGGTTTTCCCGGGCCTTCACAAACTCTAGTAATCGTGTCACATTTCGGTCAAATATCAAACCCTTTCGGCCACCGAGCTCATGCTGTATTGTCGTTTCCAGATGATCCATGAGTCGAGCATTGGTGAGTAACTGGAGAAGATTGCTGATCGCGAGGATTTCATGAAACAGAAGCCCAAACTCGGCCACAACAGCAGCATCTCCAGCGCTCCCAACAATCACGTGTCCACCTGGACCTGCGAGAATCTGTTCTGCGACTGCTCCAGCTTCATATCCCCTGCCACGGCAGCAAATACGCACCCGGTCGGTCTTTCACAACAAAACTGGCCCATACAGAAACCGGCGGTAGAGTGTGGATAGGTGACCTCCAGAACCTGAATCCTCTCCAAGTACCATGATGCGTACCGCAGATAATTGATAGCATCAAATTCACGTAGGATGGCCATTGAAGCCTTCACTGTTCCGACATGCAGCTGCCAGTTACCATCACGGTCTGCTACAATCAGCTGCTTGATTATTGCAACAATCTTCTGAAAATTCACGAAATAATGGCATAATTCCGATTTCTCCTGGCACCCTTGGACAAATGTGTTGAATTGTTGACGGAGATCGGCTGCATCAGCAGATACCTGCTCAAACTTTGGGACAGACCCCTCCGCCTCTTTGTTTGCAACACATCCTTGAGCTGAATGGCAGACTGGACAAATGGTACAGACGTGGGATCATTGGACTGCCAGAATGCATTCCACATGAGAGATTCAAGAACCTCGATACGATCAGCATTCCTGTTAATGACCTGACGTAGTGGCCACCAGAGAGCAGTTGAAACTGTTTTCGGTCCGAAAACTTCACTTTCAATAAGGGCATCGCTCATTCCACTGCCACTAAGATACCTCCCTGCACACCGCAAAAGTACCTTAACAAAGTGAAACATTCCTAACATTGGAAAAAGGTCGTCGAAAGTGCCCGGCTCATTCATGACTATATCAACAACAATGTGATATACACCCTCATCAGAAACTATGGCCATAGTATCTTGATTCAACTGGCGCCGGGATGCTTGGAAATTGGTCAGTGCCTTGCGGACAGTGGCATATTCTGTCACAGGTGAGGGGATAACAGGAAAAAACCCAACTCTCATCAGTGGCACGTTTGCTGTTGTGATCAGTGCATGAATTCCACCACAAGGAGGAAGCTCGCCAGGAGCAGCAGCAGAGTATGGGAGTCCACAGCGAATGAGTAATATGACAAATTCGGTAATTGGCTGACTGCTCTACAGCTTTCTCAGCATCCGATATAATGTCCACGTCAGTGTTATCTACAAGCCTAAAGTTGGGTGGTAAGGTAGGCTTCATCACGGGTTTGTGGTGAGAGGGTACAATTTGACAGGGAAGTTTTTCTTTTGACGGACGTGCGAATTTCGAGAGATTCGTGCTTGATACAAAAGGCTTTGACTTGGCTGGCGAAGTTGTCTCCTGGTATAGAGCCTGTGCTGTATAATGTTTGCCTTGTGTACCTGAAATGGATGAATTATCTTCGAAATCTTCATTGTCAAAGGCGCCAAATGCCCAGCCGTCGTCGGAAAAATGGCTTGGAATGGGCACCCCAGTGACCTCCGATGACTGTATTGTGTAAGCACACATGAGACACCTTGATCGCTTCACTTCATTGTAGCTAGACGAGGTACCTACTCTGTTCAGTGTTGTCAGTATCTCCCTGCTGCGTGTCTTCCCATACATGTATTGTCCTAGCATTGTGTGGAGTGGGGTTTTCCTCCTGGCCGTGGTGAATATGGTTATGTCATTCTGGAAATGACAATTGAGTTTGGAATGGCGATTTTTCAAAGCCCATCTATCCTCTTCGTCAAACAAAGTGTCTTCACCATCATCACAGAATGCATGTTCTTCCTCATCTGGCATTTGCATCATTTCCATTTTGGCCATCATTGATTTGGGAATGTCATATAATGCTGAATAGAATGTCAGCCATTCGTCAGAGATTATCGTGTTTTCCCAGGAATGCTTAAGTTCTTCAGCGTCACAGAACTTGTCGTCCAGACCATAATCGACTTGTTTAGCGGCTTTGTTCAATGATTCACCAACGTGTCTAACAGCGTCAACATTTTTAATTTTAATAGCTAAGTCCGCGGCTGTGATGTTGGATGAAAAAACAAGTTCGGATTCATTTCGCCTAGGATTTGGAGCAAATTGAATTTTGCCACCATAGTGGTCTTCGAGTAACTTTTTAACATCGCGGTTGTATATTATGAAATCAAGAGTGTCATCTAAATGATACATACAACTAGTGATGTCCTTCACAGTAAACCATACCCTTCTTGCAACAGAGGGTCAATGTGCTCTAAGGCCTGCAAAAAACAAAGTATGTTTGACCGCAGAATTCGAATTGCATTCGTCAATAGGTATACTACTAGAGGACTGTACATCTTGCTCATATGTATGCAAGTAACGTCTGATACAAATTGCATGACAATACAAATCTGATGCAAACACATCCTCAACACTGCTTAGCTCCGCGACTACAGAATACCTCATCTTTCAGATGTTTAGTAGCAGTCAGAAAATTTTGCGCTGCAACTCGCTCACTAATTCTGAATTTGTCTCGCAACGATACACGGTTTACTTGAACCCTATCACTGCCACACACAACACATTTCAGCAGTGTTGGATCTCTCTCACAACTCGCTGCTTCCCTCGGTGTGACAGAGCTGCGACGCATCATGGGTTGTGTACATTCGTCTTCTATCTGTTCCATTTCAGTGCTACATGCTGAGCAACAGCTTCAGCCTGTTCAATTGCTTTCAGTTTTTGCATATGTGTATACCACTTGAAGCACTTGTTAGTGTTGTGGTACACATATGCTGTGCCTCCACCCTCTGCTATTCTCAGTCTTTTGCTGATTACATCTTTCCTGATTGACGCAGCACGCTTCATACTCTCTCGACCAGCTTCTTTTGGTTGTGTTGTTTTATGCTTATCACCCAATTCTTGGCAGATGATGCATTTCGTGGGATCAAACTCTGTTGAGATACCCGGTGTCAGTAGAACCCCAACATGTTCACACACAGGAGTAGACTGCTGGCTCCTGCCCTCCGCCATTCTCGTACAGTCTGTGTATATGTATACGACAAACTGACAACAACGTATACAACTACATATATTATATATAAACACTCTTTGAATTCAATACTCGTTATGAAAATGTGTAGCAATGCTGCTAAGTTGACAGTCAGAACCAACTGTAACGTGCAACATTCAGCTGCAATCGGTATAGGCCAACGCAATGCTGGATTGGTGTGTTACATATTAACAGCGCGGTACTTTAAAATTAATGGACATACGATACACGCCGTGATTGGAAAGTGGCGCGAAAGATCAATACAACGCTGTGATTTTTATTTCATATTAACAACACTGGTTTTTATATGATGTATTAAAGTGACAGATATATCATCTACGATATACAGTCGAACATCCACGAACAGCCACCTCTCTACAACGGCCACCTCTATTTAACAGCCACAATTCTAAGATCCAACGTGATGAATTACCAGAGCCACAATTAATGTGCGTAATTTGATCAACATTGTGGGGGATTTTGTGTATTATTCACCAAAACTGGCAAGATGTTTATAAAAGTACGCACCTTAACTGTAGCTCTGAATTACTATATGAGTTTCCTCTCTGTAACAGCCACCTCTGTACAACAGCCAGTTTGAGGTTTTCCATGAATTGCTGTTGTAGAGAGGTTGTTTTGTACATGTACAAGGCGATGGGTAGGGACCGTGAGGTGACGGGCTGTGTATGTGGCGGAAGGGGGTGGGGGTCTGAATCTGGAATTTGTGTCTGGGGTTTTGGTGATTTTCGACCTTGATCTTGTGAACGTGACCTTTAACAACGAATACGATGTCAGAAACGGATTCCCCACACCATAAAACCTATAAAACGATGTGTTTCACAAACTAATATGATGTGTAGTTTGATATTTACATTTGCAATACGTTTTCTGGCGGCCATCTTGGATTTGCTCTTCTGGTGCGTTCTCGCAGCCGGTTTCGCAAAAGCACCTCCGTGATTTTTGAAGATAAATGGTCCAATAACTCAAATCAAGTTTCAAAATCTCTTGCGGATGAAATGTATACGGGGTTTTAGGCAGGGCCTGGACTATGTGGGTCATGGATTTGTTGTAGCACAATAGAGGATCATCAGATGAATGCATGTATGAAATATCAAAGCGTTCCCTGTAAAGAAGCAGAAGTTACACAACATTTACCCCAACGTTAAGTTTATGAAATCTCTGAGAATTTTTTTTTCAACTTCCGGTCTAATGTAGAGTTGAATCAAAATAGTGTCTCGATGAAAACAATGGATTTATTATCAATTTAAGTGTGTTTTGAACGGATTGAAATGGATGTTATCAGTGAGTAATGCATCTTCAATATCACTAACATTGCAACCACCGATAACCTGATTTAGACAGTAATTTTGTAATTTTCTGTGTACCATACCCCACCCACTTGCCTGATGCTTGAAACCAAGAATGGATCACGTTGAAATTTTTTAAAAGTATACTCAACAACAAAAAGTTACGGACCACAATGTAAAAATGAACAGTTGGTAAACGAGGGTCACCGAATCGGAAACTATTATACAATCTAAGTAAATACCCAAACTGACACGATGAACAGAGCAGCGGACAAAGCGACAATCGAAACCGACAAGGGGAAAACGGTGATGAATCGGATAAAAAACGTAAGCGAAATGACTTGTCTAGTGCGAGTGACATTGGGGAACACAGCTTTAATTTAGAAGCAAAGGAAGAAGAAGATGAAAGTATAAAGCTGAAATATCAAGGTACGAAACCAAAGACAAAAAGAAAAAACGACCACAGAAATCCGAACAGCATGAAACAGAGGCGACATTAGACATACACAGTTTCGAAAAGAAGTTGGAGAAAGTCAAAAAACAATACATGCAATTCACGAACAAATGAAGAAACTCAGTGATAAAATTGATAATATGATATCAAAAGATGAACTAGAAGCAGTTATAAAAAGAATAGTTGAACACAAGATAGACAGTATAGCCACCAAAATAAAAGACGACGTTTACCGATCGGTCTCGCATAGAATCGACATAGTAGAAGAAGAACTACACACCAGCAAGATCGAAACAGAAACAATGACGAAAAACATCAAATCACTGAAAAGCAGTATAAACGAGAAAGATGAAACGATAAACAAGCTACGAAACGAAATTGAAGGAACAAGAAACCACAACATAGAACGAACGATGAGTTGGAACAATATACGAGACGAAACAGTGTAAGGCTGAATGGACCTGGATTGCCACTGGAAAAGGAAGGAGAAAAGGAGAGAAGCAGACCAAACTACCAAGTTGGCTGTCACAATTTGAAAGACTCAATGGGAATGACAGTGGAAGAACGAGACATTGACATCGCGCATCGGATTGGGGTTCTAAGAAATCAAGTACCCCGACCAATCATTATCAAATTCGTATCGCGTAACACCAAAATTAGATCGCTGAAAGACAAAAAAACTAAATAAATTGAAGGGCACGGGAATTTATATACAGGAGGACTTGACGCAGTTGAAGGCTAAGGTGTTGAAGGAAGCTCGCGAGAGCAGAGAGACAGAATCTGCCTGGAGTAGGGATGGGCAACTATACATAAAACTTCGGGCCAATGGTAGAATCGTACAAATAAAACCCAGTGAATATGGTGACTGGCTGCCGAGATAAACTAATATAAACGCTTTTTTTGCCTTTTGGCTGCACTCATGACATGGCAGTAGCTTTTTTGTGCACTATAACTTTGAATCTAACACTTGCATCACATGAATATGTGCCTTAATTATACTGTCCGTGCAACTAAGGCTATTGTCATGTCTTGTGGGCAGTGATGTGCTTGAGTACTTGTGTTACACACTCTCAGTGAGTAGTACATACCGATATATAGAAATATTAAATATGTAACAGCAGTATACATAACAGTATGATCAAAATTGACGGTGTAGAGTGGCACGATGAAATGGTTACTGCTATTGTATTGGTCGTAAGACGTTTTTCCTCAAAGTTCGGCCACTGGTCAATACAAAGTTAGTCAGGCCAATCGTGAACATGATAACTATTACTATCGAGTGAACCGTAATTATAGTAGGACCGAACATGTGAAAAGGAGCCTACAAATTTGAAAATACTGGTTGCGGCTCAGTCTCGCATCGCATGTTCTATCACACTACACACGCGATACTCAGAGAAAGCATTGAATAGAGGATCGCAGTTTATGTGTGGTGGTCTAGTTGGTCGGCTGATAGAACCAACGTTTGTATAAAACTACCGGTTGTAATTAAGTTAATTAAAATAGCCACAATCACCATACGCGAGGTTTATATATAGTAGTCCATACTGCTATACTGGTTACACATGCAATAAAGTTTACTCTCATAGTTCTCCCAGCCGAGCAGTCTCGATTGCAACACATGTCCATGAGGTTACTTATCAGCTGTGGATATTATACATGCATTACCATGATGATTCGCTAATATTATCAAAATACATTATTATTGATTATTTGCCGGTGATGGCCACACTGAGTTGTCTCTCCATAAACCAATGTGGTTCTGGAAACAGGTGTATGTATGTGCAGTGTATATTGTCAGTCAATCTGTTGAGGCCACACTGAGTTGTCCCCCTCCATAAACCAATGTGGTTCTGGAACAGGTGTATGTATGTGCAGTGTATATTGTCAGTCAATCTGTTGAGGCCACATGGAGTTGTCTCCCGTACCAGTGTAATTCTAGATAATTTGTATGTAATTAAAGCAAATATACTTCCGCAACACACCTAACTAAAGTGATCAATACATTATTGCCATTTCTCAATATCATCAGGATCTGCACTTTATGCGAGTGGTTTTTTCGTGTTTGTATGGCGGAAACTCCCTCTTTTTATATAAATAGACTTGTCAGGAAGCTTTTTTTTCTTGCGAAAATGGGATTGGCTGCAACGGTAACATGTTTCAGTTCATTCCATTCATTTGGGGTGAAAGGGTTAATGTTTAAATGGGAAAATATATATTTTCATCAAATTTTCAATTAGTTTCATTTTTTATTTTTTGTGGTAAATATGATTATCCATGATAATTTTTTCTTGTCCTTTTATTTCCATCGCAACTCCCAAAATTCAGATTTAATGATTTTTGTTTTACAATAGCTGGTATCATTGTCTTTCCTTTCAAAATATGAATATTATTGTGACCTCATTTGTTGTTTTATTTACCTAATTTGCATAGTTAGTACACTAGTGTGTTATGATCAAAAATATTAACCGTCTCTATACACTCCCAATGTTCATAATATGAAAACAGAATATATATAGGTTTGACCACGGCGAGTGACCAATACAACATACACATGTATACACATCTCGTATCCACTTACAGCAGATATGTCAACAAATAGTACGATTATAAGCAATATTTATAATCTACAAATCAATGTTTATTTGAAAATGAATTCTCACACGATTTCGCTATCTCTTTCGAGTGTGAGGGTGGGACTTACGCTGGGTGTTGACATATTACACTCTTCGCAACCCATTCCATGGTATCTTTCTCAGTCTAAATGAGGCTGAGATTGATACAATCTGGCGTGGGAACTGCACGTTGGTATGCTAACATAAATGTTGGTGTGTATATGATATTATTTTGTAAACTAGTAATGCATAATAGTGATAAACAATAGCATGCCAGCAAAATTACGGGTATTTAGCTGCATTTACTTGAAAGCACAATATGCAATAATGTGTAATATACATCTTCACATCTAACATGGACTTACACATACCCGTTGAATGTTTAGCTCCAAAACTATTGTATGTGGATTGTGCATCATGAAATTTGTAAATCGGAATATTATGTTGTTTTTTGTTGTTTTTTGACGAATATCCACACGCAACATATATACAGTGTTTTCTATACCGGAGCTCCAGATAAAGTGCGTAATTTGAGTGGATTTTCGTTGTTCTGTTGTGGGTGGCGAGCTGGAAGCGCCTCAGAATCGTCTCAGTGATGTGATTCGGGGGCGCTCCCGACTATTCAGAAAAAAGTTATAATCTCTAACGGAAAATAATTGAAATATGAAAAAAAACAACATATGCAATTCATCAACGTTTACAATATTACTATGTACAATGTATACACTATTATGGCTATTGTACAGGTCGTGAAAATTATCAAGAGTTGTGCAATATGTGTTATAACATGTAAACTAGCATTGTTTCTACATAATTGTTTAACATAGTATGTCGGTTTTGTTTTTTGTTTTGGAAGGAAACTCGCATGTTATGAACGACGAGAGTAGCTCCAGATTAGCCGGCGTACTCGCGCTGGTTGGTCGGGCTCTGCGCTAATCGAACACAACCTAAAATTAATAGCAAAATATAATTATTCATGTATCTACATAATAATGTGAATGCAAATGTAATCTTTATGACGGCAAATAAAATAGGGTTTCCTTTCACAACGGCAGGGCCACGTATAATTCATAGTTGATGATTCGGTGACTCTTGTTCAAAATTTTCCACTGATGCAACTCTCACATTCCCCTCTTATCTGTCTCCTTCTGTTCACGGCTGTTGAATCGTTGATGAACTATATGTCAGTGAGTAGTGTGATTGATTAAATACACGTTAATATTGATAGAATAATATGGACTTAAAAATAGGAAGCTTCAATGTAAAGGGTATGGGGTCAAAAGTCAAGCGACTACAACTTTTCGAATGGATAAAAGAAAATGATTATGACATATGCTTCATCCAAGAGGCACACTTCACTATACATGACAAAACACAGTGGGAAAGTGAATGGGGTGGAGACGCTTTTTTAAGTGGGAATTCAGTAATAAGGAAGGTATATGTATTCTAATAAAACCAGGTTTGGACCATGAAACTGTATATTATGAAAACATTGTAACTGGTAGAATTCAAACTCTTAAAATCAGCATATCCGACAAAGAATACACATTAATTAACATATATGGGCCAAATAAATGAAAATAGTTTTCAATTTTATCAAAATTTCGAGACATATTTAGAATCTGTAGAACAGGATACGCTAATAATAGGAGGGGACTTCAATATTATTTTAGAGCCCGACCTTGATAAGAAAAATGGTAGACATGATGCTAACAAAAAAACAAGAGAAAAAATAGTGTCGATTATGAACATTAATTAATTCTACATGATATCTGGAGAATCCTTAACCCTAATACTAAAATATTCACATGGCACTCTAATACTAAACCACCAATATTCTGTCGATTGGACTTTATTCTAATATCGGAGAATATAATAAATAGAATAACAAAAAGCAAAATCACTACAGGAATTAAATCAGACCATTCGATTATATATATTAAAATTACTAACGCATTGTAATGAACGGGGACCTGGCTACTTTAAAATAAATAAAAAATAAATAGTCTGCTATTAAAACCGGATTACCAACAACTAATTAGAGATAATATAACAGCTATTGCCGATATTAACAATGACGCAAATCCTAACACATTGTGGGAAATTATATAAAAGGAACGATAAGAAATGAAACAATAAAATTTGCATCGAAAGAAAATAAAATAAATTTAAAGTTAGAAAGAAAACTCATAGAAGAAATAGATCAACTGGAAACAGAATACGCAAACATATATCGGACACCACTTTATTAGAATTACAATCTAAAAAACAAAGTCTAGAGGACATCCATGAAAAGAAAGTAAGAGGAAGTATCATACCATCAAAAGCAGAATATATAGAGGGTAATGAAAAAAATACAAAATATTTTGCAAATTTAGAAAGGAAACGAGCAGAGAACAAAACTATAGTCCGATTAAATGTAAATGGAAAAAATGTCACGAAAAATGAAGATATATTACACGAGCAAAACGAATACTATAAAAAGCTATATAGCAAAAAAGATGTTCAGAATAGTAATCACAATTTTTTTACAAACAACGATCAGAATAAATTATCTGAAGAAAACAAACAGCTATGCGAAGGTAATCTTTCCGAATATGAATGTAGCACTGCTCTAAAAGAAATGAATAATAATAAAAGCCCAGGCTCCGATGGACTAACAGTAGAATTTTTTTAAATATTCTGGAATGATATAAAAATGTATTATATAGAATCTTTCAACTATTCATTAACAAACGGGTCGCTAAGCGAAATGCAAAAACAAGGAATAATAACATTACTGCCGAAAAAGGGCGACTTATCAATATTAACAAATTGGAGACCCATATCATTGCTTAATGTAGATTATAAAATAGCATCTAAGACGATTGCAAATAAGAATTAAAAAAGTTCTACCATCAATAATAGATTATTCACAAACTGGATTCTTAAGGGAAGATATATTGGAGAAAACATTAGAACTCTTTACGAAGCAATTGATCATCTTAACGAAAATGAAGCCCCATGTCTCTTTTTTTTCGCAGACTTCGAAAAAGCATTTGATACTGTTGAACATACATACCTTTTGAAAACATTGGACTATTTTAATTTTGGTAATGATATACTTAATTGGATCAAACTATTTTACTCTGATGCAAAAAGTTGTGTAACAAATAACGGATACTTATCAGAATTCTTTTCAATACAAAGAGGTGTGCGTCAGGGCTGTCCGTTATCACCGTATCTTTTTATTATGGCCATTGAAATATTATCACAATCTATCATAAATGAAGCAGATATAACCGGAGTCAAAATGTATGATGTAGAACTAAAGAACACAATGTTTGCTGACGATGCAACCTTTATGACAGACGGCTCTCAAAAATCCTTCGAAAAGTTAATATACATAATAGACGAATTCAGTATGATTTCTGGCTAAAACTTAACATTAAAAAATCAACAGTAATGAGAATAGGTGCTCTTAAACATACAGAAACCACATTTTGCCCCAACAAACAATTTACTTGGACCTCACACAGCGCGAAAACATTAGGCATCACATTCCTAAATGATAATATTAATACCCATGACCATAATTTTTTTTACAAAAATCTTAGAATTTGAACAGTGCCTAGACAAATGGAAACACAGAAAGCGCTCAGCTTACTCGGAAAAATCACGGTAATAAAAACATTTGCTGCCCCAAAATTAATATACCCATTGACAGTTTTACATGATCCACCAGAACATATGATAAAACGTGTAAGAACCAAGTTATTTCAATTTTTATGGGATAACAAGCCTGATAAAGTAAAAAGAAATACAATTATTCAAGCTTACGAAAAAGGGGGACTAAAAATGTTAGACATCGATAGTTTTATTACTTCAATAAGAGCTTCATGGGTAAAAAGAATAGCGATACTACTAACATAGGGAAATGGAAAGCAATTTACGAAAAAATACTTGAAAAATATGGCGGACTTTTATTTTCGAATGTAACTTAAGAAACCGGAAGACATACAAAACATAGTGAAAAATAAATTCCTGAACAATGTTTTGAAATCTTGGGCAAGTATAAACTATTCTTCTCAAACAGATACAGTATCAAAAGAAATAATTTGGAACAACTGTAATATAAAACATCAAAATAAAACTTTGTTTCATAGACACTGGTTTGATAAGGGTATCAAGTACATCGAACAATTATACGATTATAGAACAAAAACTTTTCTGACATTCGGTGATATTGTAGAGTTATTCAGCATAAGAAATGATGATTTTATGAAATATCAATGTATATTAAATAGTATAAATCCAATATGGAAAGAAACAATAAGAACAGAACAAATAAACATAATACAATTGTCTGAAACACTGAAATCAAGGGTACAAAAAAGCAAATACGTTAATAAATTACTTTATACAATACAAACAGAAAAAAAAATCACTGAAGAAAAAAAGTCTGAAAAAAAAATGGATAGCTGAATTTCCGGAAGCCAACTGGAAACATATTTACATGTCAACCTTTAATTGTACTATAGATTCCACATTGCGGAATTTTCAATATAAATACCTTATGCGAATGAATGGAACAAATAAATTACTCTTTCGATGTAACCTAATTAATAGTAGTTTATGCGATTTTTGCTCTATGTAGAAACTATGAAACATTTGTTTTGGGAATGTACTCATGTACAACATATGTGGTCACAGTTACGTACCTATTTGAATGAAAAAGGTTTTACTTACGCTGTAAATTTCCAAAGTATTTCTTTAGGAATAGATGAAAGTACACACAAGGCACAACAATTTAATTTTATACTCATATTAGCCAAATACTTTATTGTTAAATGTAAATATGAAAACCGGGAAATTGCTTTCGAACCGTTTATAAACTACTTAAAATATAGGATAAATTTAGAAGAGTTAATAGCTACTAAAAAAGACAAACTTGAGCAACACAACATTAAATGGGATGTTTTTCAAACATAGGTATGTTTTTTTGGGCATAGTAGTGAAGGTTCAATCACACTAACCACACAAAAGTAAACGAATATATATATAAAAAAAAAAACTCAATTCAAGCGGATGTGAACAAAAGGGGACATATTTTATACTTTTCGATACTCTTCCTTCTTCCTGATTTTTACTTTACCATCTATGCTTTTCTATATTCTTTTTGTCTTCTCTTTCTCTAAAAACTTATTTTCAAGTACAATGAGTGCATGTGCAATCATTTCATAGCGACTTTAGTCACAGTGTGTTAGTTAATAATACATGTGTTGTATTGTATGTACATGTTGTATTTAAAAATAATAAAAAATATTAAATAAAAAAAAAAAAAGAAAAGTTTATGAACGTGATAAGTTTGTGACATTGACCTTCGGGTAAAGGTTGGGTGGTGGGTTGTGGATTTGCTACAGCATGATAGAGGGTCATCTTAGGAATGCATGTAGGAAATATCAAGGCGTTCCATGAAAGGAAACATATGTTATAAGACATTTACCCCCAACGTTAAGTTTATGAATGTGCTAAGTTTGTGACCTTGACCTTGTGGTAAGGGGTGGGGTGTGTCATGGATTTGATATAGCACGATATAGTATCATCAGATGAATGCATGTATGACATATGAAGGCGTTCCCTTAAAGAAACAGAAGCTACACAACATTTACCCCAACGTTAAGTTTATGAACATGCTAAGTTTGTGACATTGGCTTTGGGGTAAGGGTTGGGTGGTGGGTCATGCATTTCCTACAGCATGATAGAGGGTCATTTGTGGAATGCATGTATGAAATATCAAGACGTTCCATGAAAGGAAACAGATGTTATAAGACATTTACACCCAATGTTAAGTTTATGAATGTGCTATGTTTGTGACTTTGACCTTGGGTAAGGGATGGGCTGTGGGTCGTGGATTTGCTATAGCGCGATAGATAATCATCAGATGAATGCATGTATGAAATATCAAGGCGTTCCATGAAAGGAAACAGATGTTATAAAACATTCATTCAACGTTAAGTTAACGTTAAGTTTATTAATGTGCTAAGTTTGTGACCTTGACCTTGGGGTAAGGGGTGGGCTGTGCGTCATGGATTTGCTATAGCACGATAGGGTATCATCAGATGAATGCATGTATGAAATAGCAAGGCGTTCCATGAAAGGAAACATGTATTATAAGACATTTACCCCAACGTTAAGTTTATGAATGTGCGAAGTTTGTGACCTTGACCTTGGTGAAAGGGTTGGGGGTGGGTCATGGATTTGATATAGCACGATAGAGTATCATCAGATGAATGCATGTATGACATATGAAGGCGTTCCCTGTAAAAAATCAGAAGCTACACAACATTTACCCCAACGTTTAGTTTATGAACATGCGAAGTTTGTGACCTTGACCTTGGGGTAAGGGTTGGGTGGTGGGTCATGGATTTGCTACAGCATGATAGATGGTCATCTGAGCAATGCATGTATGAAATAACAAGGTGTTCCATGAAAGGAAACAGAAGTTATAAGACATTTACCCCAACGTTAAGTTTGTGGACGCCGACGCCGACGACGCAGGGGGTATATCATAAGCTCTTCTGTACTTCGTGCAGGCGAGCTAAAAACTAAGTTTCATTGTGACATGTTATTTACATCCATGAGAAAAATAAACTATTGTCTGTTCCACGTTTTTCTGCCGATCAACTTTTGACTAATAAACACATTAAATCTCAGAAATATTTAAATGTATGTATTTTTTCATCAATAACAAAAAATTCAACCTTCCAAAAGGAAAGTATTTGATAAAATTCTACCAAATATAGTTTAGTTTCAATTTGTGAGACAAATCACGTGACCATATGGTCTTCTCCGACGTAATCAAAACAGTTTGCCTACTAATAATGGGATACCTGAAATGTATTAATAGAATAAGGTATTTGCATGGATCACAAATTTCAGCGTACAGTCAACCCAACCCCTAACCCATGCTGTGACAAATCCACGAGCGTCATACCCCCCTAACCCCAATGTCAAGGTCACAATCTTAGTGCTTTCACAAACTTAACACTGGGAGAAATTTGAAATTTCTGTTTCCTTTCATCCCACTTCTTGATATTTCACACATTCCTTCCTCTAATGGTGCTGTATCATGCCATGCAAAAGCCATGACCTTCGAACCCCCGCTAACCCCAAGGTCAAGGTCACAATCGTAGCGCTTTCACAAACTTAACATTGGTGAACATTTATTTTAATGTATGTTTCCTTTCACACAGCTTCTTGATATTCGTTCAACTAAAGCACCACCAGGCCTTCTGACAACTCTTGTATGACGATTGGATTGGTCGGAAATTAACATATCACAGTCCATTCCAGTTACTTAGGATTTAAATGGTTAAAACAAACAGGTTTCATGTGTTGTGACTATTAATGTTTCAGTGGACCCAGAGAAGCCAACCGTGTGTGAGAAAGCCCTGGATTACAGGGGCATTGGGTGGCTCAAAGCGGCAGTGAGCACAATTTCCGTACAAGACTGCCCAACACAAACTGTTGGTCTGTATTCCCACCACGCTTACTGTAACCCTTAGAATGTGGGAAACGAAAATTGTAGTTTGCTGTTGTTTCATATTTTGCCATTTTTCTTGATAAAACATGGTTTTTAAATGGCAGCACTTTAGAATCATTTCCATTGGAAATGATTCTAAAGCGTTGCCGAACTACGTGTTTATTGATAAAAATAAAAAATAAACAGCAGACATTTTGTTGGAATTGGGGCCCCACCGTGATTCGGCAGTGCCCTATAGAGTTCGCCCTGTCTGTCCGTCTATCCGTCCGTTTAGTTTTTGGAAGTTTTTTTAAGAGTTTCTCAAATCACCTTATAGGGGCCCTAAGTGTGTCGACAAACCACATTTCCAAGTTCAGCATTAACAAGCCCTGGATTACAGTGAAATCGAGTGGCCAATATACATGTACATATATTGCCGTTCTTATGCCCCACCATCATAGTGGAGGGGGCATTTACTGTTACCCTTGTCCAGCCATCCCATCTCAGTCGGTCCATCTGGGCACAAGATCTGGGGCAATTTCACTAAAGTTTATACGACTAAAATGTTCGTAAGTGCAAATTTAGGATCGTCTGGAAATTGCAATTGATGGATTTACATTTATTGAGAATAGGCTGCATATGCAGCCGAGGCTTAATAAATGTAAATCCACTAATTGTTTACAAGAAAACATTGTCAATATGGAAACGTAAACATAAAAACACGGTTTTAAGGATGCGTCCGTCCGTACCCCTGGTTAAAGTTTTTACGCCCCTTGTCTCAGTAGAGCCGGAGGCATATAGTGTTTGGACTGTGTGTCCGTGAGCCCGTCCGTCCGTCCGTGTGTCCCGTACATTTTAGTAGTTCGCTGGAGTTTCTCAATTATGTCATAACTTCTATATACATTGATGGATTACTTTAATCTTTCAATACATCATACATGTGGACAAATTCCACACATCCATGCTGGCCTTAATTTGACCTTGACCTTTTTATCTTCACATCATATATTCTTTTCACTTTTCGCCGGAGTTTCTCAAGTCTGTCATAACTTCTAAATCCCTTGATATATTAGTTTAACATCATACTTGTGGACAAATTCCACACATCCATGTTGTCCTTAAAGGTACATGCCCATACAGTAGGTATAACATTTTATTTATATCAGAGACATCATCTGAGACATTTTCTGGCAAAATAAGCATTAATTCACCATTACCCCAAGTATTGATTGGCATTATTATGTATTTTATATCAGACGATATTTTTTTCAGGTGACGCATCTAATTAGTATAAATAATTAAAAAATAGCATGCCTCATTTGCATATTAAAATAGCCTGATACCACCGCGCGTCACTATCAGTAAACTAAATATTACTAAATAACTAAATCTATATAGTGGGCACTCGTAATGTTTAGAACTGGTGGAAGAGTGACACAAGTATACACTTATTTAATTCCTATAAATAACAGTTTGTGCCTGCTGAGTGGGCATGTGCCTTTAATATGATCTTGACCTTTTGCCAACTTCAAACTTGTTTACACATTAAGAAGTTTGCCAGAGTTTCTCAATTCTGTCATTATTTCTATAGCTATCCCTTGAAAGATTATTTTAATATTTCAATACATCATACTTGTGGAAAAACAAATCCATGCTACACTTAATATGATCTTGACATTCTGACCTGCAGTACTTTGAACTATTTCACAAATTAAGAAGTTTGCATGAGCTTCTCATTTATGTCATAACTTCTATATCCCTTGAAGGATTACTTAAATATTTAAACACAGCATACTTGTGGACAAATTCCACATTTCCATGCTGCCCTTAATATGACCTTGATATTTTGACCTTCACAACTTTGAACTTTTTGACACTTTAAGAAGTTAGCCAAAGTTTCTCAATTCTGTAAATTCTATACCCCTTGATTGATCAATATTTCAATACATCATACGTGTGGACAAATATCACACGTTCCTGCTGTCCTTAATATGATCTTGACATTTTGACCTTGACAACTTTGAACTTAT
The DNA here is from genome assembly GCA_029237695.1 of Conchocele bisecta. Lineage (NCBI taxonomy): Eukaryota > Metazoa > Mollusca > Bivalvia > Lucinida > Thyasiridae > Conchocele > Conchocele bisecta. The sequence goes on along the minus strand of CM055278.1, from coordinate 149,604 downwards.
TCACACTTTAAACGTTTTTATCTGAGTTTACATAACTACATAAATGTCGCACATCCATGCTGCCCTTAATATGACCTTGACGTTTTGACCTTCACAACTGTGCTTATGAATGCTTATCACTTTTGGTTATTAACTTGCCACCATTTTTCCAATCTGCCACCGGGCGCATTCGTGTGCCGTGCAGACAGGCCACATTTTATTGTTGTTTAAGTTTGTATCTTCAATAGTATTAGTCCTACATACGTCGTACTTAGCTGGTGGCTTGATGCTTGGTATATAGTTTCTTTATGGTATACATGCACAACGTGAATTTCTATTTTTTACTTGACACTGGGTAATGGATTATCTAGTTTTTTTGCACACTGTCATGAGCTATTTTGCCTCTTTTACTATTTAAACGATATGAGGGGCATCCGTGTTCTATGAATACTTTTTCTAGTTATTATAATTTTAGCTGGAGAACTTAGGTTTATGGGTTTTGCCACCGGTGTAGATCTCCAGAACAGCCTGCACAGTCTGTCAGGATCTGCACTGTTCGCCATTTAATTAATAAACATCATGCATGCTTTTAGCACACAAGATAGATTATTATCAGGCTACATGGTGTACTATTTGATCAGGAGTTACACTGATCACAAATCCTGTAAGCCCCATGTCTATGTCACAGATACAAATGACATTGATGTTGCATGCAAGAAAATCAAGTACCGTATGTATTCTAATAGCACCCTCTCTAATAGTAGCCCCCTCTCTAATAATAGCCCCCCTCCCATATGTGCATTCTAAATATATTATTTTCACATATAAAAGCCATTTAAATTGTTTTAAATGGCTTTTGTATGTGAAAATAACATATTTTGATTCTATTTTCCCCGTTTTGATCCCCACTAATTGCATAGCCGGTGGGGGGGGGGCGTTTATTAGAATAAATACGGTAGTTGTCCGTTTTGTCAGATGGGGGCCAAATTACCTTGCAGGTACAGTTACGAGGAAATGCAAGGAGAATGGAGAATGGTCGTCAGCTAAATATGACTGTGTGCAGCAAACAATTCGTGCCATACAACAACAGGTATGCTCATTGGCGAGGAACATCATGTATATGTGACTTTATTGCATAACATCGTTTTCACAGAGTAATACAAATCATAATACACTAGTGTAATACATATGCAAATCCGGCAGTTGTAGAAAACATGATAGATGACCAGTACAGCTTAAATATATCATATTGTACGTATGCAATAGATAGTCTTCCATTTGTGTTGATTTAATATGATATTTACTCGTTGTCTGATTACATGAGAAACTTGGCATAGCCTCGTTGAAATCAGTAAACTCGTTTAATAAGTAATAGTTACAGATTACATATTAAATGTTTAATAAATTAATTTCGAGCGAGCGCTAGCGAGCAAGGAATTAGTTCATTAAAAATTAAATATGTTATCTATAACTTATTATTTACACTGCACATTCGCGAAGCTCTGCCCCTAAACGTGATTTCGAATCGCTATACTAGTATGTGATTGGCGGTGTGACACGTAGTAAGCGCATGTGTGGGTGGTAATATGCTTTGTGTCAAGTGACCTGATGGCAGCAACGCGTACAATCAGTTCTATATATAGCGGCTGAACATTTACTGATTACTTTAATAGATATTGGCGAAAGCATCGCAATATACGTTTATTTGAGACGAAATGCTGGTCTTTCATTGGTTGAGAAACTAGGGTAAACAATAAATGTCATATTAAATCATCACTCGTGTAAGATCCTGTAATTATGATAAAACAACCGAATTGAGCCAATGCAGCATAATCTATGATAATCTATGATAATCTATGATAATCTATGATAATCTATCATAATCTACCATAATCTATGATAATCTATGATAATCTATCATAATATATCATAATCTATCATAATCTATCCAGCAGCCAGTCACCCAGGGAACATTCAGTCGTTAGTTCTATAGATTTTAAATAATGCACTTCGGGAAAAATAAATGATAACTCTCACAAAGTATACTTAGATAAGTATGCTTAGCAATTTTTGTGAAATCGTCTACAGTTGAAATATCAAACAATGCACGCAAGCATTCGCGTACATTTTTGTTGGAATATGGACAATTTGAATAAATGTCAATCATCCAGTAAAGTTGGACTTTTTAAAGGTTTTTACCCAGATAACTTCTAAATACATATTGTTTAAATACATATAGTGAACCAATAACCCAATCAATCAATCGAATTACCGACTGACCAACCAACCAACCAACCAACCAACCAACCAACCAACCAACCAACCAACCAACCAACCAACCAACCAACCAACCAACCAACCAACCAACCAACCAACCAACCAACCAACCAACCAACCAACCAACCAACCAACCAACCAACCAACCAACCAACCAATACAGATCAGTCAGGCCCTGGATGGGTCGGGATCGGCCAATGTAACATCGTCCCTGTGTGAGCTGGCCCACGCGACCGACACAGATGAGCTACTGCAGGGTGACATGTCGGCCGTCGTTGATGCCCTCACGTCCGTCGCCGACATCGCAGATGAGAGTATTACTCCCGCGGGCGAATCAGAAACGGAAACACAGGTACCTCATGGTTGATAACGTAGGCGTTGCAAATGCACAGTTAACTGACCACTGATCACGGTTTGTATTTTAAGCATTCAGAATTCACAGGTAACTGACCATGGGTCATGATTGATAATGTCAATTTTTAGAATGCACATTATTGTTCATGGTTGGTAAGGTATGTTTTGACAATGCACTACGTCGCATATTATTACCAGACAAATTCAAAATCACATGGAACATATGTTTTAGCTATATGTTGCCCTCTTTAAATGTGGCTATGACTTGAGAAATGGGGATTGTCGGTTTTGCCACCAGTGTATATCCATATCAGACAGTCTGATCAGGATCTGCACTGTTCGCCATTCCATCAATGAAACGCCCGTCATGCTTCTAACAAACAATATAGATCTCTATCCGGCTACATGAGTTTGCTATTTGATCAGGAGCTACACTAGTCACAACTGCCGTAAACCCCATTTCTTCAGTCACAGCTACAAATAAAGACTATTATTATTATGTTATTATTATATGCTGAGGTATTTTTCATTCACGGAACATTTTCGTATTGCAAAACCTTCTGCCCATGGCTAACAAGGTAAAAAAAATCACAGTTCACAATCAAAACTTTGCATTCACAACTTTGCATTCACAACTTGGCACAAACTGGTATTTATAGGGATTAAATAAGTGTATAATTGTGTAACTATTCCACCAGTTTCAGACATTACGAGTGCTCGCTGTACATATATACATGTAATCATTTAGTAATCTTGAATTTACTGATAGAGATGCGTCGTTGTATCACACTATTTTGATATGCAAATGAGGCAGGACATTTTATAATTATCCCCGCGCCGATGCGCAAGGGGGGATATTATACTAGTCCGTGTACGTGCGTGCGTTAGCAACACTTTTCATTTTTCAATAACTTATGAACCGCTTCACCGATGTTGATACTATTTGGCCGCAATGAGTGTCTTTGGATGGTGCTTTGTTTTGCATATGACCCACGTCTGACCGCCCAAGGTCACTTAGGACGACTTATGTTCACCTTGTTTAAAGGGCAAATGCGTTATTTTTTTGCTTTATTCAATAACTTATGAACAGCTTCCCCGATTTTGATAATATTCTGCCACAATGCGTGTCTACGGATGGTGCTTTGTTGACCCTCGTCCGACCGCCCAAGATCAAGGTTTTTTATTTTTATTATTATTATTATTATCAAGGCTGCCAGAGAGGGGATTAGCCTCGTAATAACGATACCCTCGTTATTTATTTCAATTACATGTGTCACCTGAATAAATAGTTTTGTTGACATATTATCAAATATGATTCTTGCACATCAAACAATAAATAGACAGAAAAATCCATTCACCTTTTAAGGTAACAAGGTCATCGCCCCTGATTGCAAAGTGGCAATGCATGTTTGATATAAACAAATAATGCCAATTAACACATCCTGTAATGGTAAATCATAAAATGAATGTTTATTTTGGCCGGAAACGGTCATATATAAATATTGGACGAACAAAATGTCTCCCTAAATTACAACCTGGGATGTGGGAGTCCAGGTTTAACATTGACGCAAATTCATTATAATTTCTGATTCTGTCCATGGAACCACTTCATATTTCACACCTGCATTCTCTCATGACCTTCTGGCATGCTGTGACACCAACATTTCTGTCAAGGTCAAGGTCATAGACTTAAAACATTAAATGGCATATTGTTAACCTGTTTGGGCACCTTGGTACCCTGATGGGGAATCTAATAATATTCACCTGATGACTTGCTTACATCAGCCCCACATATAGACTTAGCACTCTGGCTTTACAATGTACTATCGATAGCAAAGTAAATAATAAATGAAATAATTCAGATAATGAAAAATAGAAGATAAACATGATATAGAGACATGGCGTGTCTACCCCACCTATACTTCCTGGCTGCCAAGTGAACTTCATTACAGGTGTGAGACTCAGACCTGTGGGTTTTGAAAAACAAATCCCATTACCCCACCCACTTGGTGTCATACTGTGACACCAGGTGGGTGGGTGGGTAATGGGAGTTTTTTTAATGGGCATGTTTTTATGTCATGAGTCTTCTACCTACATGTATAAGCCCCATTGTCCAGATTGACAAGGATGCAACAATGTGTTACCTTGCAGGAGGCTGGTTGGACGCATTTGCAGGGTAATTTAACCCTTACAATGCTGAATGAAAATGTGTCGTCTGCTGTTTATTTTTATTTTTAAATTCCAATGGAAATGATTTTAAAGTGTTGTCAAATTGTGTTTTTATTCAGAAAAAAGACAAAACATAAATCGACAGCAGACGACAATTTACGTTTCCCACGTTCTAATGGTTAACAATGTGGTACATCCTTTCCGCAATCGCAATTTCTCTAGTTTAGCCCTCTAAATTTGGCTTTCTTGTGCATGATAGTTGAATGCGGTTATACCCATTATAAGTGTTGTATTATGTATGCTCATTCTATTAGTGTTAGGGAGTGACGCCTGGCGACTCTGATGTGATGAGGTCTGATACTTCTTTGATCTTGATTAAGTATATCAGTATGGTGTTACTACTCATTTGAACCGTCTTTTCTGCGGTATGTTTCATAAAACTGTGTCATTCCATTAGAAAGATATTAAATGAAAGCTAATGTAAACACAGATAAAAACATGACGTCACGCCGTTTGGAAACACGTGATCATACCCCTTGACTATAGAGGTCTGCAGTGTTGACAGGGTTAACTTCATATTTTTAGTATGCCAAATCAGGCCGACTGACCAATACTGAGCTGTAACATCCTGATTTTGAGCATGAGAACAGGTTACATGCTCAGAAAGATACAACCACAAGGCATAGAGACACCAATGCAATCATTATCCTGGGCCTGTGCTTCTACAACTTCTGAGTACGTTCGCCAACTTTGTACAGTGGAACCTCTCTAAGCTGGACATCTACTGTAAATCAGACATATGGATATGTCAGTGCATGCGGATGTGCTTTGCGAACATGAACAGGCATTATCGTCAGAGATAGATGACAATGAAATCCATAAGATAAGGATACAGAGGCTGCCTGTGTGTCCGGTTTAGAGAGGTTCTACTGTACATACAATCACTCAGCTTGATTGTCCGATGATGCACAGCTCCGCCTCGACTAAACTTCATGATTTCGAGCATGAGAATGGAGTGTAAAATGTGGCGGTGACTGGAGAAATTGGGCTTATGGTATTTCTGACCAGTGTAGCACCTGGTCCAATCCTGTAGCCTGATACTTATATATATTGCTTGTTTAAAGCATGACGTATGCTTTAATTATTGATGGAATGACCAGTGCAGAACCTGATTAGACTATGCGGATGCACAGACTGATCTGGATCTACACTGGTCTCAAAACACTTTAGCCTCATTTCTCCTGTCACAGCCACATATGATATAACCTGTTCTGATTTTGAGATTCCCCCTCCCCCCAATTCAGCAGGGTAAATGCGGGATCGGACCCGTTGACCCGGCCTTAAATGACCTTAGCTGTTGATAGGCCGTGAAACGCCAATAAACAAACAAACAAAGAAACACAGCCACAATTGTTAATATCAGAGGCCCTGGGTCAATTTTCAGTTTTTCCTTGAGGTGGCGAGCAACTTGTTGAATAAACAACACGAGAAGACCTGGAACGCTGATATCGACCAAGTAAGTCTCTTAATTCTGTGTCCATTTTATGTGGCTTGGTAATATTCCTTATTAGTTGTTTTTATTATCAGCTTTATTATTTTGTGCATAAAATGGGCAATGCAGACAGTAACACATGTATTAAATATCACTAATGTAATAAACGTCGCAAATGAGACTGGCACAGAACACATGTTCAGGTGATCAATACAACTTCAATGTATGATGGTATGCTTATACAATAACTAGAATCTGACATTCGTGATGATATTTATTAAAAATGTTGACTGATTTGAAAAGAAACTCACCATATTATAGTATTTTTTCTTACAGAATCGGTAAACTTGTTTACTAAATATTATATTAAACCATCACTCAAAATATTATATAATTTATGCATGAACTGAAAATTATTCCTGTTATGTATTTTATTTTATTAAACTTTTGCATCCGAAAGCCCACTATAGCGGTTTATCTATTGCAAACAGTGCAGCTCCAGATGAGCCGGCTCGTGACGAGCCGTCCCATCAGGATCTGCACTTTTTGAAAACAATTTTCATATTTTTGAGAACAAAAAGTACCCCCTTTTCATAAATGGACTGGTCTGGAAATCATTTCGTGATATCAGATTGGATTAGCTGGAAAATTAACATCAAAATATATTTCAGTTACTTAGGGGTGAAAGGATTAAATACAAAATATAATGTATTAATTTGTGCATAAATTACTCGTATTGTGTCTGATTTCCAGGGTCAGCCTGGCGCCATCAATGTTGCCCAAGTTGTGGAGACGTTTATCAAGGCGAAGGTGAAGCAGCTGTCGTCATCGACTACCGGCACCTTCACGAAACACTACACTCACAAGAACATATGTAAGTCGTCATCGACTACCTGCACCGTCACGTAACACTACACACGCAAGAACATATGTAAGTGTTTCAGCTAGTACATTTACTCTAGTGGACCGTGACCCAACCAAAGAAATACGGTACATATACCTATTAAATCTGGATCTACACTGGGCTCACTTGTGTAAAGTGAGACATCGCGATCATGATGACATCCATGTATCTGTCCATGTATCCATCAGTACAAAATCTGTGTTAATTACTTATATATGTGCAACAATAAGTCGGATTGATTTGAAACATCATGTTCTTCTTTATCATCATCCCAATCACTGTCACAAATCAGGAGCTGTTCTGGCCACAAGTACTATTTCTTCTCAGTGACAAATCAGGAGCAAGAAGGACCACAAATACCATTAACCCTATTTCTCCAGTCACAGTCACAAATCAGGAGCTAGACTGGCCACAAATACTATTCACCATATTTCTATAGTCACAGTTAAAATTCCTGAGCTACACTGACCACAAAGGCCATACATAATCATAGTTCTCAAATTAGACACGCCATGTGATTGTGTACCTTCTAGTAGGGGGGGGTGGGGGGGGGGGGGGGGGGGGCGAAGCACCCATAAAATAAATTATGTTCAACCCGAGAGAGCAAAAGCAACGACTACTTTAAATCAATGCATTATATCATCCTGAACACGAATCCGGTGTCGGTCAATCAAATCAGGTGGGACAATGTATTTTTGGGGTCATTAAGTGCACATGGGTCAAATGAGTGCAAAACTCACTCTATTTTGATAATACAATATGTACTTGCATAACGTTACAGAACAATCCGATACAGTACGTTTCATTGGTGATTATTGTTTTATGGGACATTTACGAAGCAATCCGGTCTGCTCGGGCGTCTCTATCGTTGAGAGTATCAACATATTCAAGATGGCCGCCAAGCATCAATATTTAGCTTGAAATGTGTACTTATTTGATGAATGAAAACAAATAGGCACTTGGATCTTAATCGGACGGACGCAGAAAATATTTGGATACCATGCATTGATTTTAAACATAGATGGAGGCTATCAAATCCATATGAAACCGAGATGGACGCCAAATATTCATCTAGACCAGGCAGCATTATCTACGCTGTGGTGGACCATATCTTGGTACTAAGCTAGATATGAACATATTAATTTGATTTTCATCTGAGATACGATATTAAATATATAGATCAATATTTATGCTCTTCTTAATTAAAAATGGCCGCCATATTTTCCAAAAAATCGAAAGTTGTTGAATATAATGTTTATTTTTGCTTTACGTATGTATAATACTGCATTCTGTTAGGCGGTTGAATCAGTACGTCGGACACACTTGATTTTGAAGTAATTTGTAATTTTGTGTATTCAAAATGGTCGCCTCATTTAGGCTATTTTAATATAGTGTGGTACTGGCAAATGCGCATTTCTTTTCATTTACTTTTTAATTGCTTTATAGGACAGATTCACATGTGTTCAGACTAGTAGATCGCTGATAATACACTTGGTGATGCTCGAATTAGGTTACACTCGTTGTAAAGTCAGAATATTAAAATAAATATATTGTTTGTTTTACATATTGTATTTTATTTAGTCTTACGTTGTAAATTTCACTATAATGCCATATATGTATACACTATGTATTGCGATTTGTGCATATACTATAGTTCGGCCATGTTCGCAGTACAATCAGATATTGAACTGTTATATGCTGGAGTGCGGCTAAGTAACATGCCATTTCAATCACTTTAGACTTAATTATAACCAAGAGTAAACACTTCATGTAAAATACAACAATTATCAAATAGTATGTATTACAGTGTCTGTGTCCGTGAATATCCATACATTCACAAGTGGATATACCCATATGCATACATTTAAATTACTCTGAAATATTTAATAATATTCATATTCTATTTCAGCAAAACTTTCCGCATAACTGCTTGTAAAATCATCGCTGATAAATGGAAATATATTCTCAATTAACATATGTTCTCATCAACAAAAGTCCAGTCTCCCGCACTGACAGCAATATTGACAGCGTATATGCGTGTCACATATATAAAACATAATATTCTGTAACGAATGCTCATGATTTATAGGCCTCAGATCAGCTATGTGTCAATATTTAGCTTTATACGTTTCGCTTCCAGGTTAGCTCAAACCTGGTTAGTTGAAAATCCAGTCACGGAAATTCGGTTTTGTACTGAAAAGTGGTTGTTGGTTTACTTGTGTACATTATTTATCCATGAATCGCAATTTCCACTACCCAAATACGTGCATGTGAAAATAAGTGTCTCTGTTTGGTCTCTAACGATCTTAATTATATGTTGTATGTTGGTGTGTATAGACACGGACAATGGAACTTTCTGATATACTTCTAGATTGGCATAGCATAATCAACAATGTTCATTTTAATGCATTTAAAGCATTATATATTACACATACCATGTAAGGATATTATATGACTACAAAATATATGATTACAGTGTATGCTGCTATTCCCCAGAAACTGTGCCCTTCATAACTGTGATACATATACATACATATGTATTCAATATAGATTTCATTATGACCGCATAATACATAATACATTTTATAACTTTTATTCTCTCTATGTACCAGACAATGTCATGAATGACCTCAACATATGTTCCATCATGAATTCACAACATATTGATCTCGATCGCATCACAGTTTAATATCCATACTTATGTGACTCACAAATACTGAATCATTAAATCCTTCCTATTTGCATAGTACATGCCTACCTGTATATGACTTCTTGATATAATAGGTCATCCAAACGCGTTTGTATTGTTAATAAACACAGCATATGCCGTTTATGAACTGAGATGTAATGGTCTGGATGACACCATGCATTGAATGCACATGGCTACCGGCATATGACTACTTAAATGATACGTCATCCAATGGGGAATAACACTATCATATGTCGTATATAAACTGAGATTCGATGATTATTCGTAATTGATTATGTCTCTTGCTACACCGACAAGCACACTTGCACGTCCATGTGCGGTGTTTCAAAGTTATTGGTATCCCATGTTCATGTTACTGTCGTCAATATTACGACTTTGTTAAAATAATAAATGTGTCGATAAATGCTTTTCAAGTATAAATGGTGGAAATATAACGTATGCAAATGCATATCAGAGTTTAGCGCACTGATGGAGACATTCGCATACTAGTTATATGGCTCAAGTTGCGATGGCGTGGTTTTCGTTTTCATATCCAAAAAGCTAAGCATGCTTTTTCACTAGGAAGAATAACGCTGCTTTCATTATGTGGGAAGTGAATAATCGTAGTTGTTTCGTAGCCTATCAAGTTCAAAATTCGCCAACTTCCCTTTGATATGTCAATCGCTGTGCCTAGCCTGTTGTGTACCGCATTAATACATTGATTATCGTTTTTCATAGATATATAGTAGGCTTCGTTATAATGGAAAATGACACAATATCCGCATCCGCATATAATGTACCGGTATCTCATGGTTTCGATGTACGTAACAGACCCGTAACCAGACTTTTATGAAGCAAGGAGTCTTTTCGAGGTCTTAATGACCCGAGGCAGCTATGGGAGTACGGGGCCATGCTCTCCCAGACAATTGTGAAATACAGATGGTTTGAAATACAATTTTATATATTCTCAGCAAAAACTGAGCACATACATGTAATACGACTCTCCTGCTTGCATCACTATTATAAAATGACTACGTATTGACAATAATTCTTATTTTAGTGCATGAAAGAGTGGACATCAAGGCACGACGAGGGAGGTTGGGGAGGGGGTCGTCCGACCGCACCGACCCCTGGTTACGGACCTGTTGCAAAAATGAAATGCAACATTGGTGTTCATGGTCGTGTTAAAGATAACATGATAGAGTTCCGGTTTAATGTTTAATGGCTTTCAAGTTTAAACGGACTATCGACAGTTCATTTCATCTGCATGGATGGGGGCGGGTACCTTAATATTTGCATACAATTTCCATCCAGCCCTGACAATAGACAAACCGGATCTACTGTCAGATCTTCACCACACTATAGTAACTTAGCCCCCTCCCTCCCCATAAACGTAGTAAGATTACCACTGATCGTATTACTCTTATAGCGGGGTTAGCTGGATTCAACTCTCGCCTACAAGAAAGTTGAACATGCGAATAAGAGCCAAGCCAGGGATATCGCGCTCCCCGGTAATTATCAACTCACCATCGTTAATGATATAATAAATTGCCATTCACATGCTCCCTGTCGCGTGACACGTGCATTCTTGTACATTCTGGAATCCGTATAATTGTATATTTGTGATGTGTGGTACTGTGTTGTATTGTTGTGCGTATTATTGATTTCAGATCCCTGTGATTCCACATACCTGTGGTTTCACACACCTGTGGTTCTTGCACACCTGTGGTTTGGCATGTACATTTGCCATGTGCAATGTGCATGTAATAAGGGGGCTTATGTTGTATTGGTGGAAATACGTTTATGCGTGTCATTTTTGCGGATTTTTATATATACGTCTATTTTATGAGCAATGTTTTACTGATGTCACGCCATATTTGCCACAGACTATGCATGTGTGTGGTAGAGAACTCGTTGACTGCGTGTGCTGGTTTCGCTAGGGAAAAGATACCTTTTAGTATTACGGATGTCCACTGTCCGTGCCAGTCGAGTTTGTCCGCGTGTCAGTGTTTCACCATATAAGGGACCTTCTGTAGGTGAAGCCAGTATACAGCGCAGACCATACCATGGTCTGCCCTGTTATGTATGCTACGGGTTAGTGTTCATCATAGCCTGGTACTGGCCAACACGGATATATCAGATCCCATAATGGTGATGTTTTGTGTCGTGATATTTCCGTAAATGACCACGATATTTGAGTTTAGTATGTGCTACACTCTCATTTGAGTGTATAGCCGTAGGACCGTTATGGAGGGGTTTGGCGGGGCCAAGAAGCGACCTTCGCATTGTCGAGACCAGTCGAGTAGATTTCGGATTATGAGATCTGGGTCTATAGTGTGCAGATTTATGGTAGTGTGGGGTATACCATGTTGGATGGTATTTATTCCACGAGGGCTGTACACTGGTTGGTTGAATTTAAGGCGTGGGACCATATATTTATGCCAAATATAACCCACGGGTGACATGGCAAAAGCCATGGTTTTGTAGTATTTATGTGAGATGTCGTACGAGGGGTAGGCATATCCATTATTCCGTGCATGGTTTCACTGGTGCGTATATAAGCGATGTCTCGCTATGTGTTGGGGGGACACATATATTCTGGTTACAGAAGACTAGTACTGTATTCACCAGTGACACGGAGGATTTTTCCTCTTGAGAACGCTCCAGCGAGCCACATTGGACGTTTTGGTCCACTCGTTTGAGGGCAGACCCCAGTCAGTGCAGAGTATCGGGTCGTCCGAGTGTCCGTACGTCTGTCTGGCGCAGTGTGTGTAGCAGCTCCGGGTACAGGCCTGTATAGAGCAGTGTGTGATAGCTACCTCGCGTTCAGCAGACAGTCACAGCCATAGTTTAGTGAAGTGAAACGCCATACACACATATCATATCATTATACTACCACCGAGTTGAATGTCACCTAAGTGAAACTTTTCCCGGCGTCTTAGCCAACGTGATAATCGCCATTTTTGTATTATATCGGAACTTTACATCCGGTCTACCACTTCCGGTATTACAACCCATTGATTCACCATGGATACTTTACATCGGGTCTACCACATCCGGGTTGCTACAGTCGAGTGATACCATAGGAACTTTACATCTGGTCCACCATTTCCGGAGATAATACTACCTGTGGAACTTTACTTCCGGGAACCAGCTTCCGGAACATTATCGTTATTGACTATCATGTGATGTAACCACATCCGGCTTTGACTTTGACATTCATACTTTGGAAATATATTGCATAGGCAATACATATGTATACTTTGATAGTGTATGGTAATACTCCTATCATGGCATATCATGGCTAAAGGATTGTAGTAAGGCTACATATATTGTTTATGGATTAATCCACTTGAAGTTGGATTATAGCCATATTGTTGACTAGACCTCATATTGCGGGTGAGGCAGACCTTGGGACCTTGATACTCAGAGGTTACACTATCTATTGAGATACGCCAGCACTGGGGTAGCTCAGATGATTTTCATTTGTCCTCCAATGTTCGTTATGCCATGTTATACTTGTATGTTATTTCACTTTGATTAGCGATCATCAAAGTACTTGTGCATTCATACTATTGTCCACTACGGGACCATTGAGATACCACATACCGAGTTTATTCGTCTATAGCTTTTAAGTTGCGTTAAAGTATAACAGTCGATTGGCTTACAACCTTGTAGTAATTGAATAGTATCATGCACAGTACAGTGATGTTCGCATATCAATGTATCATATATTCCTGTGTGTTCCCCATGTAATATAGTGTACATTATAAGTGATTAAGTGACTACGTGTACTTATCTACGCTGGCCTATCCCTTACACTTCAACTGCATTGTTACCACTTTTCGTTCGTCAGATCAAGCTATATTGGCCATAACGTCATAACAATTGAAGTATACTTGGTTCATATGATAATTGGGGGAGACAATTTGTCTCGATCATTCCTGACCTTGGTAATGACCTTGACATAATAATGATATAATAAATTGCCATTCACATGCTCCCAACATGCCACTGTATTTTATTTCTATCCGAATACAGGTATTAGACACGGGCATTATGTTGATTCACTCAAATGCATGAATACCTAGATGTAATTGTAAATATGTTCCTGTTTCCTTTGACATTGTCAACATGTATTCAGAATGATGTTCTACTTGAAATCCAAGATCGTGACTATGTAGTCGTTTACTAACCATTACCATGTTACAGCTAGGATCTATTGTTATCCATGAGTTGCACCAATATTTTGTTGATAGCTCATATTATAAAACTACGCAATATAGTAGCCATCTTGGTAACTAAAATGGCGGTCATACAATATAATTATTTACGTTGTCATCGGAAACACAACATTGATTTTATGGTGTGGCATATGCTATGTCGTTGATGACTACCCTACTTAATATAGATGTATCAGAATTATATCCATGTTGGCGGCCATCTTTGATTTACCTTTGTTTGCGGCGACAGATAATTCGGTACAGTTTGGAACACAAGCCTCGCACTTTTAAAATATTACAAATATGATTTCCAATTATGTTTCATTTCTTTACTACTTTGTCGACCAACATCACCTAAGAGCTTAAGCGATACTTAGCGGCCATCTTGAATAATCCAACATGGTGAAATAATAAGTATATTAGATGGACTAATTCATTTTTGCAAAGAACACATTGAATAATAACAAAAAAGGCAAACAACTGAAATATGTATGTGTATGAAAGTGTAGCTAAATATTTTTGTTATTCACACACACATTTGCTGCACGTCTGTGTGAATATTTGGCGGCCATCTTATATATAATTGAATTTTTCAGTGGTGAATTGTTTTTTATAAGTTATCAAAACGTATTTCGATGTATGTAAACGCATAATGTAAGTACCAAACGCCAATTAATAATCAAGTCAGAATATATTTAAGACAAAATGTTGATACCTGGCGGCCATCTTGAAAATCGCAAAATACACACAGGTTTTAACCACCATAGAAACGAAGCGTCCCATATATGTCCTAAGGAAGAATATTCAACAATTTAAACAACTTTATCTGATATTTTAAGCATGATATGCACGCACATGTCCATCTACTGATATAACGTATGTTTTTGAACTTATTTGACCTCTTTGCACTTAATGACCTCAAAAGTGACCTTGTCCCACCTAATTTGCTTGACCGACACCGGATTCATGTTCAGGAATGTATGATGTATCAATCTAGCATAGTCGTTGCTTTTGCTCTTTTGGGTTGAACAGAAATCGTTTGTAAGCCACTTCTCTTCACTATTCGGACATCTGCGTAATTTCATGAAATACGTTTACAAAATTTACAACATTTTTCCTAAATAAAGTCAAAAGTTGACAAATTTTCAGAGTACATGCGGAATATACTTCCGCATGTACTCTGAAAACTGTATCAATATTTGACACTATGTACGGAAAATAATGTAAATTTTGTAAATGTGTTGAAATTATGCAGATATCCGCAGATGCGAAATCGCATGGCGTGTCTCATATCACGTCATATATTTGTCAGATGCTGAAATTGGCCGAAGTGACGTGTCCGATAGATCAGCATATATGTTCCCCAACAGTGAGGTTGCACTGCCATCTTGGATGGGAGATAAAACAACGGCCCTGTTTATACCAGCCGAGTCGTTTAATGGTAGGTTGTCACTTCAATTAATGGAACTACATTCGGCTTACATCACAGGTTGAAGTAATGAATGGAGCAAGGTATATAAATGTATTAAATATACCTAAACGTATCAATAATTAAAAGAAAATAAACTCTACACAATTTTCTTTTATTCACTGTTTTTATGAGAATACAGTGTTAGATTGTTTAAATTATTGATACTTTTAGGTATATTAATGCCTGTTTAATGTATGTTACTTAAACCTGCGGCTTGCATCAGTTACCTTATTAGGCTATAACTAAGTTACTTTGGTTCTCATCTACCGCCGAGTCAGAAAAAGGAGTTTTTATTGTTATGGACAAATACAAATATATTATAAATTCATGTCTGATGAAAATCTAGTGATTGTTCAGGTCTAAATATATATATATGTAAACCACATGTTAAAATGGCTAGCAAAATGCATCTGGTGACTTTAAAAATCACAAATATGGATCTCGTACAAAAAAAATATATTAAGAAAAAACAGCATCATTTTCTGCAACCTCCATGTCCAAACCAACGTACCGGTACTTATTTGTTATGGTCTTATAGAAACTGGGCATTGTGGAGACCTTGGTGTGTTGTATTTGGATTAGTTTCACTGTTATATATCTCTACTATGGTACTGTTTGTGTATGCTTGCAAAGCACATGCCATTATATATACAGTCGAACCTGTGCAAAAGGCCACCACCCATTAGCAATTACCTTTCTATAGTAGCCACACTTTTGGTTTCTCAATTATTCAATTTCTACATAAATGAACCTGTAAACAAATATCACTTAGGAACAAAGGCCAGAATGTTTTCTTCCCATGGCTGGCGTTTATGCACATGTGTGACTGTACAGTTTGATTACAGTGGGACCTCTCTAAATTTGACACCAAGAGATGTACCACTGTGCATTGAACTGTTTGGTATTACATGTATAATGTTGCATGCATTGGGGAATTTTGCAGGTTTTTGTGTTTGAGATAATTTTTTAATTCCATACAAATTGTCATAAGATCATTTAATTATTGTACGGCAGTTAGTGTGTGCTACTATAATTTGTACCTGTCTGATATACATATATACATCAAAGCTGCTTGTTAGAGAAATTACTGATTCACTAGCTAAATGGCAAACATTTTATGCCCTCATTGCTGAAAGATTACTGGAATAAAAGCCCACAATATGTCGTATTTTGTTGTCTGGTAATGTTTAAAATTACTTCTTAAATTATTGTTCTCCTTTTGAAATTTCTACATTTGTCTGACGCCTATGTACCAACATACCGCATCATTGTGCTGAAATAGCCCTAACCCCGTCTAACAACAATGGCAAGGTCATTGACACACGTTCATTCTTTAGGCCATACTAAAAAGTGGTGTTGGTTACACGAATGCGACCTACCCAAAATATATGTGCATACTCTCAATCTGTCTTTCAGTGTAAAACTAAAAACGTTTTAGGGCCTCCCTGACGAGAATCGGCGCTGCCATATAGGTTTCGCCCGTCCATCCGTCTGTCTATATGTTCGTCCGTTTATTTTTTGGGAGTTTTTGTAAGAGTTTCTCAAATGACCTATAGGGGCCATAAGTGCGTCGACAGACCACATTTTCGGCGGTGCCCTATATGTTTCGCTTTGTCTGTCTGTCCATCTGTCCGTTTGTCCGTCCGTTTATTTTTTGAAAGTTGTGTGTAACAGTTTCTCTAACAACCTATAATTTATGTTTGCCTTCAGCTAATATCTTCATATTGCACACGTGCATTACTTAGTAAACATATATCCTTCCCCATTAATACAATTACCCTCGCTACTGATCGCACGTCCGTCCATCTGTCTGTTTATTTTTTTGAAAGTTGTTTTAAGAGTTTCTCAAATCACCTATACTTTCTCTTTGCCTTCAGCTAATATCTTCATATAGCACACATGCATTACTTAGTAATGATACATCATTCCTCATTAATACAACTATCCTTCCTACATACCATATGTCAATCTGTCTGTCTCTCTGTTTGTTATTTTAAACATTTTGTAACAGTTTCTCAAATCAACTGTAGAGGCCCTAAGTGCGTCGACAAACCACATTTTTTATTTTTGTGTGGGTGGCACGTGGGCGCATGCGATGGGTAATTTAACGATCGGGGTTCATCCTTACCGAAATCCAGACCGGAGACCTAGCTTGGCCCTCACGTACGTCTTTGACATGTTTATATGTGACAGTTGAATCTGGTTATATATATATTTGCAATCGTATTACTTCAGGGGCAATGTGGTATGGACCGGCCACATGGCCAGGTTATTCTAATTTCAGGGCTGAGTACATTTTTGTTTCGATGTAATTATTCCATTCTGATTTTGTGATTTCCCCCCAGTGCATGAGGTTATTTACGGGATCGTACACGTTGGGTCGGCCTTAAGTGACCGAGCTGTTGATAGAAAAAAAGAATTTGCCTACACATACTATCTTGCCATGTTTGTGAAGAAGGGTCGAGTTGGAAAGACCTAAACTCATTTAATGTTGGCCTTGTGGAAAGTATTTGCCTGTATATCTATTTCTGTTTTTCTTGAAGTGGACATACTTGTACAAGTAGAGTCCCTATTTGACGTTCAACCCATTAACTTTCATTTTGTACTTGTCGAAAAATGTTTCCAATTTTCAGGAATGCCGTCGAAAGAATACTCCAGCCAGGTTTTCCGAAATTTACCAGACATAGTTGCAAATAAATTGAAGATAAATGGGTATGTTATAGACCTGGAGGCCGTTTCACTAAACTTCCTACGACTAAAATGTTCGTACGTGCTAATTTAGGATTGTCTGGAAATGTCAATTGATGGATTTACATTTATTGAGCATAGGCTGCATATGCCATATAAATGTAAATCTAATAATTGTTTACAAAAAAATATTGTTAATGTGAAATTTAAAGACTATCATAGTTTTGCACTTGCGAACATATTAGTCGTACAAAGTGTAGTGAGATGGCCCCCATTATATAATTATGTTATCAAACATGACAAACCATGAGTAACTTTTCTTAGAACAACTGTCAAGCATCCTCGACGTTAACTTTGGCATATTGTTTAAATTTGACACCATCTTGCTTAGGTTTACAGCGAAATCCACACTGAGAATGTCAGTGCTGGCTCAGTGTGATGTCCAAATAGGCCTGCAATTGTAAACAATTGATAGGGTCCCTCAGGGAGTTAGCCACCTTATTTCACTGACCCCTACATTGTGCCATTGGGGATGGTTGTGGACTAGGGGTTCGAACACTTGACTTCTAATCTGCAGGTTGTGGGTTAAGAATCAAAAATACTTTCATAGTATTTCCATACAACTGGTCTGTCGGATGACACTTAAAACTGAGGTCCCGTCTCTATAATTATGATCTTAACTGTTGCATTTTCACTTTGATTTGGCCATTTTATGCTTCAGTCATTTTGATGACAGTTCCATGGACATCAACTCGGATGTTACGATCGCGTTCCAGTCTCAACAACCAGTGGCTAACTTGGACCCTCCGGCTCGCATCACATTCCAACATTCCAGTGTAAGTGCCAGGGGCCCGTTTCACTAAACTTCGTAGGATTAAAATGTTCGTAAGTGCAAATTCAGGATCGTCTGGAAATTTCAATCAATGGATTTACATTTATTGAGCATAGGCTGCATATGCAGCCTATGCTCAATAATAGTAAATACAATACTTGTTCACAAGAAAAATGAAAAAAATGAAATTTACAGAGTATCGTAATTTTGCACTTACGGACATTTTAGTCGACCGAAGCTTAGTGAAACGGTCCCAAGTTCTATAGGCTGGGGAGCGCGGCAGGTGGGAATATGTGAAGTGCAAATTTAACGATGGGATTCATCCTTAACGGACTCCCGATATCTTTGGATTGACCCTTGAGTACATTGTTTGGTTTTCTGGTATGTGAGACTTGAATCCGGTTATACCCATTATGAAAGTAATAATATTAGTACTTATTCTATTAAGTGACTAAGTGACTCTGGTGTGGTGAGGACATATCACCCCCCCCCCCCCCCTCTCCCCATAACAACAGGGTAACATATGGGATTCGACCCCATTAATCCGGCCTAAAATGACATTATCTGTTGACAGGTCGTTAAACACCATTAAATCAAATCAATAGGCTGGGATAAATCTTTTGCTTTGTACATGTTACATCTGCAATAAATTAACTAACAACTTAATATTAATTAAAAAATTTATTTTTCGATGAGTACAAAGAAACGTCAGAGCACTTACATACTAGCTACAAGAGTTGCACTAGGAGAGTAACGCAGCGAGGTAGCAATTTTGTTTCTAATACATACCTGCTTTTGTTGGCATGGATGGATGTGTAACAGTGGTGTTTTATGCGGGAGGGAACTGGAGTAATGAGAGCAAACTTACTTGACAGATATGGCGACCACCATAACATAAGTTTACATGTTATTAGGTTGCTAAGTGATATCATTGATCTGGATACTCGTTTGTCAGTATATTGGTGTTTGTTTCAATCAGACAGTCAGCTATTCAATCTGTCAATCAATAAATAAATGAATCAACTATTAGTTGGAACATTTATTCAATCAACCAATCAATTAATAAATTGACTACCGACCAGCCCATCAATCGTAACTAGTTTTGAATATGTTTAACAATACCTCAGTAACCAAAATCCCACTCTCATTGTGAAATCTAAAATGGATGCCACTTAGCGTATATAGTGGACATTAATTCCTTTATAAAGGTATTGTGCTGGAACGTTGGAAGAGTGGGTTCTTTGTTACGGAAGTACTGTCTTTAATTAAAACAAGCTTTCCGCATTAATTTGATATGTTAGTAACCCAGAACCCACTCTTCCAATTTTTCAGCCGAAACGTTGGAAGAGTGGGTTCTTGGTTACAGAAGTATTGTTCAACATATTAGCGGGGGAGGAACCTGTCATAGACACAAGAATCGTGCACTTCGTGACACCTTTTTTAAATTTGGCATGTTGTTAGGGCAGGCCATGAGGTTTTCAAAAACCACCGGCTACAAGTTGGCGGTCACCCCTGGTGACCTGTAGCTGCGAAATTCAAAATGGCCGCCAACGGACAAGAAATGCACTATTTCGCGGCTTCTACTCATCGTATCTTCAAGTATAATACCTCTTTTCTGGTGTTTTTCAGGATGGAGAATTCATTTATGAAGTTTATTTCTGGTTTTAAGGTCATTTTAAATATCATAGAGGTCATATACATGTTATTGGGTGTTTCCAAATGTGCCATATTTACCCTATTTATTCGGACACTCTTTATTTTGGAACTTCCCTATTATTTTGTCATATAAACTGTTTGCTAGAAGCTAGAAGTTAAATTAATTTTGAACAGTGCAGATCCTGATAAGACTGCATGAAATCGCAGTCTGATCTGGGTCTACACTGGTGCAGGTCCTGACTGAGCAGAAGCGCAGGCTGATCTGGGTCTACACTGGTCGCATAAGTCATACAACATAGTGCCGATAATATACGGTAAATACGGTGTTTTTCCTTCATTGACATGTTTATCTAAATGCTCCAGTGACAGGTTGTATCCCAGGTGCCCAGTGTGTATGTATTACGCGATTGGGAAATAATCTTGCAACACCGCCATGGTTTTTGTCAAATACGAATGGTTAATTTATTAGCTACAGAGTGGCCTGCGGTTCTCTTACCAGGCGAATTGCAATTCCTGGAGCGCAGGATTGCAATTCGCGTTCCCATTAATTGCAATTGGACCGCAATCGGACCGCAATCGGACTGCAATCATGTGACCGCGGTCCAAAGAGTTGGTTGCGGAATTGCAATACTTATAGCGCAGTTCGCGCTGCGCTCCGCTTTTAATTGCAATTTACGCTCCTTTGTTTCTGTAAACTGCGAAAAGAATGACCACTTTACGCTGCGCTCTGCGGTAAAACCAGCGGACCGCTCTGCTTAACCAATGCGGCAATAAAATCGAAATCGTTGACAAACGTATCCGTGTTCCAATCCAAAAATTTTATCCCATCTATCTAATTCAAAGTGACTACCCTAGAAGTCAGCGGTATTTGTGATCTGTTTTTTTTTTTTTTTTTTTGGTGCGCAATATAAATCGGCGGGTTATTGCCAGACAAACAGTGAAACATTGACCTTGACAATTTCTTGGACAAAACAAAATGTCGTCACTCACTCACTGCCGTTCCGAATATCAAGAACACATTAATAGACACCACCATGCTGACAATATATTTATTTTCATATAAAATCAAATGATAATGTGTGGTCTACGGTATAATATAGCAAAACAAAGCATCAATTTTGCGTTTTGTTTACGTTTTGGTCGGTATCAAATTACGTTTTCCTATTATGTTGACATTATTTCGACGCGATCCTATAGTCGACATGACAATTTCTGAGATCAATACAACTTTTCATAATGTCTTTCAATTTCAAGCTGCAAGTAGACTGTGAATTGCATATTAACCATAATAACATGGTGAACATATTGATAATAATTTTAAAAGAAAAGCATATTTTAATTTTCGAAACCTGATCATAAAAATTAAAATATTAAAAATTTATTTTGGAATTAGATTTATATTACTGCAAACGTTCTGTTCTAGCTGTTGATTTCTATTGGCCCGATTCAAATTTTGTGAAGATAATATTTATTCTGGTGATAGCCATTTATTTAAAATAAATGGTTTACTTGTGTCACAGAGTGAAAAAGATAAATAACGGCCCGGAATCGAACCAGGGACCTCATGTTTACCGTACCATGCCCATGACTCTACCGAGCAAGCTAACAAGGCACAGATCATACACTTCTTCCCCACCCCATGGTCAGTTGCGTACTGTGACATTCTTCTCCGCCAAATTGAAATTCGTCCTCGAATTCTATGTTTAATTTTTGTCTCCGAATTCCATATGTTTGGGTACAATTTGGGAGTATTTATCAGTCGCGGTCCTTTGTTGGGCAACAGAATACTCAATTATCGTCCGTACCCAGAGTTCCGGTGCTCCATAGGTTTTTCCTGCAGAGTACCGAATCGGATCTCATTCGCGCTTTAGCTGTTAATTGTGACATATTTTTCTGTACTTATTACACAGAAATGAATAAGTATAATACTGACATTTCTTTCAATTGAAAAATACAGAAAATATGTCGCAATTAACAGTTGAAGTGCAAATCAGATGTGATTTGGTACTTTGCAGGGGAAACCTACGGAGAGCACCATTATAAACTCTCGGTACGGACGATGGGGGAGTATTCTGCAGAGTTACTTCCCGCAACTACGTTGGGCGCTAAATGTCACAGGGTGAGAAAGATGTGCACCAGCCCGGAATCGAACCGGGGATCTCTGGTTTACCACACCATCGCTCTACTGCTGAGCAAACCGGGCACAAATACACACTTATTCACCATAGTGATCACTTCATTCAACCAAAAATTCACAAGCTAGAAGTTATGCCAAATTATTACAGTCAACGTCACAGATTATGCTCTTGGCGACATTAGCGGACACAAATTTGTCCATCAATTTGATCAAATAAACAACGGAATCTGACAGATAACACTACGACGGCGCATGGAAACATCATTATTCTGGTACTTGGAATCAAAATGGTGGATATTAAGATCAATATGTGAGGCGCTGACGGAACCTTTAACATTTTTTATCACGATAGCAGCTACAGGGATTGTTGGAGGCGCATTTATTTAGAGAAACAAGAGATTACAATGGATTGGATAATATACTAAGTGACATTTTGTTCTAACGTACACCAACATAGAGGATTAAATTTGCGACAATGTTGGATTCTGGATTTTGTGGACAGGTGACAGAAATCGGAGCTGGATAAGAACGACAGACGTGATTCTGAATATGCGTGCTTGGTCTGTGGTTTTTCTTCCAGATCATGTCATGCATGTTTTAATTTCACGTCATGTCAAAGCAGCACTATTGAATATAATGAATAACTTTAATATTCTACACCAGAATTAAAGTTCATTATCATCGTCTGATGTGTAACTGATAAATTAAGGTAAGTTACTTGTATATGACAACTTTTGCCTCACCACGATAGAGGAGGGGCATTTAGTGTTTACCCTTGACCTTGTCCGTTCTTCCGTCCGTCACCAACTAGTAACTCGAAAAACTTTTAAACCGTAATAGCTACATACCTGAAACTTGGTACATGTATGTTTGATTCGACCCCTGCCATGGTCATGGATTATCTCCCCTTTTCAAGTTAGAATTTTCCAATTTTGTCTTGTAGCTCGTAAAACTTTTAAACCCTAATAGCTACACACCTGAAAACTTGGTATGTCCTTATGATGAGTAGATTTGCAAAGTTTATTTTCATTCGACCCCCGAGTCATGGATTATCTCCCTCTTTTTGAATTAGAATTTGAAAAGTTTGCCTTGTAACTCGTAAAACTTTTGTAATAGCTACAGCACTGAAATTTTATATGTAGCTTCCTTCTGATGAGTAGATGTGGAAAGTTTATTTCGATTTTTGATTCGAACCCCGTGTCATGGATTATCTCTCCCTTTTGGACATTGGAATTTTGCCTTGTTTACTATCAAAGCGATATATGGGGTATCCGTGTTCTATGAACACATTTTCTAGTTTAGTTATCTCCCTTTGTTTTTTCGCACACTGATTTGTCCGGAGCATAACGCGAACACCCTTTGCAATATTTTTTATGAAACTTAACGCATGCATAGGTCTCACTGGACAGGGCGGAGCTAGCGTTAAAGGTACATGCCCACTCACTAGGCACAAAATGTTCTTTATGTCAGAGACATCATCGGATACATTTTCTGGCCAGATAAACAATCATTTACCATTACCCACGTATTGTTTGGCATTATTATACATTTTATATCAGAAGAAAATTTCCACATTGATATCAGGGACGATAACCGTGTTTCCTTAAAATGTTAACGGACATTACTATTTATTCTCTGTATTTATTTTTTGATGTGCAATGATCATACTTTATAATCTGTCAATTTTTTTTTCAGTTGATGCATTTAATTTAATAGTATAAATAATTATAAAATATCATGCCCCATTTGCACATGAAAATACCGATACCACCGCGCGTCACTATCAGTAAAATAAATATTACCAAATGATTATATCTGTATAGCGGGCACTCGTAATGTTTATATTAAAGTAGTGGAATAGTGACAATTATACACTTATTTAATTCCCATAAAGAGCATTTTTAGCCTACTGAGTGGGCTTGCACCTTTAAAAAGGGTTGGACAATTGTTGTCGCGACCACCTGCGGACAGTGCGATATGGTCTGCACATTAACGTCCATCTGTATTTTTTTTGCCGAGCCTGCTTGCGGAAAGCGAGACTTAGTGATCACAATGACGACCGTGCGTCAGTCCGTCCGAAATCGGTGTATGTTTTTAAATACCATATCCTAAGTCACATTGACTTGAAACATCAAATGCTTATTAGTCATAATCCATATATTCATTCTGTGTCCCACTCATGCGGCCCCTGTGCCCCAAGGTCAAGGTCAAATGACTGAAATTTTTGTTAAAGTTTTTGCATACCTTATATCTCCACAACACTTACCCAGATTTGCTTCTTCAAACTTCAGATAATTCTTTATTATCATCCATATTTTCATATTATAGCCACGCATGCGACCCACATGCCCAGATCAAGGTCAAATGACTTTCAAATTTGCGTTAAAGCTTTTACTACGTTAATTCAAACTTCAATAAATATACTCGGGACACCATCAATGCCTCGGTGGGCTCAAACATGCGGGCCATGGCCATCTGATTTTTATTTACTGTAGGTTAAAGTTTTTAAGAACACTATATCTCAGAAACAGCTTCGCCAATTCACTCGAAGCTTCACATGTGTGTTTATCATCATCCATATTTTCATTCTATGCTCAACTCCTGCAACCCCTGTGCCCAATATCAAGGTAAAATTACTTTCAAATTTACCTCAAAGTTTTTGACATGCCTGCATGTGGACAGTGCGATATAGTTGTCACATTGGCCTACATACGTACGTACGTACATCCGTCCGGTTAAATTTTTTTGATTTAAGGTTAATGTTTTTAAAGGTACATGCCCACTCAGTGGGCACAAACTGTTCTTTATAGCAATTAAATAAGTGTATAATTGTGTCACTATTCCACCAGTTCTAAACATTACGAGTGCCCGTTATATGGATATAATCATTTAGTAATGTTTATTTCACTGATAGTGACACGCGGTGATATCAGGCTATTTTCATAGGCAAATGGGGCATGATATTTTTTAATTACTTATACTAATTAAATGTGTTTCCCTGAAAAAATAATGTTTTCGACAGATTATAAAGTATGATCATTGCACATCAAAAAATAAATAGTAAAATGTCTTGGTAACATTTTAAGGAAACACGGTTATCGCCCCTGATAGCAGTGTGGAAATTTACGTCCGATATAAAATGTATAATAATGCCAATAAATATGTGTATTAATGGTGAATTAATGTTTATTTTGCCAGAAAATGTCTCAGATGATGTCTCTGATATAAAGAACATTTTGTGCCTACTGAGTGGGCATGTACCTTTAAGAACACTATATCTCTGAAACCGCTTCACCAATTCACTCGAAACTTCACATACGGTGTATTTGTCACCCACATTTTCATTATTATTTATATGTGCCCAATGTCACGGTCAAATTACTTTGAAATTTCCCTTAAAGTTTTTGTTGGGCCCGCTTGCAGACAGAGCGATATAGTTGGCACATTGGTGTGCATTCAGGATAAAGTTTTTGGTTAAAGTGTTTTTTAGTTAAAGTTTTTGGGTATACTATCAAAGCCTCTGGCGGGTGCGGCATGTTTTTATGTCAACGGGCTAAAGCTTTGTTTGCAATAAAAAAAAAAAAATTGTTTGTACTATCAAATGCCTCGGTGGGAACGACATGCAGGCCATGGCCATCTAGTTATTATGGCATGCGATTTGATCAGTCGGCCATCGCACCATACTGTATAGCGCTTGATCAGTCGGTCATCGCACCAGGACTAGTAGAGCACTTGATCAGTCTGCCATCGCACCATAAGTAGTATAGCGCTTGATCAGTCAGCCATCGCACCGAGACTAGTTTAGCCCTTGATCAGTCGGCCATCGCACCAGGACTAGTATAGCACTCGATCAGTCGGCCATCGCACCATGACTAGTTTAGAACTTGATCAGTCGGCCATCGCACCACGACTAGTTTAGAACTTGATCAGTCGGCCATCGCACCAAGACTACTTTAGAACTTTATCTGTTGGCCATCGCACCAAGACTATTATTATAGCACTTGATCAGTCGGCCATCGCACCAGGACTAGTTTAGCACTTGATTAGTCGGCCACGTCATCCTGCATTACAGACAGAAGAGGTGGTCGGTGGGGGGGGGGGGGGGTGTGTAGTGTAGTCATAGACACAAACTGGTGGTGGTGATATAGACTGGAACTTTTAGGATGCCAAATGTAGATGGCTGGTGTGTGTGGGGGATCATTGTTTTGTGTCCCCCGCGGTGGTGCGGAGTACAATGATGAATTACTTATGAATCGCAGGCGGGAGTGTAGTATTTCACCATGCCCAGTACGTATATCACTTGATTAGTTGGCCATCTCACCATGCCCAGTATAGCATTCGGCCATGCCCAGTATAGCATGATCATTCGGCCATCACACCAGGACTACTTTAGCACTTGATCAGTCGGCCATCGCACCAGGACTAGTATAGCACTCAATCAGTCGGCCATCACACCAGGACTAGTATAGCACTCGATCAGTCGGTCATCGCACCGGGACTAGTTTATAACTTGATCAGTCGGCCATCGCACCAGGACTAGTTTAGAACTTGATCAGTCGACCATCGCACCAGAATAGTTTAGCCCTTGATCAGTCGGCCATCGCACTGAGACTAGTTTAGCCCTTGATTAGTCGGCCATCGCACCAGGACGACTAGTATAGCACTCGATCATGTCGGCCATCGCACCAGGACTAGTTTAGTGGTGGTCGGGGTGGGGGGTGTGTGTAGTCAGTCATAGACAAAAACTGGTGGTGGTGGTGATACATATTGTTCCCACTGTGGGATATAGACCGGAACTTTTAGGACGCCAAATGTAGATGGCTGGTGTGTGTGGGGGATCATTGTTTTGTGTCCCCGGCGGTGGTGCGGAGTACAATGATGAATTACTGATGAATTACTGTATTGAACACACATGTATATGCACTGTGATACCGTACTTCACAATCCTCAGTTTTAAATTAAAGTTTCTGTATCGTAAAACTGAACATTTATTCATTTTGAAAAACTTAAAATTGTGGCAGATGATCGAAATGAAAACCGGATGTTTACATGCGAAATGAACCGGTTCATCGGTATATTTTAACCGCACGATGACCCACTGTATATTCATACCATATCCGTACGGATATATCGTATATACGAACGGATATCGTATGTATAATAATTCGTATAGTACGTTTGTATAATGTAAACAAACTGTACTATACGATGATACGGTAAGTTTTTAACGGAAATAGCGAAAGAATAGACCGCACAAACGGTATCGCGAAAGAATGACGCACAAACTGGATCCGCGAAAGAATTACCGCACAAACGGTATCGCGAAAGAATGACCGCAACAACGGGACGCGATTGGACCGCAATTAGACTGCAATTTCAGAGCGGACGAATTGCAATTCAACGACCGCTGGATTGCAATTCTTGGTAAGTGAATCGCAGGCGGGAGTGTAGTATTTCACCATGCCCAGTACGTATAGCACTTGATTAGTTGGCCATTCTCACCATGCCAGTATAGCACGTGATCAGTCGGCCATGCCGAGTATAGCACTTGATCAGTCGGCCATCGCACCAGGACTAGCAGAGCACTTGATCAGTCTGCCATCGCACCATAACTAGTATAGCGCTTGATCAGTCGCCCCATTGCACCATGCCCAGTAATAGCACTTGATCAGTTGGCCATCTCACCATGCCCAGTATAGCACGTGATCAGTCGGCCATGCCGAGTATAGCATTAGATCATTCGGCCATCACACCAGGACTACTTTAGCACTTGATCAGTCGGCCATCGCACCAGGACTAGTATAGCACTCAATCAGTCGGCCATCACACCAGGACTAGTATAAGCACTCGATCAATCGGCCATCGCACTGCGACTAGTCTAGCCCTTGATTAGTCGCCAGTAACGCACCAGGGACTAAGTAAATTAACACTTCGCCATCGTCGACCATCGCACAGAACCCTATTTCAGGACTTACAGTCGCCATCGCACCACGACTAGGTTTAGAACTGATCATCGGGCCATCGCACTTACCAAGACTAGTTTAGTCCCTTGATCTGTCGGCCATCGCACCAGGACTGGTTTAGAACTTGATCTGTCGGCCACCGCACCATGACTAGTTTTGCCCTTGCTCAGTCGGCCATCGCACCAGGACTAGTTTAGAACTTGATCAGTCGGCCATCGCACCAGGACTAGTTTAGAACTTGATCAGTCGGCCACCGCACCAAGACTAGTTTTGACCTTGCTCAATCGGCCATCGCACCAGGACTAGTTTAGAACTTGATCAGTCGGCCATCGCACCACGACTAGTTTAGAACTTGATCAGTCGGCCATCGCACCAAGACTAGTTTAGCCTTTGCTCAGTCGGCCATCGCACCTGGACTAGTATAGCACTCGATCAGTCGGCCATCGCACCATGACTAGTTTAGAACTTGATCAGTCGGCCATCGCACCAAGACTAGTATAGCACTTGATCAGTCGGTCATCGCACCAGGACTAGTTTAGCACTTGATCAGTCGGCCACGTCATCCTGCGTTACAGACAGAAGTGGTGGTCGGGGGCGGTGGGGGGGGGGGGGGTGTGTGTGTAGTCATAGACAAAAACTTGGTGGTGTTGGTGATACACATTGTTCCCACTGTGGGATATAGACCGGAACTTTTAGGACGCCAAATGTAGATGGCTGGTGTGCGTGGGGGATCATTGTTTTGTGTCCCCGGCGGTGGTGCGGAGTACAGTGATGAATTACTGTATATTGAACACACATTGTATATGTACAGTGATACCGTTACTTCACAATCCTCAGTTTTGTAAATATTGTTTCTGTATCGTAAAAAACTGAACATTTATTCATTTTGAAAAACTTCAAATTATGGCAGATGATCGAAATGAAAACCGGATGTTTACATTCGAAATGAACCGGTGCATCGGTATATTTTTAACCACAGGATGACCCACTTATATTCATACCATATCCGTACGGATATATCGTATATACGAACGGATATCGTATGTTTGTATAATATTCGTATAGTACGTTTGTATAATCACTGATAATGTAAACATTCTGTACTATACGATGATACGGTAAGTTTTTACCGGAAATAGCGAAAGAATGACCGCACAAACGGTATCGCGAAAGAATGACCGCACAAACTGGACCGCGAAAGAATGACCGCACAAACGGTATCGCGAAAGAATGACCGCAAAAACGGGACCGCGTTTGGACCGCAATTAGACTGCAATTAGACTGCAATTCCAGAGGGGAAGAATTGCAATTCAAGGACCGCTGGATTGCAATTCTTGGTAAGCGAATCGCAGGCGGGAGTGTACCACGATAATAATCCCATTTCTGTTTAATACTAATGTCTTTGAAAATGAGTGATAATCCTCTAGATTTGAGGAAGAAAACTGATTGGGCACTTTGTTGCTTTTGTCAGTCTGAAACAGCTAAGAAGCTCATGATCGTCTGAAAATACTTATCAGGGAGTTTCATCAACTGGGACTTACAGTTTCCTACGATCGCATTATGGATGTACGAAGAAGATTCGCACGAGCAGTCTCAAAGAGGTTCAAAGAGGAGGGTGTTGTTAGTACCAACAACTGCAAACGCGGAGTTTTCTCAACAGCGACTACCGACAATATTGATGTTTCCGGCAGGACTGATATGCATGGTACATCCATCACTCTGATTGGTCATCTGAGTAAGGACAATATAGGTACCGATCCTCTACCGCTGACACTGGTTGTTTCAGAAGACACTCCAATTGAACTAGCTGATGAATTTGTAGTCGTTCCTTTTGTTGAAGATCTTGGGGGAGATATCAGTTTTGCATCTATCCAAGAAGGTGGTGGACTGGCAACTAGAACTGAGCATGTGGGTGTAGAAGAGGAAGCGTGGTTGACCCATGTATCGAGCATGAGCACGAAGGATAAGGTTGACGACAAGTGGCAGCTGGATGAGGTACCTGTCACCTTTGCTTGCATGCTTCTTTTCAAAGAGGCAGGAGCGAGAAGATGTCAACCCCCGTACAGTTATTGGAGTATTCCCTGTATTTAGCGAAGAAAAGGCAGACACACTGAGTATGCAGAAACATGCCATGCTTGTTGCCAAGAAAGCCATTGCTTTTGTAAATCCTGGCCAAATACCTGTTATTGAAGGTGACTGCCCATTGTATGCCCGCCAGAAAAGATGTCAGTTACTTTTCCCACAGGAAATAGGTGAACAACAAATGGTCTGCATGATCGGCTTTCTGCATCTCGAAATGTGCACACAAGAAGCCGGAGGCAAGTTGATGGGAGGTTCAGGCTGGGAGCGAATGTTCTACCTAGCAAATATATTTACACCTGGAGTGGCAGCGTCGCTGCTTGGTGGAAAACATGTTAAAAGGACACGCCAGGCATACCTTCTCACATTGGCTTGGCTTGAAATATTGAGAAGACATGCATATGACAAATACTGTCAACAACATGGACCCCATGATTCACTTGATATGTGGGAGCTACGGCTTCTTTCGACATCTCCAACAGCATGTTATTGGGGCAAAATTGTCCGGGACTTTCTTTTGACAAGCTGCAGTTTCGTTCGCAGCCATCGCATTGGTAACTGGCCGGGTACACTGGACGCTATTGATGATTTGTGTCCGTACTTCTTCGCTTTAGGACACACTAATTATTCTCGGTGGGTCCCCGATTTTTTCTCCCCGTATTTCTGAGGGACATGGCTCAACTACCTCATCGACATCCTGCAGTCCATGCCATTTCATGGAGGGCCACTTCGTGGTCCAGCGAAGTGAGAAGAAGTTCAGTCTCATGGGTCTGGACCAAAGCCAGGAGCACAGCATTAAGATGCTTAAAGCAGACAGTGGCCCCAAAGGTCTTTATGGACATACTGAAGATAAGCGGTTATTGAGCTCTCAAAGGCAGAAGTTCTTCGTGTCATTGAGGATTTTGAAAATGCGAGCATCCATACAACGCAATCAGACAGCATTGAACACCCGGAAAGCTCTGTATCTGAGCAGCAAATGTTCCTCAACCAACTTAAATCTCTCCTTGACCTTGTGGACCAGGAAATCATTATCAATCCTTATGGAGAAACAGGCAATCAACTGGTGACATTGGACACCGGTGAATATATGGACCCTGAGGTCAGCAAGTGTCTTCAGGAGTTGCCGACAATCAGAAAAACTATGTATTCAAAATTTGTAAAGGAGCGAATTGAGGACTGTACCACACCAGTCTCTAATGTCATCCCCCAAGGCAAAGATCTATACCTTCCTCCATCCACCCCCAGTGAACTTAGACAAAGGCGCAGACAAACTAGCTTCATGCAAAGCTTCTGCAGCAATCGTCACACAAATGTTCGTTTCGCTTCAAGCACGCCATGATGAAAATATGGGTGAGTTTTTCATGCATGAAAATTAGAGAGATCCACCATCATTATCCAATAAAGGCAAGCTGCGAGCTGGCACTAAGTCTCAAATTATTGGATGTTTGCCTGGTATACCTGCACGTGCAAGGAATCCAACAGTCAAACAAGCTTCAGTAGTCATCTTAGACATGCCTGCTGTAATTCATATCATTCAACCACAGCGAGCCAATGTGTTTGGCGAATATGCTGAAATGCACCTTCTGCCGTTCATGGAGAATCAGATGAACACGTGTACACTAGAATAGATGCAGTCTGGGATCGTTATCCTCGGATAGTCTAAAAAATCAAACACGCGTGTGAAACGTCTTGGCGAGACAGCTGCTCGACGGACAAGAGTTTCTGAAAAGGTCCCCATCCCGAAAGGGAAAGATTGGCAGGCATTCCTGAAAGTCAGTGAGAACAAATATGAACTCTTCACATTCTTTTTGATGAGCTTGTTAACAACAAAAGGCTTATTGACAACAAAAGGGGAAATTGTGTTGTCCAACAAGGCAGTCGACCTATCTGACATCACTCCATCTGACCATGAGGAGGCAGACACTCGTATGATGCTGCACCTCCATCACGCTGTCATGGACGGTCATAGGAAAGCTTTTCTCCGGACAGTTGATTCTGATGTCATCGCATTGTCTGTTCACCTCTTCACAACATTCACAACTCTGGGGCTTACAGAGTTGTGGGTTGGATTCGGAAGTGGAAAAGCGTACACAGATATCCCAATTCATGAAGTATCTTTGCAGCTTGGACCTGCTAAGTGTAAGGCACTACCATTATTCCATGCATTTACAGGTTGCGACGTAACATCTAGCATGCTAGGCATTGGGAAGAAGACAGGATGGAATGCTTGGATGAACTTTCCAAACGTAACTGAAACGATGATCACCTTAATCGAAAATCCAAAAGAGCTGACAGATGATTATCTCCAAATGCAGTGCATTGAGCAACTTACAGTGATCATGTACAGTAAGAACAGTTCCAGTGTTACTGTAAATGAAGCACGACGCCTTATGTTCACTCACAGTCTTAGATCTCTAGAGAGCATTCCACCTACGAAAGCAGCCTTGTACCAGCATGTCAAAAGAACTATTCTTGTGTCAGCTTTCGTTTGGCATCAAGCTTTGGAGAAACAATTGTGTCTGCCAGATCCTGCACAGTATGGTTGGGAATGGAATGGACGCACCAAGACATGGGTACCGTATTGGACAGATTTGGGAGATGCTAGTGCTGCCTGCGCATTTATGCTTCACTGCACCTGTGTCAAAGCTTGCAAAGGGAATTGTAAATGTTTTAAAGCTGGATTGAGGTGCATACCACTGTGCAAGTGTCAATGTGGTTGCTGCAACTACGGGGCGCCAAGTGAGACATGGCTCAATTTTGTCAACAAAATTCATTCTTGTGCCACAAAATTCAATTCAGTGTCACAAAATTCACTTTGTGCCACATAATTCAATTCTGTGTCACAACATTCAATAGAAATTCAATTCTGTGTCACAAAATTCAATTCTGTGTCACAAAATTCACTTTTGTGCCACAAAATTCAATTCTGTGTCACAAAATTCAATTCTGTACCATAGAATTCAATTCTGTGTCCACAAAATTCAATTCTGTGCCACAAAATTCAATTCTGTCAATTCTGCACACGCATGTAAGAAGGACTACCATTGGTCAGAAACTGCATTGGAGAAATGGGTCACGGTCGCCGATCTACACATTCAATGTCGATGATTTATTTCTCATTCTGCCGATGATTCATTTCTCATTCTGCCATTTTGCTTCAACTATCTCCAAACAGTCAAACGTTGACAAACCCATTCGTATTTAAACTCATGTGCGTTATAATTGTACACATAATTCATGTACATGTAGATCTCCCGCGAGTACTGACGTCATTTAGTGTGTATCGCAAGGTACATTTGCCCCAGTTAAATCAATAATACACGCGCTGTGGCCTGTGTTCTGACTGCTGTCTGTGTTTATAAACAGAATGTGTGTATTGGGCCATTTGAGGAAACCATTTGTAGTATTTGTGTAGATACCATGGATACATGTACTAAGACGGTGTATACTGTAAATAATGCATGTAGACACATAGTTGCGAACACGTAACTTCGCAACTAGTAGACACAGATCCAATACCATTTGTTTCACAAGGTTAGATCTACTGTTAGAATACGACGTCATCTAGTGTCATTTTCGAGCATAAAACGTTACCTGATAAATAGAATACCAGGCTAGTGTATTTTAATATCAAGTTTATCAGGCTCGGCTCGGAAACGGTATGAATTCCTCGGCAAACCTCGGAATTCCTACGCGTTTCCTAGCCTTGCCTGATAAACTTGATATCAAAATACACTAGCCTGGTATTCTCTATATATGGGCATGCTCTCAGGTCTAGCTATGTCCCGGCTACTTTATGTTTGACCCGTGTTACATAATTGAGGGAAAATTCTGAATATTTTTCTTATTTCTCCTTCAAAGTATATATGCTTATATGGTGTGACCACTCATTTGTAATCATAATATAACCAAAATAACTGTCCATAAAGAAGTATAATATTTATATATTGGGTTATATTTTCGCATTGAAATATTTAAACCTGCAAGTGTACTCCACCATCTAGTAAAATGGACTAAGACCGATCTCAACCAATCAACGTAGAGATGACATAGACTATCCTACGCAAACTAATTATTGTGGACAAAAATGAATTCTGTCCCACAAAACTGAATTTTCTTCACAAAACTCAATTCTGTCTTACAAAATTGAATCCTTTATAACAAAAATGAATTTTGTATACGAAACGTATGCAGAATTGAATTTTGTGACACAGAATTGAATTTTGTGACAAAGAATTGACAGAATTGAATTTTGTGACACAGAATTGAATTTTGTGATTTTTAGTGTTACAAAACTCAATTTTGTACACATAATTAACCTGTCCTGCATGGCGCCCCGTAGCAACAACACTGAATGATGTTATATAGCAGGAAAATAGAAAATAGAAAAATGATGTCAGCGTGAGTCAGAATGACAATGTCATTGATACTAACCTTTCTACAGTTTCTGTTTAGTTATTTTTTTAATTATGCTGTGGTATAATTGTGCATTACTGTTTCTTTCATTGTGAGAATGATTGTTGTAATTTGATTGAAACAAATTTAGAAGTAGTGTTGGTAGGCTTTTATCATATAATTATGTTGCTAGTTCAAGGAATGTCATACATGTATCAAGACTTTTCGTTAATTTATGTTCGTCAAATAAAGGTAACGTATGAGCATTATATGAGGTATTTTCAAAAAGACTAACTGTTTTGTCATGCTTAGCCCTATATGGCATAGTATTTTTGATATTCCTAACCTACCAACAGGTACGACTTTTTTTAGCACATTTTTCCGTGTTAAATTGTATTCAATTTCCAAAATTTCAGACATGATCCTTTTTAATTTGTGCAATATTAATAATTAGCACAATATCGTCATGCATACCCAATCGTTTAGGTTTGAATACCATAATGTTACTTTTGCTTATATTTAAAGACAGTTCTGTGTTCTGTTTTCATTTGTATATTCATGTTCATCGAATTCACATATTAAGATAAATAACAGTTAAACCAGGTTTATTTCACGTGATTGACACTAATTTTGGCTCTATGACCCTTAGATTAACATTAAAACCAAAATAGACTAGATAATATAATTCCTCATACTCAAAAACATCAGAAAAGTGGTATTATACTTGAAGATACGATCAGTAGAAGCCGAGAAATGGTGCATATCGTGTCCGTCGGCGGCCATTTTGAATTTCGCAGCTACAGGTCACCAAAGGTGTGCGCCAACTTGTAGCCGGTAGTTTTTGAAAACCTCATGGCCTGCCCTAACACCATGCCAAATTTGAAAAAGGTGTCACGAAGTGCACGATTCTGACAGGTTCCTCCCCCGCTATATCATATTAATGCGGATTGCTTGCTATTTATAAATAATTTACGTTGTATTCATGTTTTCACAGTCCAACTATTCAAGACCCATATGCGTTTTCTGGGACTTCGGGGAAATGTAAGTTGTCATGGTAATAATTTTGTATTCATATATAAAGTATACATACAGTGCAGTCTCCGTTTTTGTTCCACCGTAGACAACACTTGAAAACTCAACGCGAACGCAACGGTTTGCTGTAGCGTTGTATACGTTGTTTAAACGTATAATACGGTTCGTACACGTGTAATACACATTGTCAAACCGTTTAGTTTAAAAGCGTTGTATATGTTGTTTAAACGTATAATACGGTTCGTACACGTGTAATACACATTGTCAAACCGTTTAGTTTTAAAGCGTGTAATACGTTTAGCTTCAAGGCGTATAACACGCTTTGGCGTATACATATGTAGCGAGGTGAAAGAGTTGAAACGTGTACAACGCTTTACCTGGAAGCGTGTAGCTATATGAAAGCGTTGAAACGTGTACAACGTTTTAACGCCAATACCTGTTCGGCCCCGATCGCTTCGAGGCGTCCTTGCTTCGTCACTTTTAAAATATCGCGAATACATACCCTCAGATCGAGTTCAAAGTACATCGGCGGTGTGATTTAGCACTTCAATTGATCCCTAATCCCTGATGCCTAATGAGTCACGCTTTTAACACGACAGATGTACCTTGTCGTTTATCAAAATGTTTGCGAATTGTAGATAACGTGAGCCGGCTCATCAGGATCTGCGGTATTCCTATGTACATTTTATATACACAAAAATTACCCCTAATACAGCGTAATGTAACAGTTCCTAACTTAATATGGAATAGCCAGGGTCGATAGTCCGTGTCAGTTACTTGGGGTTAAATATTACGAACACAGATAAACACAGTGCATGGTTTCTTTATTTTATTTTAACATCATCAGAAATGGCGAGTCTAGGAACTCTCGTATCTTTACGCTGAAGCCAGTCTAGTTCAGTCACTAATCCGCTATGCACCTGTCCCACGCGTGTGTTAAGATTAATCGATATTTGGAGAAACTGAATACACAGCGAGCTGCACACTGGTTTAACACGGATATGGCCTGCGGATATGTGTCATAAATTACTTGGTGGTCAAAACCGGTAAATTTACAATTTATAGCGAAATAGCAGCCGACTGGCAATTTTTCTCGGACCGATTTTTAAGAGTAGTTTCAAATCTCAATCGGTCTGAGAGTTCAAAAATCGGTCCAGAACCGGAAAACTGAAAATTTTAGAAGCCCTGCAATGAGTCTAGAAGTATATATACACACACGAAGAACGATTTGAGCATGAGCATTCTACGCGATACACGGTTGGCATACCAAAACGTGTAATGCGTTAAAACCCGTGGAAACGTGTTATATGTATAACACGGTTTCATCTGTACGGTGCTGTGTACACGTAGAAGCGTGTAACCGTTCGTCAAAGAAAGCGTTAAATCGTTTAAACGGTTTACCTTAGCGTTGTATACGTTTACAACCGTTGTATACGTTTATAACCGTTGTACACGGATTACACGCTTTTGAAACTCAATGCGTTGTTTACAACCGTTGTATACGTTTACAACCGCTGTACACGGATTACACGCTTTTGAAACTCAATGCGTTGAACATGGTTTGTTCGATATTCGCGCATGCGCAAGAGTGGGGAAACGCAACGCATGGCCGAAAACGTATTACACGTAGTCGACACACGGTTTGAAACGCAGCTAACGGAAACTCCACGGATACGCAAAGCACAACACTTTGTGCACGTATAAACCCGGAACATTTTGACAGAAACAACTGTAGCAAGAAAATACATTTTATTAAACAAATTGTAAATGACAATGCAAACTAAATGCTGAAAACCTGACACCAAAATTCCGGTGTTTTGTTCAAAAGAAATGTCCTTTCTCTGATAAGTAGTCTAGAAATTAGTTTTTGACAAGTCAATTGTCAGATAATTTGCGCATTCACCCCTAAGTAACTGGAATGGATTTTGGTGTGTTAATTTTTCGACCTCAAATTATCATGAAATAATTTTCAGACTAATCAATTTATGATATAAGGGTCTGTTTATGTTCTCAAAAATATGAAAATTACTTGCAAAAAGTGTAGATCCTGATGAGACGGCTCGTCACGAGCCGGCTGATCTGAATCTACACTTTTTGCCAATACCACTATAGAGGCATGTGGTGTTGAAAGGGTTAAGGGTGAAAGGGTTAATCCTTCACATTACAGACCTCCATCAAAGTGTTTGAAAACAGTGTAGATCCATGTGATCCAGCTCGGTTGTATCCTGCTCATCAGGATATGCAGTGTTTGTGGATATTGTCTGATTGGGAATGAAATAGTCTGAAAGTAACACTCTGACCATATACATGTCATAGGAGGCAATTCCTGTTGTATTGTAACAGATTGTATGACAGTGTATTGTACTGCATTCTTCTGTAGTGTATTATATTGTATTTTATTGTATCGTAGGTTGGTAATATGTGGTCGTGCAGTTGCCTAGACATGTGGTCAATATGTTGAGCTGCCCTCAGGTCACGTGGGTTGATAATTGCACAATGCATGCCTTTCCCCGCGCTTCATTGCACTCGCCATTTCTACTTCGTAGAGTCGACACATAGATATTGTACATGTCTTGATATGTAGTACATAGGGGGTCAGTTCATTACCGCGACGCATGGTAAGCGCGAATGCGCGTGTTTATGTCCCCACATGTATCAAAAAGTATAGCCTGTGAATATGGCGAGAAATATGAAACAAATGGCTCCACCCTCATTCTCCAACGAGTTGGTATTGGTGGTTGAGGGTGGATTCATTTTTCCGAATTTTGGAAATTATGAGAATCTTCAGAACTTAACCGGCAGCTGGGTGTCAGAAGGCACCGCGAGAAGTTCTTCGCGAGCAAACCCGCGAGATGGACCATCATCCAAATAGTAGAGCACGGGCTCATCGTGTTTGGTAATAGAGCGATTCTAGATGATATACATTGAGAGACTACACGAGATCAGTCGCGCGGCGACGACCACCTTCGAGCTCTCCCGGTTGATAGAGCTGATGGAAGCTGGTTCTCTGCTAAACCAACGGGTCGCCCGCGCGAGACGGCAGATGGTTTGTGCGACACCTTTTTTGCCTTGATGGCATCTACGGGCTTTTTACCAATCAATTTGGTCACCTCGCCGTTCAGTGCGGAGACCACGGCGGGCAGCCTGCTCACCCACTCGGTCGATCGCGAATGAGGGTTTACCAGCTCTTTGGCGTATTGGTGTCCGAACATCCTCTCAGCCAGGGTTCGATTGAACCGGTCCACGGTCCCCTGTTCCCGGTGGATGTTGACGCGACCGCGTCTGACAGAAACGTTGTGTTTAGCTAATATATGAGAGACCACACCCATGAACTCGCGGCCTGGATCGACCTGGAGAAGATTCGGCCATTTGAGAGGACTCCTCTTATATATTCGTGAAAAAGCATCGGCCACCTCCTTAGACTCTTTAGTGGCCAGCGGCTCAGCCCCCTTATACCGAATCGCTACGTCAACGATTGTCAGTGCGTACTTGTACGTCTTACGACCAACGCGATCTTGAGGGAGAAACAGGAGATCTGCTTGGTGGACTTCGTTCGGCACCGGCACGTCGAATTTCCGAATATTGTGAGGCGCGGGTAAATAGATCTGCCAGATGGCCTGCTTCTTGAGCCATTTCGTGGCGGCGTTTTCGGAAACCTTGGTCGCCGCCGCGAGATTCTTGATGGCCGCGAGTCCCTTCCAGTAGCCGCGGGGGCTGTAGTATGTGTTCGCTAACTTGCGCGCTAGGCGAACCGATAGTTTTGTATCAATCTTGCGCGTGTCCATCGTATGCGAGGTATTCTAGTAGGTCGAACAATCTCCAACATGCCCTCGCCAGATCGTCCGGTAACAACGTCGTCGATACTAAACCTTTGTTGGAAGTTTCGCTGCAGCTGCCGGTTAGGTTACAGCTCTGGAGCGGGAACTCGGAGGAATCTAACATTCGCTTTGCGAAAATGGTGGCCGTTTTTTCGTCCTCGCGCCACGTCTCTAGAGAGTCTTGGGCCAGACGGATCAGACCCTTTGCGCCAGCTAAACGGTCTTTAAGGGCCGTGTAGCCTACATCGATCGGAGCAAAATAAAGCTCGTCAACTAACATCGTTCTATATATATATATTATTTAAAAAAAAAAATTTAAAATAATTATTGCTTATCGTTTTTGCTTATTGCTTTTTCAATATAGTAGCTGACCAGACCCACCACACCCATTCCCACGACGATGAAAGCGATCTCGCGGTCTTTTTGGGCCTCTGACGGTACATAGAAATCTGAAAGTTGGGGCTCGAGATCCAGCGGCGCGAGAATTTTCTGCGGATATGCCCGCACGTATTCGCGCATGGCTTCGTCAACGTTCCGGAAAGTTTGCACGGCGTGACTCTCGCGGCGAAGCTCTTCGTTGATCTAGTCCACACGGTTGGTTCGTTTTTCCGCCCATGCTTCCTTTGAGCTATTGAAATGTTCTGTAAATCGTGACGCTTACGCTCATCATCCGCGTCCGAGTGTTTTCCTATTAACGAGAAAAAATAGTTGCTACCGCCGAACGCCCCTGCGCACACGACTGCACCAACCAGCAGTATCACGACCGTAGTAGCCATTTATTTCCATATATTAGCAGGTAGAATTCCAGCTTTAATTATATAATCTCGGGTCGAAATTGCGGACGCTACATTCAAGGTCACTGGCCCTACGTCTCTCGCAGTCATGTCCAATTTGGGAGAGGCCCTCCGAAGACCATCTTTGATAGTCGAGCAAACCCGATACTGAGACCCGATATCACCACGGCATGATAAACCGCATTCACTATCATTTTACCATTGTTTTCAGCCATTACATATAATGATTATTGCATATAAAAGGGATCGTGATTAATGTTTAAATGGGGCGCAATCGATTTCGTAACTTCCTTCGGAACCGCCTTCAACACTGTTGTGGGTTGTTTCGACAGGTAGTTCAACACACACAGGGTGCCCACAACTGCCAGAACACCCACCAACAACCCACGAGATGTGATTTCTATGTAATAGGGGGTAGGAGCTACAGCAACAGCTGTCTTCAGATGAACTCCCAATTGCGATTGGGGCTCCTGAGCTGGAGCGGCTCGAACAGCAATCGGGGATTGCAACGACTGTTTGGCCTCTCGAAGCTCGGCGAGAATTTTATCTTGTTTAACTTTTCGGGTGGCAGCCGCTGCCCACCCAGCTGCCTGTCTTGTTGGGTTTTTGTGTCGTGCAACCGGATTCAACAGTGTTGAGGGCTCCTGTGGAGCTTGTTCATCCAACCGCACCTGTGCAGTTGAGCAATCGGGTTCATCCAATCTCGATTGGGAGTTGGAGCAATCGGGTTCAACAGTGTTGAGGGCTGTTCCGTCACTCTCGCAGGTGCGTCTTGTGTCATCATTTTCTGGGCTTATAGTTCGTGGGCATATATGTCCAAATTGACAGTGTTTACCCGTGGTCAACACGGTTGTCAGCGGAGCTAAGTACATTCCAAACTTGTGATAAATTGAGCAGCAGGCTGTTCTAAGAGTGTGTCCTATAAAAGGGTCAGTCTCTAGATCGCGAATCAACCCCGCAGTGTTTGGTATAGGGAGAAGTATACTAGCAGCGGTAGCTTACAAATGAATAGCCGCCGATCCAAGAGTTTTCGTCATCTCTGCCCCCAATTTAGATTCGTATCGCGCATTCATTTTATCAACCTCGACATCTGACATTTTATCCACCTGACAAACTGAGAGACGCCGACCGAAATACCGCTCCGATTGTCCCCCAGCAACCAGCGCAGCTAGCCGCTCGCGTCGCGTCGTTTTTTCATTTTCTTTCAGGACCGTATCGGCAGCCGTGTCATCTTTCAGGAAAGATATCGTGTCGGTTCCTACAGTTTCTTTTGGGAAAGACGTCGTGTCGGCAGTCGAAATGACTGTCTCTTCCATTAGCTGATCGAGAAGTTCGTCGCAGTTCATTATTTTGTTTTTAATAATTAGTACTATTCTGACTAGCATCATAAGTCTAACATATTGATTTATTACAAAGTAATAAAAGCGCACCACCCGATACTTATGATCACCGTTATGCTCGCAACAACGCTATAATTGATAAACAATTATTAAGCGGAGCAACAAATTGATTCCCACATTGTTAACCATTGTTCAGCATTTGTTCAACATTCGTTAAGTATTTGTTAAGCATTGTTCAGCAATTGCTCAGCATTGTTAATCATTTGCTCAGCAGTTACTAACGAGCGTTAAGCAATTGCTTATCACTGTGTAATAAATTAATTGATAACTTCGTAAGCAGTTGGTTGATCAGTCTTTAGCAGAAGCTTGGCGTGCTTAGTTTCCGAAAGTATCTATCGAACCTCCAGGCGCTCCTCGCGCGTTGGGATAACGTCGTTCTCTCGAAGACAGTCATCGAACGAGTCTCGGTCCTTGCAGTGAAAGAGGGCGACCCATTTCGTTTGCTCGTGCAGATCCTTGAGGACGGCGTTGTACTTCTGAGTGGAGATCCATATGCTTTGCCCCGCATGGCGGCCAGAAAATGCGAGCTCGGGGAGCATGTCCTTCTTTTTGGTCATCGCCGCCTTGGCCGAGCAGTCGTCAATCACGTATACGGTGGGCTCGCCCTGAAATATTTGGTATAAACCACGCAGCCAATCGTGAAGCCTGTCGCGGGGGTCAGGGTCGGACCATATCCACGGGCGTCGCTGATAAGTCTCGTTGTGCCGCACAGTGGGACACAGGATCACAATGTATCGAAAGATATCGCGGTAGGACCCCTCGAGCAAGTCGAGGATGAAAACTGTTCTTCCACATCCCCTGTCTGCCCACATATTATGGCAGAGTGGGCATCACAAACTCCAATTTTAATTGGGTTTAAATCATTAGAATGATTTTTTATTAAATCAGTAGAGCGCTGAGACGTGTCGACCATCTTCGATGTTGAGTTGTGCGTCTGTTATTATATATAAGTACACGTTCAATGCACCAGCTCCATCCGCCTCTTTGGCTATCTGGATCGTCACACCCTCGCTAGCGTTCTCAACTTGGCGTCCACTACCGTGCATTTTGGTCGTCGTCGCTGGCTCGCATGTCTAGCCACAACGCGTACTTGGAAGTCAGGAACTGTGCGAGGGAGACGTCCGAGAGGTGCAGGTCTTTAGCAACCGCGGCAACCTCTGGGGAGCGTTTAGAACCGGCAACAAACTGCTTTCTGGCTTCGTCCCACTGCTGGTGCGCGCGAAGTCCCTGGCTGTATAGTTGATTGGGGACTCCCTCGATCGTCACCTCGACCTTTGTGATTTTGGGGTTATAAAATTTGTCGCTTTTTCTAGCCCCGAGCGCGAACCGACCCTCCTCGAACAGCATCAGTATACCTTTCATCGAGCGGGCGGGTACGTTGACATTAATATTCCACAATGTGTCGCTTTTGTCTTTCGTCATCTTGCGATGGCGAAGAACTCGGTCTTAAAGTATGGCAAGGCGCCCGGCGTACTGTGTTCTGATCAATCGCGCAAGTTCGGGCATCGTGACCATGTCGTACTCCAACGAAACATTGTCGATCGTATACGTCGATGTCATGTCGGTGGCTATGAGAACTCGGCCGTAGTCGTTGAACGTTAGTTCGTATTCGAGGCGGTCAGCCAACGCGCTCTGATAGTAGGGCATGTGACTCTCCAGCAACTGAAAGTCGAGCGGGATGTAGAAGCGGTTGCCGTAAGCGGCCGCGATCGCGTTGTCACTCACGTCGTTATTTGCCTTGTTACCAGCCCCGATTCTAAGTTTGGTAACGTTCTTATTTTTTATGGTGTCAATACCCTGATAGACCGCGTTTTCTCGCTCTTGCGCCTTCTTCCACAGGTCCTGATAACAATGGTAGACGTCGCTGTCATCGATCGACATCACCTCATTACCAGAAATCTTGATCATGGTCTTCTTGACGATGGGGAAATAGTGAAAGCGAGGCGAACAGTCCCCGGCATGATGACGTCGTTAGCTCCGAGGTTGGGAAAGCGGGCCAAAAGCTGCTGGTTCTGGTCGATCGTCGATGTGTTGTTCGTAATAACGACGCTTTGTCTCACGCCTTTCGCCCCAAGGGGCTCACGCAGTCTGCGGTATGGATTGAGTTTGCGGCCGTATTGACTCGAAGACATAATTTCAGTGAAATAAATTTCTTTAATACATCGTTAAAAATGGAGGGTTACGATATTGGTATGGACGAAGTCGGCCGTGACGATTACCTCGATGATGACATCGATGATTACCTCGCTGCCTGTGTTGATCGGGAGTGTCGTCTCCTACTTGTTATCTATATTATCAAAAACGGCCGGATGGCTCGCCGAAAATACTTGAGCTTTAATCGTGGCGATCGCCGGTCTTCTACTATTCTCCGCCCGAGAGTTCCTAAAACCAAACCACGAGTAGTACGATCACCACGAGGGCGACAACGAGCCCTAATTTCTCCTCCTCGTGGGTTGTAGTTTCCGCTCCTGTTCCAATCCAATCGTGATTGGAATAATTGGTTGAACTTGGTGGTGTGTCCAATTCGTGAATTGGGGGTGGTGTGGTGGGTGTATCCAATCTAGATTGGATGAAACCGACCGTTTTGGGCGGGGTGGGGGGGGGGGGGTAACCGTC
Organism: Conchocele bisecta; assembly: GCA_029237695.1. NCBI lineage: Eukaryota > Metazoa > Mollusca > Bivalvia > Lucinida > Thyasiridae > Conchocele > Conchocele bisecta. The sequence goes on along the minus strand of CM055278.1, from coordinate 104,636 downwards.
AACCGGGTTGTCTCGTAGTATCATATTGCTCGGCGCCATATAAAGACCTATTCCAAATATATAGTCTACTGGGGTGCTGGCATTCTGCAAAACATCTTGATACCGTTTAACCCCATCCGGGAGGTCCACCGGGGATGAGATGGTGTCCTCGACATTTGCCAAGAACTGTTTTTGCGCGTCAAACGTCGTCCCGTCTCCTATTATAGAACTGCGCGCTTGCGCCTGTGCGCCTAGGATGGCCCAGACGTATGTGCGAATGGAGTCGTTGAGGCTGGAAATCACAGCCTGCGTGAAAGTTATTTGTTTTTCTTCCACAAATGTTGTCCACGCTCTAGATATGTTTACGTGGTGTGCGAATGCGTCTTTCTCACTGAAGAAAGGTATCATCCGCCCTCCAGTATGTAACCTATATTTCCGTCGGGTGTCCAAAACATTGTGAACCTACCTAGATCCCCGTTAGGCTTGTCTACCTTTTGTTTGAAATCTGTTGTCGGTGAAACCCCAAACTCGTTGCACATTTTAGCGAAGGCCATATAGTCGTAGGTGTTGGATTGCCAGTTAAAAGCGGAGTCTTGAGGAAGAGGTGTTTTTATTTCCGCTAGAACGCGCCGTGTCTGATAGTAAAAATTAAATTGAAACAACGATTTCAACATTGGATCGTCCTCACCGAGTAATTCGGATGAAAACCCACACCCAGAGCTCGCGCACCACACTGCAAAGTTTAATTGGTTTTGCCACCAATCCATCGGTGTTGTCTTCCACGCCACCACAGCTGCGTTGTTCACATCGATATTGCCAGTTATTACGGGGTTTGTGTACTCGTAGGTCAAATCTAGAAAACGGGCTTCGAACTTGGCCCCATTTATTCCGACGCATATGTCTTGCCGACCTAACGCAAGGTCTTTTACACCGTAGCGTTTCACCATCTTTTACAGTGAATAATATATATCTCTAATATCCTGTATATTATTATTAGATATCCTGTATATTATTATTAGATATCCTGTATATTAGATATACAGAATAAATTTCCAACATAAACAGAATTGAACCCAAAATCTTTTGATAGTATATTATTACCATGTTTGCTACTATCACTAATGTTCAAAAAGAGAGTTGTGAACTTCAGAAGTCAATCGACAACTGCTGCGGAAAGCGCCGGGTAGGCCTCAGATCAATCACCTTCACGGTTGGGTGGCAGAATGTGGGGACGAGCGAAGGATTTTACTATGTGAAGGATGGACAACAAGTAGGTGTAAAGCTGCCTCCCGGACTGTGGGGAACAAGACAGCTCATAGCCTTTGTTTCCACAGAGCTTGACGGTATAGTCAACCTCACAGTATCGAAGGCTACCGGACTTGCAACAATGACCATCGGCCCAGACAGCCAGATAATAACCTCCCAGATGTTGGGTATTCAACTCGGGTTTAGAGAGACATACTCCGCGAATAAAGGCGTGTTTGCCCCAGGGGAGTACGTCGGTGATAACCCGGTGGACTTCGCCTTCACGAAAACTCTCAGGGTGCACCTGGATCGGGTGAACACATCGTACAACACGGTAGACGGATCTCCCAGCACATTACTGGAAACCGTGCAAGCCAGTGATTGTTTCTTTGGGGAGACTGTGATCGTAGACTTCCCATGCCCCGAGATGAAAGTTTTGGAATCGGGACATATCCACGAATTTACGGTCTCTATTCTTGATGATCAAGCGAGAGAGTTAAACAATTATTACCCGATTTCGGTCGTCCTAGAAATTTACAATTAATTCAAAGGAATTAGACTGAAGTTCGTAATAGAATTATCAATATTATAGAAAATGAGTATATACGGACCAGGTAGTTCTTCCAATTCCAACTTCAACTCCGTTGAGGATTGCGTGACAGATATAAATTCAAAGAATCCGAGTAACAACCCAATCGAGATTGGAGCTCCCGACGGATCCAACCCCACAGGTGATTTTTTAACTACCGGAAAAACCATATCACTGATCAATAGAACTATATCGGCCGCCACGGACGAGATTCACAAGAGTCTACTATCACAACTTAGAGTATATGCCCTGGCTGTGACTACACAGACTCGTGAAGAAACACATACAGAACTAAACGAACTAGGCGGGAAAATAACCGAATTTCGGGAAGAGGCCCGGTTGGGGATTGAGGGAGTCCAAACGGGTATTGAGAAAGTCCGAGAAGCCCACCAGGTGGCCCTTACAGAGGCTTATGGGCTGTTGGGCTCAGAGGCTCGGACGGGGATTGTGGGATTAGGAGCCGAGTGGTTGAATCTATCCGCGCCGTTGATGAATCACTTGTCGCGGTTAATGATAAAGTAAATCGTGTTCGTAAACACGCTAACAAAGCACTTGAGGAGACCTCTGAAAAGGTTCGTGTTGAGGCCCATACCGCTATCAAGGAGCTTGCCGCATTGTTGGACACATCTGTAGAGCAGGTTAAGTTATTGCAACAACAAAAACGTGTCATAACAGTTTGGGCTGAGAAGCGGGGCCCATTGAATGAGGGGCTCTATGAATATTCGTTCGGCGCCAAAGCGAGCAATAAATATGGGGGATACGCCATGACAGCTCCAGGTATACTTCTCCGAATGGCGGTCTGCTCGGTTAATTCTAATGGTAAATCTGTACGCGTGGTCGCCGTGAATCTCGTACTGGATGGGGAAGAACGGGCGATTTGAGTCAATAAACTCGATGGAGATAGTTCATCGGTGGTTTTGTTCGCCGGTGACGATCCAATTAGACTTTCCGAAGGTAGTGTTATTAACTTTGCTACGAAAATCGCTGACCCAGCGAGTTCTTCCACTGTTGTGACATTGTTGATTGAACTAAATTTGTAAAATACCAATATATTGGATAATATGAACGAATCACCGCTTCCGAGCACGCTTCAAATACCAACAATGTTGGACCCCAATCCATCAACACTCCAACCGCGATTGGAGAAATTGGATGATATTGGTTTTGGCGAAAGAAGTTCAGATTTTACGTTGGAAAATATCATAGAGATGCAGGATATTCTAAAACGAGAGGGGGAAACTAGGAGGGTAAATGCTAAAAAATGTAGACGAGCGACAAACATAGTGGAGGGGTGAGTACCGTGCTGGCATCAATTTCTATAATGGGTGGGGCCTGAACCGCTGCATTGTTATCAACAGTTGTGGCAATTCCCATTGCAGGGGGTTTGAGCGGGATAGCCACTGGGGCGGGACTGCTGTGTTTGGCGTTCAGGAGTAGTGGGGAGAAAATTCTAAAATAAAAGTAGAAAGCACGACAGAATATCGGTTCTCGCGAGGTCTAAGAAAAATAGCATCGAAGTTATCGTGTCCAAAGCGTTTGCCGATAACAATATATCGGACGCTGAATTTGAGTCGGTGGTGCAGGAGATGTCTCGATATGAGGATTTAAAAAATACTATTAGAACGAAGGCGCGTGCCACCCTTCCCAAGATTGAGAATACTGATTGGGATAAATTTAGGTTAAAACTGGGAAATAAACTGGGAGGAAAAGTTACAACACCACCGTGAGTATGTCACCCACCGGCCACCATACTTATCGATAAACACAAACCTCTCTTATATATAGCGTCTCGAGATAGCTCGTCGCCTATGGCTAAACCAATACACGCCTTCAACTCCGTTGAAGCTATTGGATAAATACACCGGCGGTTTATGAACAGGTAATGTTTTCATAACTATGTGATTTAAATCAATACACACCGTGGCCTCGATAAGGTGAAATTGTAACATTGTCGTATGCTGATAAAATATCAGGTTTATTCACTGAGCGCTCTGTTAAACTTTATAGGTCATATCCGACCGCTGTACCAATTTCAACCGCTCCTGAGCTGTTGATGATTGGATTATTGAGAAAATATCGGTTATATCTTTATAACTGACTTTCTTATTTGAATTATTACTAAACGATAATGCTTGCGAACACGTAATTCCTTGCTAACCAGTAGATGCTAGCCTGAGTGCATTTCACTTTATCGGTTTGTACAAATACACAATATGGCAATTTGCCAATTTCTCATAATTTGTGATAAATATGGCAAATTGGCAAATTGCCATATTTACGCCATATTGAAGAAGAGACACAATCTCTTTATAATTAATTAATTTTATTAAAATTAATTTACTAGTATATAGAAAGAGATTATGCCGACTGTCATAAAAAATACGAGACGGACGGCGAGGAAACCCCCTAAAACAAATCTCCAATCAGCTCGGGAGCAAGCAACTAGGGCTTGAAACCGGCAAAAAGGTGGTGCCCTACCCCCGTAAACAATCTATTAAAAACCCTGTAAGGTATTCTCCAACAGCTTCGGCGGAGTCGAGGGAGCGTATTGCCCCGCCACAACGGCGGGTACCGAAAACTGCCCTCCTAAGAAAAATAATAGAAGAGGGAGACGACATTCTGGAATACTACGCACAGACGGAGAGAAAAATTGAGAAAGGCCGTCGCGTGGTGTCGATAACTCTAAAACGAGGCGTTCAGAGGAACATATCGAAACGAATAATGGATGAGGTTGCGCCGACATTAACGGGAAGTTTCTATTTGAGATATTCCTTTTCATATAAATTAGCGCACATCGAAAAGAATGACGAGCGAGGGAGGCCAAAAATAATAATATTTCATAAACAACTTCAGGGAAGTCCCTGGCTTAGTGAGTATGAGGAAGCTGGTAAGTGGGTTAACGAGCAGGAGGAAACCCGGCTGAACATTGACAAAATCGAACGGCCGAACACAAAATGGACGTTTGTTAGGTGGGTGGGTGTTACGGTTAAAATAATTCTGGCCTCCAAATTCAATTCTCGAATTGAGACTGCTGAGGGGGGTATGGGGATGAAGTCCTCAGAAATAGCTGGAGGGCTGCTCCCAGAATGGTTGCGACACTGTAAGGGGACGAAACCTTTGGACACATTCAACGACACCCACTGTCTATGCAGGCGCATAGTTCTCCACACAACTAAACTCCGGGCGGACCGATGCTTAACAGCGACGCAAGCTTTATCAAAATAGTTGGATTTCTGTAAAAGTAAAGGATGGAAGCGGCCGTCCGGGCCTATACCGTTCGATGACCTTAAAAAAGTGGAGGAGTGGTGTAAGATTGGGATTGAGGTGTATGAGCCGGTTGAGAGTGGTACATGGTATTTAAGGAAAGTGGCGGTGCACTATGACGAACTCGGGACGAAGAAAATGAAAATAGGAATTTACAACAATCACGCGTTCTTGATTACCGACATGGACAAGGTCACCAAGACATATTGTTGTGGCGCCTGCGATCAGAGATTAACGAAATCTAGTCATTTCAAAAGACACGCGAGCACATGTATGGCAGGGGTGACGAAGCTCACGTGCAAAGGTGCTCAGATCGATAGACCAGCATCTGCGTTCGAAAAGACCTTTTACCCCAGATCTCATGCGAGTAAGAAAGCGACAAGTTGGCTCAATTCTTTCGACAGACCCCATATTCACACTGCGCACTGCGGCCACGGCGGTGAGAGACTTGTGGTAGGAGCGCCAGTCGACGGATTTTGTGAGGAAACCAACACGGCTTACCAATTTCACGGGTACTATTGTCACGGGTGCCCTGAGCATTTTCAGTGTAGGGAGAGAGAACGCCAAAAAAACCTACACGAGAAACGGTGCAATCTTGAAGGAGTGCAAATTAGTTCAAATTTGGGAGTGCGCTTATACAGGCGACGTTGATCCCAATATTGGAGACCACCCGACATTAATGTACCCGCACCAGATTGTATACGATTTTGAAGCGTATTTATCGAAATCCTCCAATTCACAATTGGTGTTGGGTGAAGGCGATAGTCGATGCAGGAGTAAGAAAGGTAATCTCGAGTTTGTAAGCGAGCATGTTCCCATAAGCGTGAGTATCGGCGATACGTTATGTACCGAAATAACCTACATATTTCAAATAGATCCCTCCAAATTGATGGCGCTCTTTATGGATGACATACAGAAACGGGGTAAGAATATACGAGAAGCGGTTGGTAAAGAACATATGCCCACCTATATAGACAAACTTCCCGTTACCCAGCAACGCGAAATAAATAGATGGATCGATCAAGTTCCCGTAATTGGGTTTAATTGTAGCCGATACGATATAAATCTCATACAAAAACATTTCGTCGGAGTATTGACCGACACCACACCAAAGGTTCTAGTGGGCAAAAAGGCAAACACGACGATATTCCTATTTACACCCGAGTTCAGATTTCTAGACGTAAAAATATACCTCAGTCCAGAGACCTCATACGACAAATGGATAAAGGCGTACGGTTGCGAGGGGCAAAAGTCGTTCTTTCCATACGAGTGGTTTGATTCCCCAGATACATTAGATTATCCGGGGCTACCAGATATCGATCACTGGGGCAACCAACTTAATCCTAAAGAAAACATAAATGAAGCGCAGCTGGAAGAGTGTAATAGGATTTATAACGATAAAAATATGAAGACATTCCGGGATTGGTTGAGATATTATAATGATTTGGACGTATCCCCATTTGTAGAGGCGATAGGTAAGATGTCCATTTTTTACAAGACTAAAGGTATTGACATGTTTAAAGACGCAGTTACCCTGCCCGGAGTCGCGCTGCAGTACCTTTTTAGGGGGACAATAAAAGAACACGTAAAATCTTATAGAACTAAGGAAAGTGCGGAGGCCGCCGCAGAATGTGAACCGCTGTATGAACCCTCGGCTGAGGCGTACGAAATGTTGAAAGGGACGCTGGTCGGGGGACGTTCAATAGTATTTTCCCGATACGCGGAAGCCGGGGTCACAAAAATTAGATCAACACCGGAAAGTGAGGGGAAGAGTTATGCCGCGGTATTGGGGCTGCACGCTAACGCCCTTTATTTGTTTTCATTAATGCAGGTGATGCCGTGTGGTAAGGAAGAAGTGTTCCCCACCCCAGAAAATCCGCACGATCCTGAATTCATATACGAATTTACCAGGAAAATATTAAAAAGCGAATTCTTCGGATTTGTGGAGGTAGATATAGAGGTTCCTACAACATTGAAAGATAAATTTTCAGAGATGTCCCCATTATTTATTAACCGAGTAGTTGAGGAGGAGGAAGTGTCAGATCACATGTTAAAATATTTGAAAGTTAAGGGCCGTAAACGAGGAACAGGTAAAAAAAACTAGTTAGGCCATGGAAGCTAAGAAGATGTTGGTATACACCCCCCTAATGAAGTGGTATTTACAGCACGGACTTGTCGGAATATATAGGGCTATTAAGTACACATCAGGCGTGCCGTTCAGATGGTTTGTAGAAGAAGTTACTGCTGCACGGAAAGCTGCCGATAAGGACAGTAGTAAAGCCCCCATTGGGAACATAACGAAATTAATAGGCAATTCGTGCTGCGGGAAGATGATAGAATCTTCAGAAAAACATTTGAATACGACGTACACGAAAGACGAGAACCATGTAGGCAAAGCATTAAGATCCGCGTTCTTCTACGATATGGAGGAGATCGGCGATGCGTACGAGATATCTTCTAGAAAAGTTAATGCGGTTATGACTAGACCGTTCCATTGTGGGATAGCCGTGTTCTTCTTAGATAAATATGTGGACAGAACAGATTTCGAATTAATACAAATGGATACGGACAGTCTATACATGGGAGTAAGCGCGAAACCGCCGGAAGGAAACGAGAAATACAGAAGTTTGGACAGTATGGTAAGACCCCACCTGCGGGACGAATACGTGAAAGCTGACCGGAATTTGTTGGTGTGCAGTGAAAAGAGTAACAGAACGCCTGGTCTTTTCAAGGTAGAATTTCACGGAGATCGGGCCATTGCTCTATCGAGCAAATGCTACTTTGTGGAGAAATTACCGGAGAAAACGGAGGGAAAAATAAAACATTCTGCAAAAGGGTTGTCTGCCCGGCAGAACGCGTTAACCTGAAACCGATATAAGAAAGCGTTGGAGTGGGGACGCGACGAAGAACACACCGGGGAACGAAACATGGGTAAAAACCGCGGATTCCGAATGAGGGACGGCGTTATGAAAACATATACGCAGCAAACGTTAGGACTATCGGCCTATTACGACAAGAGGCGAGTACAACCCGACGGTATACACAAGGACCCACTCTACCAGCATCAATCCGCTCGGGAGCTGATCGCTCGGGGCCAATCTGGATTGGGGGTTGGAGAATTACCTATACCATTAATCGAGAATTGGAGGGAAGTGGGGATAATTGGACTTGATGGGTTTATGGGGTTTATTTAAATTTTAAAAAATTATTTAATCAGTTTTTCGAATTTAAAAAATTCGGAAAAATGAATCCACCCAAATTCTCTGATTGGAGGATGAGGGTGGAGCCATTTGTTTCATATTTCTCGCCATATTCACAGGCTATACTTGTTGATACATGTGGGGACATAAACACGCGCATACGCGCTTACCATGGGTCGCGGTAATGAACTGACCCCCTGTATACTACTTGATATATATTTTATATATATATTCCAGGTGGGTTTGATTGTGTAACATATTGTAATGAAATCTACTTTACATTCTACATGTACGGTATTGCTTATGCAACTGCAAGACGACTCATTCTTGTATTGTTTATTTGATATCGTGTCACCGTGAACTGACTTCTATGTTGTGTATGTCATTTGTGTAAGCATGGCTACACCTGTGTATATACACAGGTGTATTCATGATTACATAAGTTGGCACTCGCCGTTTCTACTTCGTAGAGTCGACACATTGTACATGTCTTGATATATATTTTATATATATATTCCAGAATACAGTAAGCATCATCATCATCGCCTGTGTTGTGGTCCTTAGAACCCGTGATAAACAATAGGGTATAGTGGGGTATACGTCGTCAACCATACACGCCTTGCAGGCAACCCTGTTACATACATGTATTGCCTATTTATCACTTAACCAGTTAACCCTTTCAACACCACAGGTCTGTATAGTGGTATTGGCAAAAAAGTGTAGATCCAGATGAGCCAGCTAACTAATTTTCATAATTTTTAGAAACAAAAACACCCTCTTTTTATAAATTGACTAGTCTGACAATAATTTTGTGATGATTTTTTTGGTCGGGAAATTAACATATCACAGTCCATTCCAGTTACTTAGGGGTGAAAGGGTTAAACATGTTAACACTTCATACCTCCATCCCAAATGTTTACAGTGTAGATCCAGATGAACCAGCTCATAATGTGCCATTTCAGGGGGCCGTTTCACTAAAATTCGTACGACTAAGATGTTCGTAAGTGCAAATTTAGGATTGTCTGTACATTTCAATTGACAGACTATCATAATGTTGCGCTTACGAACATTTTGGTCGTACGAAGTTTAGTGAACGGCCCTCTGGATCTGAACTGCTCGTGATATCTTTTGATATTGTTAAAAAATGACTGGTTAATGCCAGTTGAATGGCAAAATGGTGAGCAGTTTCAACACTAATGACCTCCATGATTGCAAACAGTGTAGATCCAGATTATCCGGCCCATCATGAGCCGGCTCATCAGGATCTACACTGTTTGTAAATGGATTCAGAATTTGTATATACTGACTTCTATAGAATAGCCTGAAAATTAACTTTCCGGCCATGTATCTCCTATCTGCCCCTTTATAAAGGGTTAACCATGTCAACACTACAGACTTACATTCTAATGTTTACAAAAAGTGTAGATCCATATGAGCTCGCACATCAGGATCCGCACTGCTTGTGGATATTTTATAATTTTGTTAAAAAATGACTTATATTAATGGTTAATGGAATAGTCTGATAATTAACTTAGAGGAGTCAATTATAGTTACTTTATTATATTCTGTTATAGCACCTGGTCGTCCGACGGGTGTACAATGGTCTCCACGAGTGACACACACACAGTCTGTTCCTGTAATCACTTCACCAACTTCGCAGTGCTCATGAGTCCTGGAAAAACGGTATGTCGCTTTATAACGGACCCAGGAGGATTATCTACCTGAGAATATGAATGATATATTGACAAAACTTAAGATATTTTCAGGAATGTTTTTTAAAATTGTCGAAATGTTCGGAGCAATTGCGGAACAGAAATCGGCATTTGCTACGAAAACGTCAACTTTTGATGTCATTTACAAAAAAAATATCAGTTTTTATACGCCCTTTAAAAAAAAAAGGGACATATAATGTTTTACCGGGCTGCGTGTTTCGGTCAAAAAATCATTGTTTGGAGCATAAGTCATCTATCACTTGGAATATCTTCATGATACTTCACAGGTGTGTTGATGATATAAATTGGGCGAACACACCTGTTCAAGGAGGGTTTTGTCCGCCCAAGTTCAAGGTCACCTGTGCTAAAATAGATTGAACAATTTCACATTGTCCTGCATATTTTGTATAACCATCTCCTCCAAAAACTTACTTTCAATGGATCTAAAACTTTACACACTTGCATCTTCTGCACATATTGAAAATGCTCACCATAGTGCTTTAATGACGAAAAAGAAAATCACAATAATTCAGCCTATTCAACTTAGCCATGTTTTCTACACTTTTACATACACAGTTGTATAGGGTACAGTGTTTGCGTAATCAAATTCCTTCGATCTGAAACTTTATTCATGTCTTCTATACATATTGGACATCTTTATGAAAGCATATATATTTTACAAAAATACGGCCGTTTCAACTTTAATAGCCATGTATTGCTTTATCATCAGAAAATTCGGGTCAAGCGTATGTTACACTGTGTTTTCATACAGTTATCTGCCATTTTTGTGCAAATATTTATTGTATTTTTTTTTCAGCCGGGCTCTGATCTTCTGGCACTAAGTATAATATCAGCCATCGGGTGTGGAATATCGTTGTTCTGTCTTGTATTGACGGTCGGTGCCCATCTCAGGGTGTGGAGGTATGTTGTCTTTATTATAAACCTCTAGACTGGGAGGTCCCATTTCAGTTTGTGAAGAGATATTGTCCTTATTAGTCAAATACAGTGGAACCTCACTAAACCGGACACACTGGGAGGTCCCCATGGTGTCCGGTTTAGAGAGGTTTCACTGTATTTCAGGCTTGTGAACACTCAGATATATGGGTTTGTTCCTTGCAATCAAGACTGGTGTTTTCTTTAGTGATAAATTACAGCCCATCAACATGTACATTAAGATATTATTGATGTGATAAAAATAAAATAATATTTCTTACAAGTTTTATATTGAAACACTTAGCTCCACTTTAACTGTCTATAATTATATTTCAAATGTGTAAAACAGTGATAGCCATAAATAGTCTCGGAATCCTATATATATAAATACATGTACAATACCGGTATGTGATTTCCCAAAACAAAGAATTTATTCACAAAATAACATTATAAGTTGATGCATTTTGTTTTTGGCAACCCTTACTTTATATATTGGTTTTCCAAGCAAATGGTTTCTAAATATGTAGTTTTATTGTAGTAACTCTAATTCTGGTGGCCGTTTTACTAAATGTTGTACGACTAAGAAGTTTGTAATTGCAAAACTGAAATTTACCAAACAATTTGCACTTAAGCAGAGTTGGCAAATCTTAGCCTGGTGTATTAACGTTTAATGATGTTGTGTCATGTAGGTGGAAAGTGGTACCATTGGTGATCGAACAGTGTGATCGAAATTTTCATTTATCGTTCGAAGTTTAGTGAAATGGCATCAAAAGTTGACACAATCTTCAGAGTACATGCAGAATTATATTCTGCATATACTCTGATAATTTTGTCCGCTTTTGACTTTATTTATGAAAAATATTGCTAAGTTTATAAACGTATTTGATGAAATTACGCAGATTTGACGTGTCTCAAATGTTGTTTTCATTCAGGTTGGTGAAGAGTGCTAGAGCGACGCTGCTGATGCACCTGTGCGTTTCATTGATATTGGCGTACATTGTCTTCTTGGCAGGGATCAATCGTGCCGAAAACAAGGTACCAGTCATATCCTTGCTTACACTTGGGCTGCTGGCTGAAAAATATTGTTGGACTTAAGCTTAGATTCTGATCAAATTTGTTTTATAGGATTTGTGACAATACATGTGGCTTTAACTGGAGAAACTGGGCTTATGTGAACAGTGTAGCTCCTGATCAAGTAGCACACTCATGTAACCTGAAAACGATTTATATTGCTTGTTAGAAGCATGACGGGTGTTTCACTGATTGAATGGCAGTTCAGATCTTCATCAGGCTGTGCAGATGCTAATTTTGTGACTTGTCCATTTATCAGAATGACGAAAATATTGTGAGAATTCACAAACTATCAACAAACAGTGCAGATTCAGATTCGCAGCGATCCGGTTCATCTGAATCTACACTGTTGGCAAACAACAGATTAAGTATTACAATTTCCCGAGTGATTTCTTGTTTTCTGTTCCATCAGGATGTGTGTACAGCCATCGCGGCCCTGCTTCACTATTTATGGCTCGTCGTATTTTTCCTGATGTTGGCAGAGGGAATCAAGATTGCCGTATCTGTCATCTATGTATTCGTCAACAAGTCACGTGTGAAATGGCTCGTTCCGCTGGCATGGGGTAAGATGATAATATTATGTGTCGCCACCATGATAAAAAGTGATGTGTGAGTTGGCTCATCCCGCTGGGATGGGATATAGTAACTATATGGTTAGTGCTGTCGAATATAAAATATATTGGGTTAAGCCTTTGACAGCTTTATTGGGGCGAGCTTTAGTGAGCCCCAATAAAGTTGTCGTGGAGAAACCGAATATATTTTATATTCGACGGCACTAATCATATATTTAATTTATACCGCATATTGAATTTAATTGTTGATTTCCGCTCTACATCTTCTAAATCGATGAATGGATATTCAAATTATTTTCCACAAATGTTTTTCAAGATGAGAAGATGTGCCGCATTCAATATCCATGTGTCTACCTCAAGGTAAATTTGACACTTAGAGGTCAAAGGTAAAATATATGTATGATATTTTGTTTCCGATTAATGTCTTCTAAAAGAACTGATGAAGGGATTTTCAAATTATTTCCTCAAATGTTTGCCATGTTGAGATGATGTGTTGCGTTCAATATATAAGTATGCGTCCAAGGTCAATGTCACACATAGAGGTCAAAGGTACAAAATGGGCATGAAATTTCGATTCTACAGTTTTCGGCCGATTCTCTTCATACTCGGTATGAATTCCATTCATTAAGTGCAGGAGTGAGTAACATAAAATTGTCCTGTCCCACTGATCCATCCGCAGTTATGCCCCTTGTTCTACTCTGAAAATATTTGTTCTCGATGTGGTGGCATTTTGTTTTACAAACAATTTTCTTGTTATGTTAAACCAGCACAACCATGCTATATAACTGTAAGTACATGCATTAGGACAGTCCATGTGGTTTTCTGTGTCTCCCAGAATAAATGGTTTCTGAATATATAGGGCTATTAACTTATTACGGTATGAATCCAGTGAACAAGGCAGTCTACTATCGGGCTATTTCAGTGTACAAACTGATCAGATGCTACACTGGTCAGAATTGTCAGATCATAGTCGAACTCTCAGATCCAGGATCTATTGTCAGAACCGCAGGTAACTGAACAAATATCCCATGATGGTATCGTCTCTAGTACAGTGGAACCTCTCTAAACCGGACAATCTGTGAGCTCACCAGGGTGTCCAGTATAGAGAAGTTCCACTGTAAATCAGAAGTATGACCACACGAACACATGTGTTCATGCTTTGGAATCACGAACAGACAGTACAACCGGAGATAAATGAAACTGAACCCATCAATATTACACACACAATAGTTTACAGGGTGTCCGGTGTAGAGATATTCCACTGTATAAGTGTAAGGTCAGCAACGTAGTAAAACACATGTAGTTTTCAAGCCCATTGATATGATAGAAAACGGTACATTACTATGACATGTCACATGGAATATTTAGATTTATATTAGAAACTAGATCATCAGGTGATTTTTTTGGCAACTGTGGTCAGAACCATCCAACCTATTAGACTGCTATTCATTGATTACACAGCTATTCATTGATTATACTTTCTTTGATTGTATGGCTATTCATTGATTATATGACTATGCATTGGCTTAATGTCTACTCGTTGATGAGACTGCTATTTATTGATGAGACTGCTATTCATTGATGAGACTGCTATTCTTTGGTGAAACAGTTATTCATTGATGAGACTGCTATTCGTTGATGAGATTACAATGCATTGGGGTAAATGTTATTCATTGATGAAACTTATATTCATTGATGAAACTTATATTCATTGATGAGACTGCTATTAATTGGTGTAACTGTTATTCATTGCGTAAATTGTTCTTCATTGATGAGACTGGTATTCATTGGTGAAACTGTTATTAATTGATGAGACTGCTATTCATTGATGAGAATGCTATCAATTGGGGTAACTGTTATTCATTGATGAAACTGTTACTCATTGGGGAAACTGTTATTCAAAGATGAGATTGATATTCATTGATGAAACTGCTATGTATTGAGCAAACTGTTATTCATTGATGAGGCTGCTATTCATGGGTGAAACTGATGAGACTGATATTCATTGGTGAAACTGTTATTCATTGGGGAAACTGTTATTCAAAGATGAGATTGATATTCATTGATGAAACTGCTATGTATTGAGCAAATTGTTATTCATTGATGAGACTGCTATTCATGGGTGAAACTGATGAGACTGATATTCATTGGTGAAACTGTTATTCATTGGGCAAACTGTTATTCAAAGATGAGATTGATATTCATTGATGAAACTGCTATTTATTGAGCAAACTGTTCATGGGTGAAACTGATGAGACTGATATTCATTGGTGAAACTTTTATTCATTGGACAAACTGCTATTGATTGGTGAGACTGCTATTCATTGGTGAAACTGATATTCGTTGATGGGACTGCTATGCATTGATGTAGCTGTTATTCATTGATGAGACCGCTATTCATTGGGGAAAACTGCTATTAATTGATGACACTGGTATTCATTGGTAAAATGTGAAACTGCTATTCATTGATGAGATTGATATTTATTGGGGTAACTGTTATTCATTGGTAAAACTGTTATTGGTGAAACTTCTATTCATTGATGAGACTAATATGCATTGGTGAAACTGCTATTCATTTATGAGACTAATATTCATTGTGGAAACTGCTATTAATTGATGAGACTGCTATTCATTGGGCGAAATGATATTCATTGAAAATACTGCTATTCATTGGTGAAATTTCTATGCTTTGAGTAGACTGCTATTCATTGGTGAAACTGTTGAATCATTGATGAGACCGTTATCCATTGATTCGACTGCTATTCATTGTAGGTGTGCCTGCCATTATTGTTGGTATTTCATTGGGTGTGTCCCGTCTTGAAGGTTACGGCACCGATACATTGTAAGTATAATTGAGACAAGTCATGTGCCTTTCTACCTAAGATGATGTGCGATTTTACAAGAAAACTGTGTACAGAAACTGCGATAAGTTGACAAAATATTCATAGCAAATGCGGATTTTCAGGGTACTCATTTTTACAAATAAATTAGAAGTGTTGATACAATTGTTTTGCTAATTTATGCACATATATGATTACCTGTTACGTGTATGACAGTAAACAAGTGTGGGAGATGATCAACTGGTGAACGTCATGCGCAGTTTCATACCTAAACAAAGTCACATTTTGTAAGAAATTAAACACCATAATGGTATGTCTAATTTCTATAACTGTGGAATTTGTTGCTGTCTAATTCCCCATTCCATTCCAGTTGCTGGCTATCCACAGAAGACGGTCTGTTGTGGGCATTTGTCGGGCCTGCTGCTTTCGTTATTCTGGTAGGAACATCCATACAACAGGGTGGCCTTGGACTTTGGAAAACAGAGACCATTGCTAAAATAAATTCCCAGTGATTAAAATTGTAACTGTTCAAATGTGGGACATGTCAATTGTCATCTGGAATTCTGCTGTTGTTTATGTTTGTCTTTTTTTTTAAATAAAAACATAGTTTGGCAACACTTTAATAAAATAATTTTCATGGAAATAAAATTGATACAGTGTATATAAAAATGTGTTGAAAAGTTAAATGTATACAATATTGTTATTTCTCGGGATAGGGATGGGTTGTGCTCTAGGGGATATGTACAACTTCAATACCCGAGGTTGTAGGTTCAATCCTCATTCTAGGCATGAAAAATACTTCCATAGTATTTCCATCCCACTGGTCTGTTGGATGTGACTTTAAACTGTGGTCCCTACGACTTTTGCTGTTGCAGGGACGCTAAGCCTATTCGGGTTTTCTGTTGCAGGTAAACTTCATCATAATCATAGCAGTGTTCAGGAAGATGTTCAAAACAACGGCGATGTTGACTAAGTCAGACAAGGAAAAGGCCAAGTAAGTTATCAAGTTTTATCAGGTAACAAACTGTGCCGACTGATAGGATACATTATCCTGCCTTGACTAGATACACATATCCGGGTAACAACACATTCAAAACTGACATTTTATTGATCGAACAAAGTCACATGACGTTATCAAATGTCTTCAGTGTAACGATGCAACGTACATGTAAACAAGTCCTTTTGATAAAAAAACACATCATATTTACTTATTCTATTGCACAAAACATTAAAGCTACCATGCTATTGACTTATGATATCAAGTTTATCAGGCTAGGCGCAGTAACGGTATTGAATTGCTATTTGTTATCTAGCCTTGCCTAGAAAACGGTGTATCAAAAAGCACTAGCCTGGTATTATCTATGTATCTGAAGGTAGGATTTACACTACTATTGTTCATATAACTAAATAGAGAATCGTACATGAGTGATGATTTATTATGATATTAAAATAGTTTACAGATTCCATAAGAAACAACATTGAATGTTAGATTGTATTTTTTGCATAAGTAGAGAATCATTAATTGAAGCTGTACTGATCACTCATGTTTCTGTAGCCACCTCATTTATTACACAAGTGTATTATGATTGTTAATACACCGTGTTAATACACTGCATACGGGCATTTTATGCAGTAAACACAGTTACAACTCTAACTTTGAACTATGAACTGATCTGTGTCACATTTTAAAACAAGACACAATCAATGTACAAAGAGCACACAATTCACATACTGTCCGTGTATGACTGCATATGCGCAGTCTAATCTGGAGCTACGCTGATCGCGATGGGAATGTCTGTATATACTGTATGTACAAACGTCGCAATGTCACACCAGTGACCTATTTACCATTTCAGGACGGGTGTTAGCTGTCTATGCGTCCTAATAACTGTACTGGGGACATCTAACTGTTGAAGGAATATAAACCACAGTCAATAAATGGTCACAAACGTCGCAATGTCCCACCACCGACCGATTTACCATCTCAGGACGGGTTTTCACTGTATATGCGTCCTACTAACTGTACTGGGGATATCTTACTGTTGAATCAATAAACCACAGTCAATAAATGGTCACAAACGTCGCAATGTCCCACCAGCGACCGATTTACTATTTCAGGACGGGTGTACGCGGTCTATGCGTCCTACTGCCTGTACTGGGGCTATCCTGGGTGTTTGGAATCTTCTCCGTTAATGAAGACTTCGTCGCCTTCCAGTACATATTTGCAATCTGCAATGCTCTACAGGTATGTAGCGATGGGTCAATAATCTAGTGGTAGAGCATTGGACTTCAATAACGGTGGGCGTGGGTTCAATCCCCGCTATAGGAATTACATTTTTTTTATAGTATGGACATACCTCTTGTCTTTTGGATGACACTTGAATCGATATCCCATTTTTCTATATGACCTTAAACCTTCGTCTGCTTTTTATTTATACTTTTCATGCTTTTTTTCTCAATGAAAACATGGTTTGGCAACACTTTATAATCATTTCCAAACGATATGCTTGTTGATAAATATGAAAGTTGAAAATAAACAGCAGACGATAACATTTAATTCATAACATTTATGTAACCAGGTGAGCTGATTATCGTGAAATAATGTGAAATAAGTGATTGAGTTTATAATAATGTGGCTTTATTTTCTTCATCAAAATGAAATTTAATTCAGCATTGTTATGGTGAACTATCACTTGGATGTTAAACACTTTCAACTTTCCCCAGATATGTGCATATGCATCACAAAAGGGGAATTGACTGGTGTGGATGAACCTCGTTTTCATCCGATATGCAAATTGTATGCATATTAATGTCTCAGCACATTTAGGGCCTGTCCGTAAATTCTTTCTGAGTATTTATTCTATTATGATAGGAAGTTTGATTGGTCGAGGCTGTTCTCAGTCTCAGCCAATCAAACTGCCGAACAAATTTGGAGGACATGCTCCGGAAGTTTATATGCACATACAGGCTCTGGATGAGGATACTGTCTGTGCTGAAAGTTTTTATTATACCCCCGGCATACGAAGTATTTCAAAGGGTATATAGTTTTCGTCATTTCGTCCATCCTTCTGTCCGTTTGTTTGTCCGTCCGTCCACGTTAATGTTTTTGGAAACCCTTTATATAGGGCAACGGTAAGTCAGATTGACTTCAAACTTCATATACTTGCTTATCATCATCCATATTTTCATTCCATACCATAACATACGGCCTTCGTGTCCAATGTCAACTTAAAATTACTTAGAAATATGCGTTAACGTGTTTTTAAATATTGCGTTAAAGTTTTTATTTGTCGGTCCAGTCGGCGGCCGGGGGTATACGTGAGCGTCTGCTCACTTTCCCTTGTTATAATTTCAATGCTGAACGTATGCAAAATTAACATATCAAAATCCATTCCAGTTACTTAGGGGCGAAAGGGTTAAATTATCATATCACAGTTTATTCAGTTATTTAGGGTTGAAAAGGTTGAAGCTTGTTTCTTCCATGTAATTATAACAGTTGCTAAATAGAGACTAGTAGGTTAGTGCCGTGAATTGGAAAAATATCTGGCAAGGCTTAGGAAACGGGATGGGCGAGGCTCTGCCGAGCACATCCCGTTTTCGTGCAGCGCCAGATTTTTTTCCATTCACGGCACTAACCTACTGTCCTATTTATCCCGTCAACACCTACAAATGGCTGTAAAATGCAAAAAATATAACCCCAGCCACCGCACATATTCATACGCAATGATCAGGTCGTATTGACAGGATATCAAAAATGTTTCACGGCACCGTGTTTCACGGCACATACGCACTGTGTTGACGGGATAAATCATGTTGCCCGCTATCACTTTCATATTCTAGACAATTGACAGTGTTATTGCAAATTGTACATCCAATACCGTATTTATTATAATAGTAACCCCATTCTCTAATAGTAGCCCCCTACCATGCTTGCATTCTAAACATGTTATTTTCACCTACAAAAGCCATTTAAAACATTTTTTTATTGTTTTAAATGCCTTGATTGTTTTAAATGGCTTTTGTATGTGAAAATATCATATTTTGATCCTATTTTCAACGTTTTGATCCACACAAATTGCATAGCCCCAGGGTGTTTATTATAATAAATACGGCATGATACACCAAATCTTTATGTTTCAGGGGTTCCTCATTTTCCTGTTCCATTGTCTGTTAAATAGACAGGTAAGTCATTTTATAGCATCTTCTTATGGAACAGTGAACAGAAGTATCTCAAGGTGACTGTTTTTGTGACAAAACAAATAGGGCCAATGAATGGCATTTGTGGCTGTCCTAGCTCCGGATCAGTGGCCGTGATTGGATACAAGTGGGTCTTATATAATTTGTGGCCAATCTAGCTCCCGGTCTGTAACTGGAAATAATGGGGCTTATGTATTTTGTTGATGCCCTTGTTTTCATACAGTGAGGTCGAAACACACAATTGATACAACCCAGGGATAAATCGGTGTTATTTTTATAAACAATATTGAAGTGATCTGAGATGAATTGCACACTCAGTCGAATCCATTTCAGTTGAAGGATGCGTGGAAGCAGACGCGTATAAGGAATAACAGTATGGCTTCGTTTGAAGACAGTTACAAGAAACAGACATCTTCAGTTACAGCATCTACGGTAAATATAACAGTAATGTTGAATTTTCTTGTCGAATTTTCCCTATTCATATATCTGTTTTGCATAGCTTCATAATTATATATGAGACATGCCATGCGATTTTGTACCTTCGGATAGATATCTGCGTAATTTCATTAAATACGTTTACACTTTTTACAATATTTTTCAAAAATGAAGTCAAAAGTCGACAATTTTTTTAGAGTACATGTACATACGGAATATGACGCTATTTACGGAAAATTTTTTGCGTTGAAGTTTTCAGCTTCCTCCTATCTCTGTTACCATTAGTCAGATTGACATGAAACTCCATATATTTATATGTCATCCTCCATATATTTATATGTCATCCTCCATATATTTATATGTCATCCTCAATATTTTTATATGTCATCCTCCATATATTTATATGTCATCCTCCATATATTTATATGTCATCCTCCATTATTGATATGTCATCCTCAATATATTTATATGTCATCCTCCATATATATATATATGTCATCCTCCATATATTTGTATATCATCCTCCATATATTTATATGTCATCCTCCATATATTTATATGTCATCCTCCATTATTGATATGTCATCCTCGATATATTTATATGTCATCCTCGATATATTTATATGTCATCCTCCATATATTTGTATATCATACTCCATATATTTATATGTCATCCTCCATATTTTCATTCTATAGCCCGACTTTGTGGTTCCTGTGCTTAAATCAAGGTCACATGACATGCATTACAGTTTTTGAGAGGTAAATCAATTTGTGCTGATTTCTTGTTTCTCATTTGCAAACATGTGAGATAAACTTTATATTTTTCCTGCTTATATTCCATACAGAGTATCTACCATGAGCGATGATTTGATATGGTATTTATTTCATAAGAAATGATGCTATGCACAAATTGTTAAGAAATCAGTCAACGAGTTTAATAAATGTAATTATTGACATAAATGTTAGATAATATTTATATTATAAGCACAGCATCATATATTGAAACTGTGCTGATCACTTTTCAGTTTCTATAGCGGTTTTGTACCTTCTGACAAC
Source organism: Conchocele bisecta (assembly GCA_029237695.1). NCBI lineage: Eukaryota > Metazoa > Mollusca > Bivalvia > Lucinida > Thyasiridae > Conchocele > Conchocele bisecta. Next base: position 83,543 of record CM055278.1, on the reverse strand, counting down.
TGTGTTATTTCATAAAAATACATATACAAAATTTAACAAATTTTCCGTAAAATTTTACAAATAAAATGCAGAGTACATGAGGAATTATATCCCGCATGTACCCTGACATTTGTGTCAACTTCTGAAGTCCCTGACGGAGAATATCCCATGGGAGGGATGGAGATACGGAACAGAGCATGTAAGCGAAGAGAGGCACAAGTTCCATCTGTCGCTCCTGACCAATCAGCAATAAAAGTAGCAACGTCATATGAGACACGCCATGTGATTTTCTACCTTCGGACATCTGTGTAATTTCATTAAATACGTTTACAAATTTACACTATTTTTCATAAATAAAGTGAAAAAATGTGTTGCATTCAATACCCACAAGCCTATTTCCAAGTTCAATGTCACACAATGAAATTTGAATTCCGACCTATAAAACTCTTCTTATATTAAATCTGTTTGATCGATTGTCAAATAATTTGCCACAAATGTTTGCCATAATGAGACGTGTCATGTTCAATACCCATATGTCTGCATACAAGGTCAGGGTCACATTTAAAGGTCAAATTGTGTTTGTATCTTCTAAACCGATAAATTGATTTTCAAGTGATTTGCCACAAATATTCACCATGATGAGACGATGTGTCTCGTTCAATACCTACGTGCCTACCTCCAAGGTCAAAGTCTGTCAAAGGTAAAAACTGGAAATGAAATTTTGATTCCGACCTATGCATCTCTTTCTGATATTAAATATGTTCATGGATCAATGCGATGTTTGTTATGGTGTACGAACGGGGTCAAAACTAAACTTACAGGTGCAGCTATAAAAAATTTACAGGTGCACCTGCATTTTACAGGTGCATCTATACATTTACAAGTGCAGCTGTAAAAAAATGCAGGTGCACCTGTAAGTTTAGTTTTGACCCCGTTCGTACACCATAGTTTGTTGGGGTATTTTGAAAACTCCTGTGATAGCTCTAGTTTGCATATGTATTGCACTAGTGTATTATGATGTTATGGTTTATTATGATACACCATGTTATTGCACTGTGACAACCAATTTTATGGAAGTATATATTATGCTGATGTATTAAATATATGTTCCAAACACTATGCATATAGTAGTAGTAAGGGAGTCAAAATGATACCACCTACCGTGGTATCGTTTATAACCCTCTATAATACCCCCACCACCCCCGAAAATCAAAAAATTGGTTAACGAGGAAAATTGGGTCTCCCGACAGCAAATTTATGAATTTTTGGAGAAAATAATTTTGAGAAGAGGGAGTCCCAATTATATTGGTAATTGACTTTTGAAAAAAGTCGAAATCATTCATGTAAGTATTATCGTTTATATTCCTCATTTTTCTTCTCCGATATAGCTAATTTATTTCGCAGATCAGCAACTAATTCTACCAGCTCTATTCTACCACGTTCACCTTTAGCCACCTGACAGCGTAGTTGCTTATGTCTACAAAGAGTTTGGGCACTAACGAATTTACAAGGGCATCTAGGGCATTGAAATTGTGGGGGGACACAAGGAAACTTTCTACGTCTCGTTAGATGCCTTCGTAGATAGTCTTTACACGTAAACGTCTTACGACAAGTCTCACACATTATATATGTATATAAAATTTATCTGTTCAATTGGACGTCAAAAAAACATTATGTAAATTTTTGACGTCCAATTGAACAGATAAATTGTATAGGTTATACAAAAGTATATATACAAAAGTAATACAGAAAATATGATAACGCCAGAAACTAGAGCAGAAATAGAAAGTTTGAGAAGAGAAGCCGAATCTCTAGGGATTACTTATAGTACACGTTTGAGAGTTAGGGGGTTGTTACAAAGCTGATAAATGCCACCACAAAGAATGAGGCGTTTATGAAGCGGTTTACCCGCGTCTATAAAAGAGGGGCATTTACAAACATCTCACTAGCGGATGAAGTTGGTAACAGAATTCAAAAAGAAAGTATTGCGGAGTTAAGGGCTAGTGTAATAAAACCTTCAAGCACCAATAATTTGTCCCAAATTAGACACACAGGTGGCCCAATACAAAATAATAAGAAAAAATCTCTCGTTCGCGCGATAGTGGAAAAAGGTGAAGAAATATTGGGGGCTCACGATGAAACATTGGAAAAGGTAGAAAATAAGGAAGACGGGTAGTTACATTATCCTTTCGTAAAAACATTAACATTAACGAGTCTGAACGCATGTCCGAGAAACTCGCTCCGTATCTAACAACCAATTTTTATTTGAGATATTCATATTCTTACAAGCTAGAACATATGGAGGAAATTAAAAATGGAAAACCTGTAACTATAATAATGCACAAAAATCTCGGTGGTAGCGAACCACTATCATCAATGAAAACCGTTAAAAAATGGCTGTCAGATAAGGAGCAAACACGAATAATGTCCGATAAAATAGACAGACCGAATACAAAGTGGAAGTTTGTAAGATGGGTAGAGGTTTTCGTAAAGCTAATACAGGGTAGTAGGGGAAAAGATTTGGGACTACAATTCAAAGAAGCGGCAGGAGGAGAACTTCCAGAATGGCTGAAGAATAAAAAAGGTATGTATTCTTTAGATAAGTATAATGACGACCTTTGTCTGTTCAGGTGTCTAGCTATGCATATGACAGATAAAAGACCCGACAGATGTAACAGAAAAGCGAAAGAACTTAGTAAGCAATATTTTGGTAGTAATGTGGTTTCACCAATTCCTTTTTCAGATCTGAAAAAGGTTGAAGAGTTTTTTAAAATCGGTATAGAAGTATATCAACCAACCGAATGTAACGTATGGTGGTTGAAAAAGGTACCAGCGCACTATAAGGCAATAGGTAATAAACCAATGACAATAGGACTGTTTAATAATCACGCATTTCTGATAAAAAACCTTAAAAACCTATCTAAAATTTACGCCTGCGATAATTGCAAGCAGAAATTCACGAAAGCGAGTAATATGAAGAGACACGGACCAAAATGTATGAAAGGTGAGACAAAAGTAGTATGTGATGGTAATTATTTAGAGCGCCCGCGTTCGTCGTTCGAGAAAGCGTTCTACCCAAAAAGTTCTAACAGTTATGGGGCAATCGATTGGATGTACTCTGTGGAAAAGCGCGAGGGAATTCACATTCACCACGAACAGTGTGGACACGGGGGTGAAAGATGGATTTTAGGAGCTCCAGTAGATGGATACTGTCCAGAAACCAATACCGTATATCAATATCACGGCTGTTACTGGCACGGGTGTGAGATTCATGCAAAACATAGAAAAGAAGAACGCGCATCCACTATGAGAAGAGATACACTTATTAGAAGAAGCAAAGAATTCAACCTAGTAGTTATGTGGGAATGCGAATTTCAAAGAACTGGTAAAGACATAAAGATCGGTTGCGACACTACTCTTTATCCATATCAGATAGTATACGATTTTGAGGCATATCTCAACCCAGAAATTTGAAACTCTCAGTAATAATCTAGAGTACGAAGCCGAGCACGTTCCGGTAAGCGTTAGTATAGGAGATAATTTCTCAGGAACAGTAAACTCATATTTGTGATAAAGATCCCGCAAAACTTATAGAAAAATTCGTAGAAGATTTAAAAGTCAGGGGAAAAGCTATAAGAGAAGAAGTGTGGTCAAGATATGGGTTTAATACAGAACATTTACGTAAAAACCAAATCGCCAAGATCGAACAGTGGATAGAGCAAGTACCGGTTATAGGTTTTAACAGCAGTAAGTACGATATAAACTTAATAAAGAAATACCTAGTAGGCGAACTGGCATCAACAACAAAGAAAGTAATGGTCGGAAAACGTGCAAACGCAACAATATTTCTATTTACTCCAGAGTTTAGATTTCCTGATGTAATACTTTATCTAGGACCCGGTGTAAGTTACGATAGTTGGATAAAAGCCTACGAATGCAAAGGTCAGAAATCTTTCTTTCCTTATGAGTGGTTCGATTCTCCAGACAAACTGGATTACCCAGGACTACCGGATATAGAGAATTGGTATTCCAAACTATCTGGGAAAATGTTAATAGATGAAACAGAATTAAGTAAATGTCGTAGAATTTTCGAAGAAAATAATATGAAAACTTTCAGAGATTGGTTGAAATATTATAACGATTTAGATGTAGCACCGTTCCTAGAAGCGGTGGAAAAAATGTGTAATTTTATAAACACAGAGGTGTGGATATTTTCAAGATGCGGTAACACTACCTGGAGTAGCTATACAATATTTATTGAGAGGAACCATTAAAGAACAAAAATCTTCAAAGACGATTATACCGGAGGATGCTCTATATGCACCAAAAGAAGAAACAATACGAAATGATGAAGGACGCTCTAGTTGGCGGTCCATCAATAGTATTTACACGATATGCAGAAGCTGGTGTTTCAAATATTAGATCTAATTCCACAGGAATTAACAAACCGTGCAAGGCTGTTTTGGGGTACGACGCAAACGCGTTATATTTATCTACGTTAAATAAAGAGATGCCGTGTGGGAGAGAAACTATACACCATATAGATACCCCACATAACCCTAAATTTATTAAAAAGTTTTGTAAAAGAGTTTTATCCGGAGACTGGTTTGGGTTTGCGGAGGTGGATATAGAAGTTCCACACAACTTAAAAGATAAATTTTCTGAAATGTCCCCAATATTTATAAACAGAGAAGTAGAGGTTGATGAAGTTCCCACACACATGTTAAAATATTTAAAAGATACTGGGCGAACAAGAGGAGATGGAAAAAAATTGGTGGGATCTATGACAGCCACTAAAGTATTGCTGTACGCGCCACTGTTGAAATGGTATTTAAAACAAGGCCTAGAAATAACTGGAGTTCATCGTGTTATAGATTATATTAGCGGAAAACCATTCGAATGGTTCGCAAAAGAAGTTACAGCCGCAAGACGAACGGGTGATGTAGAACCAAATAAGAAACCAGTAGCCGACATAATGAAATTATTAGGAAACTCGTGTTGTGGAAAAATGATAGAGGCAACGGAGAGACATTTAAATACGACATATACACAAAACGAAACCTGTGTTGACAAAGCATTAAGATCCGCGTATTTTGATGATTTGGAAGAGATAGGAGATGCGTACGAAATATCTTCAAGAAAACCCAGGTGTGCGGTAAAGAAAGACCATTCCATTGTGGAATAGCGGTTTATCAACTAGCTAAATTGAGAATGTTGGAATTTTACTACGAATTTCTTGACAAATACGTACAAAGAGAAGACATTGAATTAATACAGATGGATACGGATAGTATGTATATAGGAGTTAGTGGAAAAACGATAGAGGAATTGATTAGACCTAACTTACTAGACGGGTTTGAAAAATAAAAAAAGAAATGGTTGGCTTGGGATAAATGGAGCGAAAGAGAGCCCGGATTTTTCAAAATGGAATTTAGCGGAGATAGGGCGATAGCGTTATCTAGTAAGTGTTATTTTGTAGAAAAATTTAATTCTATTAATAAAAACTCTGCGAAAGGAATGTCCAAGAGAACTAACAATTTAAATTGGGATAGATATAAACGAGTACTAACCGAAACTACAGAAGATGGAAAACACATTATAGATGTAGCACAAAATAGGGGATTTAAAATGAAAGACGGTGTTATGAAAACGTACTGTCAACAAAAATTAGGACTCTCGGCATACTACGATAAAAGACGTGTGTTACCAGACGGAATACATACAGAACCTCTCTAATGATTTATTTAATAATTTTGAAAAAAATTATGAAAATTAACAATCTAAAGACTCTGATGATCCGGGGGTAGCTGGGTGTCAGAAGGCACCGCGAGAAGTTCTTCGCGAACAAACCCTCGAGATGGCCCATCATCCAAATAGTAGAGCACGGGCTCATCAGGCTTGGTAATAGATCGATCTAGATGATATACATTGAGAGACCACACGGGATCAGTCGCGCGGCGGCTGCCACCTTCGAGCTCTCCAGGTTGATAGAGGTACCGGACATCAATATCTGATGGAAGCCGTTGCTCCTCTAAACCAACGGGTCGCCCGCGCGAGACGGCAGAGGGCTCGCTCGTCACCCTTTTAAACTTGATGGCATCTACGGGCTTCTTACCTATCAATCTGGTCACCTCTCCGTTCAGTGCGGAGACCACGGCGGGCAGTCTGGCCACCCACTCGGTCGATCGCGAATGAGGGTCTACAAGTTCTTTAGCGTATTGGTGTCCGAACAGTCTCTCAGCCAGGGTTCGATTGAAGCGTTCCACGATCCCCTGGTCCCGGTGGATGTTGACGCGGCCGCGTCTGATAGAAACTTCGTGCTTAGACAATAGATGAGAGACCGCGCCATGAACTCGCGGCCGGGATCGACCTGGAGAAGATTCGGCCATTTGAGAGGACTCCTCTTATATATTCGGGAGAGAGCCTCGGCCACCTCCTTAGACTCTTTAGTGGCCAACGGCTCAGCCCCCTTATAACGACTCGCTACGTCAACGACTGTCAGCGCGTACTTGTACGTCTTACGACCGACGCGATCGTGAGGGAGAAACAGGAGATCCGCTTGGTGAACTTGGTTCGGTACCGGCACGTCGAATTTCGGGCGCGGAATATTGTGAGGCGCGGGTAAATAAAGATTCTGCCAGATGACCTGCTCCCTTGAGCCATTCCTTGACAGCGTTTTCTGAAACCTTGGTCGCCGCCGCGAGGTTCTTGATGGCAGCGAGTCCCTTCCAGTAGCCGCGGGGGCTATAGTACGTGTTCGTTCGCTAGCTTGCGCGTTAGGCGAACCGATAGTTTGGTATTAAGTTTGCGCGTGTTCATCGTATGCGATGTATTCTAATATATCTGACAATCTCCAACATGCCCTCGCCAGATCGTCCGGTAACTGCGTCGATAATAATAAACCTTTATTGGAAGTGCAATCGCGATTGGGGGTTAAGTTCTGAAGGAAATTGGGAAAATATAATCCCCCAGGATTGGTGGAGGAATCTAACATTCGCTTTGCGAAAAGGGTGGCCGCTTTTTCGTCCTCCCGCCACGTCTCGAGAGAATCTCGGGCCAGACGAATCATACCCTTTGCACCAGCTATGCGGTGTTTAAGGGCAGTGTAGCCTACATCAATCATAGCAAAATAAAGTTCTTCAACTGACATCGTTCTATATATATATATATATTTATGTTATTTAAAATAATTAATTTAAAATCTCGATTGAATATAGTAGCCGACGAGACCCACCACACCCATTCCACGACGATGAACGCGATCTCGCGGTCTTTTTGGGCCTCTGACGGTACATAGAAATCTGAAAGTTGGGGCTCGCGATCCAGCGGCGCGAGACTTTTCTGCGGATATGCCAGCGCGTACTCGCGGTTGGCTTCTTCAACGTTCTGAAAAGTTTGTGCGGCGTGATTTTCGCGGCGAAGCTCTTCATTGACCCAGTCAAGATGGGCGGTTTGTTTTTCCGACCACGCTTCCTTTGCGCTATTGAATTGTTCTACAGCTAAATCGTGACGCGTACTCTCCTCATCCACGTTCGAGTTTTGTAGTTTAGAGAATAGAAAGTTGCTGCCGGTGAACGCAAATGCGTTTAAGAGCGCACCACCTATCATTATTGCTATTGAAGCCATTTATTTCCATATATTAACTGGTAGAATTCCAGCTTTAACTAGATAATCTCGGGTCCAAACTGCGGCCGCTACATCTAAGGTCGCGAGCCCTACGTCTCTCACAGTAAAGTCCAATTTGGGAGCGGATCCTCCTAGGGCCATCTTTGATAGTCGAGCATACCCGATACTGAAACCCGATATCACCACGGCGTGATAAAGCGCATTCACTAACATTTTACCGTCTTGTTCAGCCATTATTGCATATAAAAGGGGTCGCGATCAATGTTTAAATGGGGCGCATCCAATCGCGATTGGTGTTTCGTAACTTTCTTCTGAACACTGGCTGGTTGTTTTTTCGATAATGTGGGGTATTTCCACACGCACAGGGCACCAACACCTGCCAGACCACCACCAACAACCCAACTCCAATTCACGAATTTGGGTGACAAATTCAAAGAATTTGGGTGTGCTTCCAATTCGTGAATTGGGGGTGTACACAACTCTGTCTTTAGATGTTTTGCTGTCTCCGTCCCCGATTGCAACCCCAATCTCGATTGGAGTTTAGCCTCTCGAAGCTCGGCGAGTATTTTATCTTGTTTAACTTTTCGGGTGGCAGCCGCCGCCCGCCCAGCTGCCTGTCTTTTGGGATTTTTTATATGTGGTATGTCATCCAGTGGCGGAGTAACACTCGGGTTCGATTGGGTTGGAGCAATCGGGTTCAACTCCGTCACTCTCGCGGGTGTGTCTTGTGTCATCATTTTCAGGGCTTATAGTTCGTGGGCATATATGTCCAAATTGACAGTGTTTACCCGTGGTCAACGCGGTTGTCAGCGGAGCTAAGTACATTCCAAACTTGTGATAAATTGAGCAGCAGGCTGTTCTAAGAGTGTGACCTATAAAAGGGTCAGTCTCTAGATCGTCAATCAATCCCGCGGTGTTTGGTATAGGGAGAAGTATACTAACGGCGGTTGCGTACAAATGAATAGCCGCCGATCCGAGAGTTTTTGTCATCTCCGCTCCCAATTTGGATTCGTATCGCGCATACATTTTATCGATCTCCGCATCTGACATCCTATCCACCTGAAAAACTGAGAGACGCCTACCGAGATAATGCTCCGATTGTCCCCCAGCAACCAGCGCAGCTAGCCGCTCTCGTCGCGCCGCATTTTCATTTTCATTCGGAGTCGTTGCACTCAACCCAATACCAACCGCCGTTGGAGTTGATTCCGATTGCTCTGTCGGATCATTATCTATGTTGGCAGTCGGAGTTGAGGTTTCTTCTATTAGCTGATCGAGAAGTTCGTCGCAGTTCATTTTTCTTAAAATTAATTTAACTATTCTAACAAGTCTCATCACTTTAACATATTGGCAAGCGCACCACCCGATACTTATGATCACCATTATGCTCGCAAAAAAGCTCGCAGCGGAGCACCAAATTGTTAACATTGTTAACCATTGTTCAGCATTTGTTCAACATTTGTTAAGCATTTGTTCAGCATTGTTCAGCAATTGCTAAGCATTGTTCAGCATTGTTCAGCATTTGTTCAGTAATTGCTAATTAATTATAAAATTAATTGATAACTTCGTAAGCAGTTGGTTGATCAGTCTTTAGCAAAAGCTTGGCGTGCTTAGTTTCCGAAAGCATCTGTCGAACCTCCAGGCGCTCCTCGCGCGTTGGGATAACGTCATTCTCTCGAAGACAGTCATCGAATGAGTCTCGGTCCTTGCAGTGAAAGAGGGCGACCCATTTCGTTTGCTCGCGCAGATCCTTGAGGACGGCGTTGTACTTTTGAGTGGATATCCATACGCTTTGCCTAGCATGGCGGCCAGAAAATGCGAGCTCGGAGAGCATGTCCTTCTTTTTGGTCATCGCCGCCTTGGCCGAGCAATCGTCAATCACGTATAGGGTGGGCTCACCCTGGAATCTTTGGTATAGACCACGCAACCAATCGTGAAGCCTATCACCGGGATCAATAACGTATACCTCAGGGTCGGTCCATATCCACGTTCGCCGCTGATAGGTATCGTTGTGCCGCACAGTGGGACACAGGATCACAATGTGACGAAAGGCATCGCGGTAGGACTCCTCGAGCAAGTCGAGGATGAAAACCGTTTTTCCACATCCTGTCTGCCCACATATTATGGCAGAGTGGGCATCTCCAATCGTGAATTGGTATTGATTGCTAATTTTCTTAATTAATTCTTTAGAATTATCAAATTTATTAATTAATAAATCGTTAGAATGATTGCTAATTTTCTTAATTTTTTCAAAATTATTAATTAATAAATCGTTAGATGATTTTTTTATTAAATCAATAGAGTGCTGAGACGTATCGGCCATCTTCGATGTTGAGTTGTGCGTCTGTAATTATATAAGTACACGTTCAATGGCCGGCTCCGTCCGCCTCTTTGGTTATCTGGATCGTCACACCCTCGCTAGCGTTCTCAAACTTGGCGTCCGCTGCCGTGTATTTGGTCGTCGTCGCTGGCTCGCATGTCTAGCCATAACGCGTATTTGGTATCAGGAACTCCGCGAGGGAGACGGCCGAGAGATGCAGGTCTTTGGCAACCGCTGCAACCTCCGGAGAGCGCTTAGAGCCGGCAGCAAACTGCTTTCTTACTTCGTCCCACTGCTGGTGCGCGCGAAGACCCGCGCTGTAGAGTTTGATTGGGAACTCCCTCGATCGTCACCTCTACCTTCGATGGGATTTTGGGGTATAGAATTTGTCGGTTTTTCTAGCACCGAACGCGAACCGAGCATCCTCGAACAACATCATTATACCTTTCATCGAGCGAGCGGGTACGTTGACGTTAATATTCCACAATGTGTCGCCTTTGTCTTTCGTCATCTTGCGATGGCGAAGAACTCGGTCGTAAAGTATGGCAACGCGCCCGGCGTACTGGGTTCTGATCAATCGCGCGAGTTCGGGCATCGTGACCATGTCGTACTCCAGCGAAACATTATCGATCGTATACGTCGATAAAAGGTCGCTGGTTATGAGAACTCGGCCGTAGTCGTTGAACGTTAGTTCGTATTCGAGGCGGTCAGCCAAAGCGCTCTGATAGTAGGGCATGTGACTCTCCAGCAACTCAAAGTCGAGCGGGATGTAGAAGCGGTTGCCGTAAGCGCCCGCGACCGCATTGTCACTCGCGTTGTTATCTACCTTGTTACCAGCCCCGATTCTAAGTTTGGTTAAGTTCTTATTTTTGCTGGTGTCAATACCCTGATAGACAGCGTTTTCGCGCTCTTGCGCCGTCTTCCATAGGTCCTGATAACAATGGTAGACGTCGCTGTCGTCGATCGACATCACCTCATTACCAGAAATCTTTATCATGGTCTTCTTGACGATGGCGCGACCAAGGTTCTGAACGACGGTTCGGTCCTCGTCCGTCGACGTAAGCGAAATAGTGAAAGCGAGGCGGACAGTACCCGGCACAATGACGTCGTTAGCTCCGAGGTTGGGGAAGCGGACCAAGAGCTGCTGGTTCTGGTCGATCGTCGATGGGTTGTTCGTAATAACGACACTCTGTCTCACGCCTTTTGCCCCGAGGGGCTCACGCAGTCTGCGGTATGGATTGAGTTTGCGACCGTATTGACTCGAAGACATAATTTAGTGAAACTATATTAAACCCTTATGGTTTTGTCTTTAATACATAATTAATTTTAAGGAATTAATATGGCTGATTACGATATTGACATGGATGAAATCGGCAGAGACTATTACGTCGATGCGGATGACGATGATTATGACATAGATGATTATAATGACGAAACGCCCTTGATACAGCCTCCAGTTCCAATCCAATCGGGGGAATTAGGTGGCGCTACTACTAGTCAAAGTCGGGAATTACTCGAGGGGGCTGTAAACGACTACTACAACAGTTTGGCAGAAAAAGGTGTGGTCCCATCTGTCGGTCTCGACTACTCCAAGTTCGAATTGGATCTGAACGGTAGATTGCGACTAAAAGCATCAAATGTCCCGATCGTCAACACGATGACCGGTAAACCCCTAGCGATGAGCACCATTGCCGGATACCGGGGCGGTGGCCAATTCATAAGGAGCGAACTAGGATTTCCAGATTGGACGCGTGGTAAAACAATTATGCCGACCCGCACTGTAGAGGCCCTACAGTCTACCGACGAAACGATGGCGAAAACGGCCGCCGATATAGAAACTGTTGAGCTCAGCGAACTCCCTCGAGTAGCCACCGACGCTATTCTATTAACACGATGGAGACCACGTTCAGCGAAAACGAAATACTCAACGATGACCCACCGTTACCTCTTCGCGAACTCCGGGGCCTCGATAAGGCTCTACAAACGGTCCGGGGCGAACTGGTCCTTAACCTCGCCAAACTCTCGTCGCTGGATGAACATATCGCGCTAGAAGAAAGAAAACTGGAGGAAGCTGGTGGTGATAGAGAATCTACCGAGCGGATCAACAAACGCTTGCGGTCGTTGCGGGATGAAAGAGCAGCTCGTTTGGAGGCTGCCTCGACTAACCGTGAGACACTCCGCACCCAAATAAGTCGGATCCGCGAAACAATCTCGAGGGTCCTGCGCGAGGAGACGATACTCGGTGAGCGTACGACAATCGGTGAGCGTCTTCGCACTCTATTCAGAGAACAGGGCATCACGATAGCAAGCATCCTCGTTGCTATCAGCATGACTATATCGACCATAGTTCTAGCTTTCACTGGTGGAGCGGCGCCACCACCCGCGCCAGCACCAGCACCCGCACCAGCACCCGCGCCATCAGGCGGAGCCAAGGAGTGGGTAAAAAACAACTAAAAGCCCTCGCCAGTCTCCTGGCTAAATTAGCCGAAAAGGCGGCTGCCGCACTACCTGGACTGATCGGAAGTATCGTTTCTTACTTGCTATCTATATTATCAAAAACGGCCGGATGGCTAGCCAAAAATACTTGGGCTTTAATCGTGGCAATCGCCGGTCTCCTACTATTCTTCGCCAGAGAGTTCCTAAAACCAAAGCGCAAATAATCCGATCGCCACGAGGGCGACGACGAGCCCTAATTTCTCCTCCTCGTGTGTTGTGCTTCCAATTTCACCCAATCTGTGATTGATTGGTGTTTCTCCAATCGCGATTGGTCTGTTGATGGAACTCGATGGTGCATCCAATTTACTAATTGGGGGTACTGGGTTCGATTGTGTTGAGGGATGTGTATCCATTTTGTGTTTTGGGCGTTTTATGAAATCGGTTCCCTCAACACTGTTGAACCCGATCGTGTTGGGGGTGCGTGATGATATCCGTGTTCACGTTACCGTTGTGACCGATTTTTTGATTGGCGGTGGCGATTACGATCTGATTATTGTAACCATCAACCGGGTCGTCTCGTAGTATCATATTTGCTCGGCGCCCCATATAAAGACCTATTCCAAATACATAGTCCACTGGGGTGCTGGCAGTCTGCAAAACGTCTTGATAATTCTGGATCGCCTTCTCCAGGTCCACCTTAGCTGAGATGGCGTCCTCAACAAGTACCAAGAACTGTTTTTGCGCGTCAAACGCCGTTCCGAATCCTATTATAGAACTGCGAGTTTGTTTTTGTGCACCTAGTATAGCCCACACATATGTACGAATGGAGTCGTTGAGGCGAGTAACCCCGGCCTGAGTAAATCCAGTGCTTTTATCTAATATAAATGTACTCCATGCTATTCCAACTTTAGATGGTTGGTGTAGTGAAGCCGGATATGTTTGGTAGTAGGTTTTATCTGAGAACATATCAAGAAAAAAATATTTGTCTTTTTATGTATTAGGAAACTTGACGTGTACCTCATAGTACTGCTATCGAATGTGCCAATCAACAACTTTTACATCATTTCCAGCTTCTTCAAAAAAAGGGTCGCCCATTGAATCGTTCTTGGTGTAAACTTTTTGTTTCCAATCACGGTTTGGGTCCACACCAAATTCGTCACATATCCGTTCGAACTCCTTACGGTTGTATGTGTTGGAAATGGGATTCCACCCGTCGTCTTGAGGTAGTGGAACACGTAATTCTTTCAAAATCCTTCTAATAGTATAATAAACATGAAAGTTGTATAAGCTACTGCTCATCATGCTGTTACTTGGTTTTATGTGGTCTCCGAAAGATACACCACACCCAGTTGTGGCACACCACACGGCAAAATTTAGTTGGTTCTGCCAGAACTGCATCGGAGTTGCCCGCCATCTGTTTACCCCATCCACCGTACTAATCTTGGTCACCCTATATTTCTCAAATATGTTAGTGAAGTTTGTGTCGAAACCCATGCCCAAACTGACTCTTATTTTAGGGTGCACAAGCCAACCAATGGTGTTCTTTTGAGCGTATACACCACCGACCGCGTACTTTGCATTAGAGTTAAAGCTAAATGCTTTTGTATCCATTGAAAGATATTATTATGTTTGCTACTATCACTAATGTTCAAAAAGGGAGTTGTGAACTTCAAAAATTAATAGACAACTGCTGCGGACAACGCCGGGTAGGCCTTAGATCAATCACCTTCACGGTTGGATGGCAGAATGTGGGGAAGAGCGAAGGGTTTTACTATGTGAAGGATGGACAACAATTAGGTGTAAAGCTGCCCCACGGACTGTGGGGAATAAGACAGCTCAAAGATTTTGTCAACTCAGAGCTTGACGGTATAATCAACCTCACAGTATCGAATGCTACCGGGCTCGCAACAATGACCATCATCAGTGATAATAAGGTAGTGGTCTCCCCGGGGTTGGGGGGTATTCAACTCGGTTTTAGAGAGACATACTCCTCAAACAAAGGAGTGTTTACCCCGGTGAGTACGTCGGTGATAATCCGGTGGACTTCACCTTCACGAAAACTCTCAGGGTGCAACTGGATCGGTGAACACATCGTACAACACGGTAGACGGATCCCCCAGCACATTACTGAAAACCGTGACCCGCCAGCGACTGTTTCTATGGTGAGACTGTGACCTTAGACTTCCCACACCCCGAGATGAAAGTTTTGGAATCGGGACACATCCACGAGTTGAAGATTTCTATTCTTGATGATAAAGGGCGAGAGTTGAAGAACGATTACCCGATTTCGGTAGTCCTAGAAATTTCAAATTAATTATTTAGAATTAAACGCATGTTCGTAATATATATTATCAACATTATGAGTATATACGGACCAGGTAGTTCTTCCGATTGGGTGACAAATTCAAATAATTTGGAACCGGCAGAAGGGGGATTCATCCCGACAGAGGGCGACTTTTTAACTACCCACAAACAAAGGCCTTGATCAATAGAACTATATCGAGGGCCACAGGACGAGATTCACAAAAGTCTACTATCACAACTTAGAGAATATGCCCTGGCTGTGAATACACAAAGTCGTGAAGAAACGCATACGGAAAACTAAACGAACTAGGTGAAAAAATAACCAAATTTAGAAAAGAGGCCCGGTTGGGGATTGATAAAGCCCTAGAAGACCGCCAGGTTGACATTACGGTGGTTTATGATGCGTTGCGCTTAGAAGACTCTCTCAGCAAAGAAGCTACACTTGCTGAATTAGACGTGAAAATAATCGATTTTCGAAAAGAGGCCACGTCGGGTATTGAGAAAGCACGAGAAGACCACCAGGCGGACCTTACGAAGGCTTATGAGGTGTTGCGCTCAGAAGACTCTCTCATCAGAGAAGCGGCACTTACTGAACTAGATAAAAAAATAACCAAATTTCGAAAAGAGACCCGGTCGGGTATTGATAAAGTCCGAGAAGACCACCAGTCGAACCTTGAGGAGGCCATTGCGGAGGCTTATGATGCGTTGCGCTTAGAGAACTCTCATAGTAAAGAAGCGACACTTACCGAACTAGACGGTAAAATAGCCGAATTTCTGAAAGAGACCAGGTCGGGGGTTGAGGGGGTCCGAGAAGACCACAAAGAGGCCATTGCGGAGGCTTATGGGGCGTTACGCTCAGAGGACTCTCTCAACAGAGAAGCGGCACTTACTGACATATACGAAAAAATAACCGAATTTAAAAAAGAGACCCGGTTTGATCTTGATGGAGTCCGAACGGGTATTGAGAAAGCCCGAGAAGACCACCAGGCGGATATTACGGAAGCTTATAGGGTGTTGCTCTTAGAGTACTCTATCAACAGAGAAGCGACACTTACCGAACTAGATGGAAAAAATAACCGAATTTCAAAAAGAGGCCCGGTCGGGGGTTGAGAAAGCCCGAGAAGACCACAAGGTAGCCATTGCGAGGCTTATGAGGTGTTGCGCTCAGAGGACTCTCTCATCAGAGAGGCGGCGGTTGCTGAACTAGATGGAAAAATAACCGAATTTCAAAAAGAGGCCCGGTCGGGTATTGATAAAGCCTTAGAAGGCCACCAGGCGACCATTACGGAGGCTTATGATGCGTTGCGCTTAGAGGACTCTCTCAGCAGAGAAGCGGCACTTACCGAACTAGATGGAAAAATAACCGAAGTTTCTGATAAACTGAAACATGATCGTATAGCCGCGACCAAAGCTCTTGAGGAGGCCTCTTATGAGATTCGTACTGAGGCATATAACGCAAACAGGGCGCTTGCCGGAATAGTGAAAACAATGAAAACACCAAAACGTGTCATAACAGTTTGGGCTGAGAAGCGGGGCCCATTGGTTGAGAGGCACTATGAATATTCGTTCGGTGCCAAAGCGAGTAATAAATATGGGGGATACACTATGACAGCTGCAGGTGAAGTTATCCAAATGGCGGTCTGCTCGGTTAATGCTAATGGTAAACCTGTGGGCGCGGTCGCGATAAATATTGTAGTAGATGGGGAAGAACGGGGGATTGGAGTCACTAAAATCTCTGGAGATAGTTCGACGATTGTTTCGTTCGCCGGTAATGATCGAATTAGACTTTCCCAAGGTAGTGTTATTAACTTTGTTACGAAAATCGGTGACTCAGAGAGTTCTTCCACTATTGTCTCATTGTTAATTGAACTTATTGTGTAAATACTAATATATTGAAATAAATTTGTAAAATTTAAATATGAACGAATCAACGCTTCCAATTGTCAATACCACTCCATCAACACTGTGTACAATTAACGAAAGAAGTTCAGATTTTAGGTTGAATAATATCGTCTCTCTGCAGGATATTTTAGTTAGAGAATATACAAATAGAAAAAGAAACGCTAAAAAATATAGGCGCGCGGTGAACATGGCTGAAGTATCTAGCACGGCTCTGGCGAGTGTTTCTGTGTTGTGTGGGGCGGGGACAGCTGCAACTATATCCACCATTATAACGGTCCCGTAGCGGGGATTTTATGTGCGGTGTCGGCCGTTTCTGGGTTGTTGTGTATGGTAATTAGGGCGTCGGGTGGAAAACTCGAGAAAAAATGTAGAAAACATGATAGAATATCCGTTCTCGCCAGGTCTAAGAAAAATAGCATCGACGTTATGGTGTCCAAAGCGTTGGCCGATAAGAAAATATCAAATTTAGAGTTTGAATCCGTGGTGGAAGAAATGCGGAGATATGAAAAATTAAAAAATGATATAAGAATCAAGGCACGCGCCACCATGCCCAAGATTGAGTGTACTGATTGGGATAAATTTAGGGAAAAACTTGGAGATAAAGTCGAAAGAAATGTGACAGCACCATTGTGATTTTTGAAAAATTAAAAAATGATATAAGAATCAAGGCATGCGCCACCATGCCCAAGATTGAGTGTACTGATTGGGATAAATTTAGGGAAAAACTTGGAGATAAAGTCGAAAGAAATGTTACAGCACCATTGTGATATTTTATAATTAATTTTAATTAATAAATTATTAAAATTAATTAAAATTAATTGTCGCAGTAAACAATTTATTAATTAATTTTAGGAAAATTATTAACAATTTAAAAAGAAAAAAAAGAATTTTTTTTTTTTTTTTTTTTTTTGTTTAGCTTCCACCGAGGCTCGAACCCACGCCAACAAAACCCTTCTGGGCCCACCCGGCTAGCCACCTTTTCTGATCTTGTCTGATCTTGTCTTTGTCTTACTCGTCTCATGTTGTGGCTAGCCGGGTGTAATAGCTGCCTGTACAGCACACCCCCATCTATCGGCTGATCTAGGAACCAGTGTCGAAAGTCTAAGCAACCTTGGAAGTGCGTGCACGGAAGCACTGAGCGCTCATTTTTCGTCAAGGGGCGTCCCCCAAGACAAAGTATTGTTGTTAATTTTACATATATGAAGTTAAAACCGTGTTGTGCAATACCAAATATTTACTCGTTTATTTTTATTTGTTTTATATATAACAAGTTCATTTTTTATTTAATAATATAGGTTATAACGTTCTAAATTATTAAAAGTAAAATTAAAAAAATAAAAAACATGCCAACCAATCACAATGTAAGAAATACTTCCGGAATATCGATAGCGGGTTGTGTAATACACACCCACGTGTGTGTAGTATATATTATAGTGTGTTTATGTTTCATCCCGGAAGACGTAATCGTGTAATCTCTCTATAAAATGGGCACTTAATATACGTGTAAGGTAGGACACATAATTTGCGTGTTTATAACACGTGTAAGTGAAACATTGTCGTCTGCTTGGTGTTGTGATTACAATATAAATTTATAAGCGATATCGTAGAAATGTACGTTCGTAAACGAATCGTTGGGTTTTAAAATTTTTGTATAATACGCCTTAGTTTCATATCCGATACGCATTATCTGTCTTAATGTTCGTATTTGCCTCTTGTATAGTTGACATAATTGCCGGTATAATATTGGAAATGTAACGTTTTTATCGGAGCGTAATAAATTACGCTGGTATTTCATATATTCGATATCGCCTAGTGTTCTCATTTTATAGAATTTATATACAGGATTATAACCCCCGTATTCTTCGTAAACTTCTTCAACACAGTCATTAAAAATTTTCAATTCAAATTGTATTGTATTATCCATTTTCTCTAATAATATTGGTACTCGTTTTTTCTGTTCAATTTGGACGTGAAAAACATGATGTATTTATGACACCAATATATACTTTCAAAAGTCAATTACCAATATAATTGGGACTCCCTCTTCTCAAAATTATTTTCTCCAAAAATTCATAAATTTGCTGTCGGGAGACCCAATTTTCCTCGTTAACCAATTTTTTGATTTTCGGGGGTGGTGGGGGTATTATAGAGGGTTATAAACGATACCACGGTAGGTGGTATCATTTTGACTCCCTTACTACTACTCATATACTAGTCTATAATTTAGAGGTAAAAGATGTGAATTTTTGTGATGAAAGCAACAAGCTTTGTATATAACCATTTTGAAGTATGCTGAATCCAAAAAAAAAAGGAGACCGTCTCGATTTTGCCTAGAACATGCTGAAAATGAGGCCCCAAAAGGGCCCCCAAAATTGTTATTGAAATATTCACATTACCCGGTAATGTGTTATATAATTGAACAACTACATGCGATTCTAATGTGCATCATGTTTTTTTTGTAGTTTGAAAGGTATAGCTTTTATTATTTTTCATTATTGGTTAAAAGAGAGGCCACAAGAGGCCCCAAAAGGGGTTTTATTACTAAAAATTGTATTATTTAGCTTAACTCCTAGAAAAAATAGCTTTTTTTGTAGGATGTGAAACGTCATGTCATTCTGGTATTAATACAATAGTATTTGTATTTTCTGATTCACTGCATGTGTGTTAATTGCATTTTCTGACAAAAAAAGAGGCTCCCAAATGGGGTTTTATAACAAAAAAAGAGCATTTTTTAAGCCAAAATACAAAATATAAAAAAGTGATCGCACTGAGTATGTTCTATGTAATTTATACATACATGTACATGGACACACATATTTTTGTTGCCGTTACTGGAGAAATGGGACTTATGGGAGTTTTTAAATGGTGCTTATGGGATTACTCGTGGTCCGCTAGCACACTTGCAGTTTGATTGGGATGGTGGATGTTTCACTGATGTTTCTCCAATCACTGCCACATACAACACTGTATCAAAATCTATACAAAGCCAAACATGTCTCAGGATAATTGCTGACTTGGGATATGAAGTTTAGTTCATAATACGCTCACTGAATTATTGGCAGCATGTTATTAAAGCACATACTTATCCACATCATAAAATGCGTGTCCCATAGTGTTGAGTTCATATACAAGTATGTGTATGCTATACACACATTTATCCACCTCAAGTAATACTCGGATCATGGTGTTGGGTTCATATACATACTAGTATATGTTCGATAGCCGCGGAACTATCTACATTATACATGTATATTGTTTCAGCATAGTTCTTTCAAGTTCATATACACATGTACTACTCTCATTAGCACGGAAATAATGACATCAAGTGTTTCGCCACATCTGATGTTGAGTTCACTCGTAAACACATAATTATTCACATAATCCACTTCTCCGCATGTGATGTGGAGTTCATAATATTAGTACCGTATGTACAAACTTATTTACATCATATACTACTCTAGTTCATATGTCATAAACACACAATTAGTCACCCCTGTTCTGCTCTATGATAATTTCATAGCACTTACACATTTTACGCCAACTGCCAACACATTCTTGCATATCATTCTCTATCACACAGACCTCGGCAATGACATAGCTGAGTACAAGATAGGTTTGCATTTATGCACTTACACCGTCCCGTACAAGCAGCCGTGCAGCTGCATTTGACCAGCTCTGAACACGATTTGGAAGCCTTTGGTAATTTACTCCAAACTGGCTTCCACACTCCATCATACATGGCTCATCCCCAGTCAGAAGGGTCGGGAAGTTTGGGATCCGAGAGCAAAGCCTGCCCCCATACATGCCCTGCTTGATAAGCAGCTCTTTTAATGTGTTGGTCCAGGGCAGATCTGGTTGGAGGGATGTTGGAAATTTGCCTATTTCCATGCGCAAATAATTTCTTCCTGGCAAGATTGACCGTTTCGCATGACAATGTTCTACTGTAGAGTAGCACAACAAACCTCTCAAGCAAATCAATGACATCATCAGAGACGGATTCTGGAGCACTGGCTACAGATTTGAACAAGGGTAGAAGATGGGGCTGTGACATCTATGCTGTAAATGCGGTCTTCTTACCCACACCATAAAAGGCAGAGACTGTATCGCACCCGGACACCGCATGCATGAACAAAAGACCCCAAGATGCATCAGGACCAAGCCGCGTTGCAATGGAATGTGCTGGAAGATACCTGAACGATTTTGAATATCCGAATGTCACCTACAATTTACAACCAGGAACAACGCTAACAGCAGCAACAGCCAGAACTACAACATCGGTGTCGGTTGCTTGTATCATTACATCCTTGAATCCGTGTCTAAATACATAGCTTGCATGCAATATTGTAACGTCCCTATGTCGTATCCGTCTTCAGCAATACGGTATAGATCAGATATTTCCTGTTCACGCAGGGGAATGGTAGCGGGCCCTCGTAAATCGGGGTAGGGAAAATTAACGACTATATCTACTGGGCAATGAAAAGACGACAGTGACGAGATTTTAGTAACATCTGATATTTTGATAATAGTTCTAACATGCAGTATTACTCAACGTGTACAATTAAAGAGTGGTGACAAACTATGATAACAACAATGAGGGTGATCTGATTATGGACAGATAATGACTAATATGAGATGTACACATGGCAAGATACAAAAACACAACAGGCGACTGTGGGAGTAAGCAGACTCAAGAAAGGATATTAGCGCATGTAAACACGGACTAGATTTATGCTAAACTCTGGCGGAAAATCACACTAACGCGAACCCAAGTCATGGTGGGAATCACGAACCTGGAGTTGGGAAATAATGCTGGGTGGGGGAGTCACACAGCAGGGATCACGAAGCTGGGGGTGGGAAATAATGCTGGGTGGGGGAATCACACATCGGGAATCACGAAGCTGGGGGTGGGAAATAATGCTGGGTGGGGGAATCACACAGCGGGAATCACGAAGCTGGGGGGGGTGGGATATAATGCTGGGTGGTGGAGTCACACAGCGGGGATCACGAAGCTGGGGGTGGGTGGGAATAATGCTGGGTGGGGGAGTCACACAGCGGGAATCACGAAGCTGGGGGTGGGAAATAATGCTGGGTGGGGGAGTCACACAGCGGGGATCACGAAGCTGGGGGTGGGAATAATGCTGGGTGGGGGAGTCACACAGCGGGGATCACGAAGCTGGGGTGGGAAATAATGCTGGGTGGGGGAGTCACACAGCGGGGATCACGAAGCTGGGGGTGGGAAATAATGCTGGGTGGGGGAGTCACACAGCGGGGATCACGAAGCTGGGGTGGGAAATAATGCTGGGTGGGGAGTCACACAGCGGGGATCACGAAGCTGGGGTGGGAAATAATGCTGGGTGGGGGAGTCACACAGCGGGGATCACGAAGCTGGGGGTGGGAATAATGCTGGGTGGGGGAGTCACACAGCGGGGGTCACGAAGCTGGGGGTGGGAATAATGCTGGGTGGGGGAGTCACACAGCGGGGATCACGAAGCTGGGGTGGGAAATAATGCTGGGTGGGGGAGTCACACAGCGGGGATCACGAAGCTGGGGTGGGAAATAATGCTGGGTGGGGGAGTCACACAGCGGGGATCACGAAGCTGGGGTGGGAATAATGCTGGGTGGGGGAGTCACACAGCGGGGGTCACGAAGCTGGGGTGGGAATAATGCTGGGTGGGGGAGTCACACAGCGGGGATCACGAAGCTGGGGGTGGGAATAATGCTGGGTGGGGGAGTCACACAGCGGGGGTCACGAAGCTGGGGGTGGGAATAATGCTGGGTGGGGGAGTCACACAGCGGGGATCACGAAGCTGGGGTGTGAAATAATGCTGGGTGGGGGAGTCACACAGCGGGGATCACGAAGCTGGGGGTGGGAATAATGCTGGGTGGGGGAGTCACACAGCGGGGATCACGAAGCTGGGGGTGGGAATAATGCTGGGTGGGGGAGTCACACAGCGGGATCACGAAGCTGGGGGTGGGAAATATGCTGGTTGGGGGAGTCACACAGCGGGGATCACGAAGCTGGGGGTGGGAATAATGCTGGGTGGGGGGAGTCACACAGCGGGGATCACGAAGCTGGGGGTGGGAATAATGCTGGGTGGGGGAGTCACACAGCGGGAATCACGAAGCTGGGGTGGGAAATAAGACTGGTTGGAGGGATTGGGGTGATGAGATGGGGCGTAGGGCTCATCTTGTAAACCGGAGAATCTCCGTCATATGTAAGATGCATGGGTGGGGTAACGGGAAAACGCGCACCTTCTGTACTACGCTAGTATTTAGCTTTAACACCATGGAGTGACAGAGACATAGTTAAACAATGCATTTCAAGTAATGGAAGTGGTAATAAGTATTAAGATGCCTAAATGACGGGAATAGGACCGTGTCGGATTCGTACCAAGTTGTGTCTGCTCGGAGTGGCCTCGGAACAAAAGTCCCAGAGTCGCTGAAATCGCTCCTATTTATAGGTTTTGTCAGGCCGAGTTGGACATGTTCCGTGACTTACGGAACTTGTCCAAGTTCCCGCACCGTGATTGGCTAGATTGTATCGACGAAATGTTCCGATCAGGCACGAGCCAAAACAAGCACAGCCAGTAGAAATGGCGGCTGCATTCAATACTTGGTTGAAATGTGTCAAGAATATCGTATATTACGGGAAACAGGATGGAATTCAGGAATTATGAGGTCAATGAAGATGAACTATGAACTTTGGTGAATAACTAGGCATGGGTGAGGGATCGTGGTAATTCTCATAGATTAAATGGTAGCCTCGCACAGTCGCCACAAATGTAAGTACAAATGAAGCAGGATTACATGTCTATTTTACATCATAAATGACTTCCTACACAATAGTGACAACTTGCAATGGTCACCGGCGGGGTCGCTTCAATATCATGCGAGAGTCGGCCTCTTCATGCGAACATGGCTGGAGCCCTGAGTAGTCAAACTTTTCAACAGATGAGTTCGAAAGAATACCGTCGCGAAAAGTTGTAAGCATTTGTTTTCCGGGGGAAATTTGCACATGTTCTATTGCCAAAGCCAAGAACTCGAACAATGCATTTTTTTTCCCATCGACGCGAAGAAACGTTTTCCAGTTTGTAGGAAGATTGGTGGTTCTAGTTATTCTCAACAGGTCTCCTGTACCACGGCATTGTCTTGTGAAGGCTTTCAGACTATCAGGGCAATATATATCCCAAACAATCCAGACGATCGACCGATTCCAAATTGGAAAAACAACTTACCTACGTAGTCTTCAAAGTTTTTGAGATTATTGTCAGTTTTCTTTGGATCAATAGATTGCACTATGGCGGCTCCGTCTAATATCTTCAAGGTCACATTTGGCTGATCAACTGGCTCTTAATTTGTTTGCTCTAGACATTTCAACAGTTCTGATTTGTTGCAAGCTCTCATCACGTTGTTTTCAGATAATGACGGTGGCCAAGCATGCATGATTCTCGTGTTCAAAAATTCCATCTAAATCTCCATCACGATTTTGACACGAGATGTACAGTCTTGAGAACAATTGTATGTCACTTTTCATAGAGTTTATCTTGCTACTCTTCCCTGACGAATTCCTTAGGTAAGAACTGAACAAAGGAAAATTGTTCTTAGCCATTGGATCATTGATTGGTCTAGAATTACCACGAATACGTTCATCTACTAGTGTTTCATATTGTGATTGTCCAATGCGCTCAATAGTTTCTATTGACGAAACGACTTCTTTCGACATAATAATCTTCGTATCCAAAGACAGTAGGTCGGAAGAGCACTCTGAAAATGGGTTACCCAGTTCGTCGATAACATCTACCAACTGGCGCACCTGTGAATTAAATCTTGTTTGCGTGCTGTCGTTTTCTTCATGGTGTTTACTGTGCGATTTGTCAGTATCAGAATCCGCCTCCTTGATAATTCGTATTACTTCCGGGGCGTAAACCATCCATCTCCGGAGAGTATCGGGATTTTCTGCGATACCCACAAATCCGCCGTCCCCCTTGATGACTGCGTTCTGTTGTTCGTGCACCTGGTCGTGTGCCATTGCTGAACATCTAGTTATCTTGTTATCTCCATAGATGGCCGCCCATTGAATCCGTTTTGCTATAGCGTACAAGGGCTGATCCACAGTGAGGACTGGTGTTTGTGATGGATGCTTATACTGTGTTGCTTGTTTGATAATGTTCATGCCATGCATGACCATTGCTGCAGAGTGTGCATTTTCACGAACCAGTGGTAACACAGAAGTGATAGCTGGTGTAATGGTTTCTGTAACTTGTTGGCCCGCAGAATATGCTGACCACGATACCTGTTGGTTAGGCTCTAGCAGCTCAGTGTCACATAATGTAACAACTGGCGGTACATTGTTAGTGCAAGCAGGAGTCACAGCGGATGATATGCACCAGCACCAGTTATGGGTTGTTATTGCAAGCAGGAGTCACAGCGGATGATATGCACCAGCACCAGTTATGGGTTGTTAGTGCAAGCAGGAGTCACGTCGGATGATATGCATCAGCAGGTGGCGGTGGCCGGGACATACAATGACTGAAACATAATACAAATCTTACATATTTATGATAATACACTGACAAAATAGCGAACAGTATAGACCCAGTGACTAGTCTATATCTAGGAATGTGCAGCATGCAAATGTCATAAAGTACCTTTTGTCAACCAGAGGCACACATTATTAAATATTATGCACCTATCAATGGTTTCCATGCCGGGGGGGGACAGGAACATGCGGGGAATTAGACAGGAAAATATTCCCCAGACCCGGAAATTAGACAGCCCACATGTACGTTATGAAATAGGGTCAGAAGGTCAGAAGGGCACATTCATGTACAACATGTACACCGTATTAAATGTCACCATTGATAGACAAATAATGAATTAAGTGTATTTCAGTTTAACATGAATTGTTGTTGTTGTTGTTGTATTAGGTTGATATTACTAGTAGATATCTATTCACTGTTGCTTTGCATTATTTGGAGGTGACCCTAGAATACCATGAATATAATGTATCTTACCACCATCCTGATTACAGATATGACATATTTATGTTTAAAACAGGTCATAACTTGTACAACAAGTGAACAACTCTGGCTGTCAAATTAGTACAAATGGCAAAAATAGTTGAAAGGGGAAATAACCATGAACATGCTAATCACATGGAACCTGTACATGTATATGTGCATGCCATTGGCTGCACTCAAGCAGTAGCTCTTTAGCATAATTCGGCACAAGTATGTTTCTTTTGCATTACGTAGCCGGATAATGTTAGAATTAATATTCAAATTTATTCAGATACTATATAAGGCCTATTAGGTTTCTCCACATATGTAATTCACATCGTTACCTTAAGGGGCCTCACATTGTATGTATGGCAAAATTTAAAATATAGAAAATGTGATGAACTAGGATGAACCTAATAAATTAATAACGTTAGTGATATAATGTTGAATATATAATTATATCCAATACATATACTGTATATCCGAGTATACTTTACTATTTTTTCTAAATAACCCTTTATGGGCCTGATGAGCCGGCTATTCGCCGTCTGAGTCTCATCAGGATATTCGTACGTAGGCCTACTTTATTTATACCACAAATTACCCCCTAATACAGCGTAATGTAACAGTTCCAAACTTAATATGGAATAGTCTGCTTCCGTTACTATGGGGTGAAAGGTGTACCGGTAATATAAATATTGCAAACACGGATAACCACAGTGCATAGTTTCTTTATTTTATTTTAAAATCCTCAGAAATGGCGAGTTTAATTTTATGTTAAAGCAAGTCTATTTACACCTGTCGCAATTACCACGCGCTTGTTATGAAAAATCGATACTGGGAGAAATGTGTTGAAAGGCGACCGAACACTCAACGATTTATTATCCGACATTGTTTGAACACGGATATGCCCCGGATATGTGTATTAAAATGGACATTACTTGGTGTCAAAATCGGTACATTTACACGGTTTATACCGAAATATCAACCGCATTGGATTTATTTTCGGACCGAATTTTAAAGAAAGTTTGCAAATCTCAATCGGTCTGATAATTAATTAATCGGTCCAGAACAGACGAACTGAACATTTTAGAAGCGCTGGACTATGTACGTACGTACGTGCGTTAGTAACACGTTTCATTTTTCGATAACTCATGAACTGCTTCACCGATTTTGATAATGATGGTGCTTTGATTTGCATACAAACCATGTTCGACTGCCCAAAGTCAAGGTCACTGAGGACTTATGACCTTGTTTGTAAGGCAAATTGTTAAGTCAAAAATATGAAAAAAAATAAAAAAATTATCAAGGCTGTCAGTACGACCCACATTTGAGCGCCCAAGGACTTGTGTTTTTTTATTATTATTATTATTATTATGAAGGCTGCCATTTCTTGTTTTATTTGATTTTGATCACAAATAAACCTGACTTGTTTTCAGATTGTGGCATTGTTGCTTTTATGGTACAAGTTAATTCACATGAAGTTTTGTTGTTTTACAGACATATTATTCGGCAGACGGAGCGATGAAACAATCTAATGCAGAACAAGGTAATACCAATTGCCAGGAGCCTGAAAATATATTTTCTGATTATAAATACAACATTGTTTTCTGTAACACTTTTTAGCTCACGTAAGCCAAAGACTCAACTGAGCTATTGTTACCATTTTTCGTCCGTCGTCATCCATCCGTCCACCAGTCCGTCCACAATTGAAAACGTCTTTTTCTCCCGAACCATTTAGCCAATGTTGGTCAAACTTCACATGGATGATCTATGCGTAGGGGCACGTCAGATTTGTAAAATTGGAGGTCGTCGCGTAATCCAAGATGGCCGCCGTTGAAAAGTAGGTCAAATTATTAAAATTCTTCTCCTCATGAACCGCTGGGTCACTTTCAATGAAACTTGGCAGGAATGATGATGGTCAATGCTGTTTCAGATTTGTAACAATGGTGGCCGGGCTCAAAGCTGGGCAGGCTCAAATAGTTGTAGGTGTCAAATTGCTCATTTGACCGAATATGGTCATGTCATATATCAAATATCGAATGTATCGACAAGACGATCAATCGGGAGTATTTTTTGTCTAAATCTGATGATTACGTCATCCAAAATGGACGCCGAAATGCCAAAATGTCATCCATTTATTAGAGACTTCTATCGCCTTCTTCTCGTGAACCGCCGGGCCAATGTTGGCCAAACTTCACAGGGAAGATCTATGGGTGGGGCCATGTCAGATTCGTAAATTTGGAGGTCGTCGCCCAATCCAAGATGGCTGCCGTTGAAAAGTAGGTCATATTCTCCTCGTCACAAACTGCCAGACAGAGTGCAACGTAGCTTCACAGGAATGATCGACAGTCAATGCTCTTTCAGATTTGTAAAAATGGTACAGGGTCAAAAATGGGCGTGGCACAAGTTGTCAACTAGGGATCAAATTTACATTTGACCGAATATGGTCATGTCATTTATCAAATCGAAAGTATCGAGGATACGACTACTCTGGATAATTTTTTGTCGAAATCGGGTGATTAGGTCATCAAATATTGCTGCCGAAATGTCAAAAAGTTATCCTTTGATTAGAGTTCAAAAGTCTTCTTCCTCGTGAACCGCCTGACCAATGTTGATCAACCTATACAGGGGCGATCTATGGGTGGGGACATGTCAGATTTGTAAATTTGGAGGTCGTCGCCTAATGCATGATAGCTGCCGTGGAAAAATAGGTCAAATTATTTAAGAAAATCTTCTTCTTATGAACCGTCAGACAGATTTCAACGAAACTTGACAGACAGTCAATGCTCGTTCAGATTTGTAAAACTGGTGACCCAGTAGTCAAAAATGGACGGGGCCCGGGGGGTCAACCAGGGGTCAAACTTCACATTTGACAGAATATGATAATGTCATATATCCAATATCGAAGGTAGTCAGGAGCCAATCATTCTGGAACATTATTTGTTGAAATCGGATGATTAGGTCTTCCAAGATATCCGCTGAAAAGGTCATCCTTTAATTACAGACTTCAAACGTCTTCTTCTCGTGATCTGCTTGGCCAATGTTGGTCGAACTTCACAGGCATGATCTATGGGTAGGGGCATGTCAGATTTTAAAATTTGGAGGTTGTCGCTTAATCAAAGATGGCTGCCATGGACATGTAGGTAACTTTCTTAAACAAATATTCTTCTCACAACCAGCCAGACAGGTTTAACTGAAACTCGAGCAACGCTGGCCAAACTTCATAGTTATCATCCATTGGTGAAGCATTTTCATATTTGTTTAAATGGAAGTCATCTCCCTAGTGAAGATTGCCGCCGTAGAAAAGTATGTCAAATTCTTAAAACAATCACACACCGCCAAATAATTTAA
Source organism: Conchocele bisecta (assembly GCA_029237695.1). Lineage (NCBI taxonomy): Eukaryota > Metazoa > Mollusca > Bivalvia > Lucinida > Thyasiridae > Conchocele > Conchocele bisecta. Next base: position 54,626 of record CM055278.1, on the reverse strand, counting down.
ACAAAACTATATTTGTGAAAGTGATGACCCCGGGATCAAATATGGGCGGGTCAATTAGTGGTCATATTTAGCATTTTACCAAATGTGGTCATGTTGTATATCAAATCCAGGTATTGAAGCAGTTTTTATCGGAATCGAATGATTACGTCATCCCAGATGGCTGCCAAAAGGTCAAACCGGTATCTTTTTATTAGAACATTCAAATAGCCTTTTCTTACTAACCGCTTGGCCGATGCTGGCCAAACTTCATAGTTATTGTCTTTCGATTAAACATTTACAGATTTTTCAAATTGGAGATTGTCACATAATCCGTATAAAGTCTGAAAAAATCTTTAAACACTGTCTTCCCATTGTAATCACCAGACTGGTTTCAACACAACTTTGTAGGAATAATAAATGAATGTATAAAGTTCTCTCATATTTATTTGCACATATATAATAACCAGGTGAGCGATATAGGGCCACAATGGCCCTCTTGTTTATAATAAACAATGTAATATTTGTAATGTGATAAGTTTCATTAGAGCATTTGCAATATTTGTAAATCATGACCAACTTGCACAGTCATGTTTATTCATATCATTGGAATGAAATCTCATCAATTTTGTTACTTCCGTGATAAATGGCAAACAGTGTAATATACATTTTCTGAACAGATGGTTAAATTACTTTACAACAATAGCAAACAAGCACGAAAGAACACTTATAGAAATACTTTCACTGGCATAGATGGAGGTGTAAGTGTCGTCTATAAAGGTGCATGCCCTCTCAGTAGAAACAAAATTGTCTTTATATCAGAGACATCATGAGACATGTTCTGGCAAAATAAACATTTCATCCACAATTTCCCCATATATTGATTGGCATTATTATAATTTTTATATCAGACGTAAATTTCCACACTGATATCAGGGGGCGATAGCCGTTTTTCCTTAAAATGTTAACGAACATTACTATTTATTCTCTGTATTTATTTTTTGATGTGCAATGGTCATACTTTATAATCTGTTGAAAATATTATTTTCTCAGGTGACGCATTTAATTAGTATAAATAATTAAAATATATCATGCCTCATTTGCATATGAAAATAGTCTGATACCACCGTGAGTCACTATCAGTAAAGTAAATATTACTAAATGATAATATCTGTATAGCGGTCACTCGTAATTTTTAAAACTGGCGGAAAAGTGACACAATTATACACTTATTTAATTTCTATAAAGAACATTTTGTGCCTACTGATTAGGCATGTACCTTTAAAACTGAATGCTGGGAAACGAAAATTATGTTCTGATTTTTTTCTCAAGAAAAACATGGTTTGACAGCACTTTAGAATCATTTACATTGGAAATGATTATAAAGTACTGTCAAACCATGTTTTGGTGAGAATAAATGAAATTGAAAAATAAACAGCAGACGACACAATTTTATTCAGCATTGTAATGGTTAGTGTGGGAGAAAATCGGATTACCCAGACAACCCACTCGTCAGGTTTTGAGACCACCATACTATGAAGATTTGACTCTTGTACATAATCAACTGTCACTTGACAAATGAGGCTTATGATATTAATGACCAGTTGAGCTCCAGGGGCCCATTTCACTAAACTTTGTATGACTAAGAAGTTTGGAAGTGCAAAGTTGAAATCCACAATAGCATTTGTTCTGGCAGCCATAATTTGTAAATCTTTACTGGGTGTGTTGCATTTAATGTCATGAACCAGTAGGTGCACAATGGTAGCATTAGTGAAACAAGTTAATGTGAGAAGCAAATTCATAGACATATTTGTACGAAAATGTTAACGTTAGTGACACAGGCCCCCGATCTTCTATTGCAGTCACACATTGTAAGAAGAAATTATACTGTTTGTTAGATGGGATGGGCTGTGGCCTAGGGGTTAGAACAATTGAGAATGTGGGTTCAAACCTGGACTAGGGCAAACAATACTTTCATAGTATTTCTCTCCCATTGGTCTGTCGTATGAGACTTTAAACTGTGGTCACGTCTCTATAAGTCTCTATAAGATGTTTCATTGACTGACTGGTGAACAATGCAGGCCCTGATCAGACAGTGTGGATGCCCCATAAGCCTAAATTCTCCTGCCACAGCCACATTTGTATAAACTATTTATTTTCATATTTCCGCAATAATACAATTATCTAAATTTTGAAATCTAAAATGGATGCCACATAGCGTTCATTAGAAACTAATTCCTTGATAAAGGCCTTGTGCCGAAACGGCGGAAAAGTGGGTTCCTGATTTTGCTTAATTGTTGAACATATTATTTATTTTCAGTTTCTAACCCATCTTTGGAAGCTGACATACAAATGCAGGAGCCTGCAAAGAGAGATAAAAAGGGCAGTGCAATCATCTTCAACAAAACGCCGAATAACAAGTTTGACAAAGGTAAAGATAAACCAAACGTTGCCGTAGCACTGGAGGATGTTAAGATCTCGAATATACTCCGGGAGTCGGAAGTGATGGGGGAGGCTGCGGGGATATCATTTATACTCAACACAGCGGACAGGCCGCCCAAGTCTGACACGTCTCATACACGCACAGAAGAGGTAAGACTGAAATAAAATGTCTATTTCTATATTGATTGCAAAAGGATATGATATTGTCTATAAATGTGGCTGTGACTGGAGAAATGGGGCTTATGGGATTTGTGACCAGTGTAGCTTCTGATAAAATATCACACTGTTGTAGGCTGATAGTGATCTATATTGCTTGTTAGAAACATTACATGGGTTTCATTCAAGTGATGATGAACAGTGCAGATCTTGATCATCCAGACCGTGTGGATGCACTGGCTGATCTAGATCTACACTGGTTACAAATCCCATAAGCCCCATTTCTTCAGTCACAGCCACATATTATGTTGTAAGTTGACAAAAATTTCGAATCACACTCGTGTAGATATTGATTGCGGAAAGATATGATAATAATATGATAATGATAAGTAAGTAATAGTGACAAATGATGGATATACAGCGTCTGCACATGTTGGCTTTATGGCCTGTGGGGTTGAAAGGGTTAATTGGGCTAGTATGGTTAGTATAGCAAGCCGACAATAATCCTCGAAATTCCTGCATGTTTCCCAACCTCATATGTAGCTGTGACTGGAGAAATGGGGCTTATGGGATTTGTAACCAGCATAGCTCATTTTCAACCTTGAATAGCACACTCCTGTAACCTGATAGTTATCGATATTGCTTGTTAGAAGCATGGTGCGTGTTACATTGATGGAATGACGAATATTGCAGATCCTGATCAGACTGCGGATGCATAGGCTGATCTGGATCTACACTGGTTGCAAAACCCTTTAGCCCCATTTATCCAGACACAGCCACATACTAGTATGATCAACTTAATATCAACTGACACTAGCCTGGCAGTCGTTATATAATTGTAGATTTTTAAGCTGTTTCCCAAATATGAAGCGCGATATAAAGTTGGCGTAAGATGTGTTGTGTATCACAGGTTTCGGTTTTTGCTACGTTCTCTTATTGTCATCCTGTATTGTATAGTTGGTGGACGTGACTGGAATATGTGTTCAACTCCCATAGACTTCAATGCAAAATGAACATTATTTTATAGCAAATTAAAATTTGATTTGGTATTTAGTTGTCAGGGGTATACTGGAGTATGTCCGTCCGTCCATACGTACGTCACTAAGCTTAACATCAGAGAAGTATGTTATAACTTTTATTTCCTTTGTTGAAAAGTCTTAATATTTCACAAATGCATTCCCTAAGTCTCTAGTATCATACTGTAACAAATCCACGATCGACCAACCAACCAACCCCCGCTTATCTCAAGGTCAAGGTCACATACTTAGTCTCTTTTCAAAACTTAACATCGAAGACATCGGTTATAGCTTCTATTTCCTCCATCGAAAATTCTTACTACTTCACGCATGCATTCCTCTAAGGCTCTACTATCATGCTGTCACAAATCCACAAGTATCTAACCGCTGCTGATCCCAAGGTCAAGTTCACATACTTAGTCTCTTTTCACAATTTAGCATCAGAGAAATATGTAATGTCGCTATGTAACATGTAGCATAAAACAGTATCTGATAAATAAATTAATACCATGCCGAAAAAAATAGTTCACAGACTTAGTCTCCTTTCACAATTTAGCATCAGAGAAATATGTAATGTCGCTATGTAACATGTAGCATAAAACAGTATCTGATAAATAAATTAATACCATGCTAGAGAGCGTGCTTTGATATCAAGTTTATCAGGATCAGTTTGGAATCTGTAGAAATTTCTCAGCGAACCTCGGAATACCTACACATTTCCTAGCCTAGCCTGATGAATGTGATATCAAATGACAATAGCCTGGTAGTCACCAGACATTTCTTGTTATTTACTTTTTATACAACCGATTTTTAAAAAAAAACGGTAAGTATTATATTTTACCGAGGGGTGGGCGGGCGGCGGACAGAAAAAGTGCATAGCTTTTGTGCACTACTCCTCTAAAACCTTTCAGTCAATCGATCTGAAACTGTACACACGTCTTCTACACATATAAACCTTGGTCTTTTTGTGCCAAAAAAATATATTTTGCAACACAAATATCACCTTTTTAGCTTAGCCATTTTTTCTACATTAGTGCATGCAATTATATAGGGTACATCGTTTGTGTACAGTAATCCTCTAAAACATTTCAGTCAATTGATCTAATCACACGTCTTCTACACATATTGAAGATATACCTTGGTATTTTCATGCCGAAAAAAATATTTTTTAACAAAAATATCACCTTTTTAACCTAGCCATTTTTTCTAAATTATTGTATGCAATTATATATGGGTACATAGTTTGTATACACTACTCCTCTAAAATAGTTCAGTCAATCGATCTGAAACTTTACACATGTTTTCTACACATACAAAGGTATAGTATATGTGCACCTTGTGGGCGGACAAAGCTTGTCCATGCAATAACTGGAGTTCTACTAAACAGATCGTAACCAAATTCTGCATACATGTTTATCACGGCACGACGAAGAAGCTTAACTATATTCGAATGTTTCCGATGACTTATCTCCCCTTGGTGACCATTTTTAATGTTCACAATCTGTATCCTTCTCCAAGCAATAACCCGAGTTCTACTTGACGGATCGATATACATGTTTATCACGTCAAGATGAAGAACTCTATTGGTTTTCAGTGAGTTATCTCCCCTTGTTGACTGGCCTTGCATCGATGGGCGTATATTGTGACCTTTTGCACTTTTGCTAACTTAGCCATTTATCCTACATTGTTTTGTATGCAATTCTATAAATTTCTAATTTACGCATCTACCTAAATTAATATACCTGTTTATCAGAACCGGGGGAAGAAATAATGCTATAGACTTTTAAATTCACTTTTAATTAAGGAAAATGCCTTGGTGAGAGCTTCACATTTCTGCATCTTCGCTGTCTGGCCATCGTCGATTTGCGTATTTGGTGACTTACGGCATTCTTTTTCCATAGTTGGTAATTTGTTGCACTTCTGACTTATGGCATATTGAAACTATGCGGTTGTGTGGTATTTGGCTCTGTCTTTACATCTGTCTTTTAGTCAACTATTTTCTTGATTATACACATAGTATTATAATGTTACGTTTATTTAACATAATTTGATACCCCTGCATTGACGTGTATGTGAGATGGGTAGTTAATCTGATTGTCTGTCTCACCTACCTTCGGTCCGGACATCCTTCTATGCATGCCAAACTTTATCAGTGGCAAACAAACATTCTTACAATTTTAACTGACGATTCTCAGTAGAGTTGTTTGGGCATGCAAATAAAATTTACAGCGTGTATTGTGGCTCCATAACTTAGCACCGGTTGCAGTAACGGACCAAGGTCTACAAATGTATTAAATGTACATACAGCGGGGTCACTGTGTAAGTGCAGTGTTTGCACGCACGGGCGTCGTGCGCGTGTCGAACCGTGTTTTTAATGAGAACACCAAGTTTGTGTCGTTTTATCCCATTGCGTAGCGAAAATGGGATATATGGATGCAAAAGTAGCACATGCCTTCCTCTAATGGTTCTCTATCATGCCGCGCCAATTCCACGACCATCAAACCCCCACTAACCCCTCGGTCAAGGTCACAACCTTAGTACTTTCACAAACTTAACATTGGGGAAAATTTGTTTTAATTTCTGTTTACTTTCACCGCTTTTCTTGATAGTTTACACATCCCTTCCTCTAATGGTTCTCTATCATGCCCTGCCAAATCCATGACCCTCAGACCCCCGATAACCCGAAGGTAAAGGTCACAATCTTTGCGCTTTCGCAAACTTAACATTGGGGAAAATTTCTTGTAATTTATGTTTCCTTTCACACAGCTTCTTGATAGTTTGTTAAACTAAAGCAACACCAGGTGCGCTTCGTTGTCAGAACTGACAACTTTTGTTCAATAAGATATGGACCTCTTCTATTTTGATAATATTTGGCGACAATTTGTGTCTAGGGATGGTGTTTTGTATTGCATATGATCTACGTCCGACCGCCCAAGGTTAAGGCCATTGTGGACATATGTTCACCTTGTTTGCATGGCAAATTCGTTAAAGTATATTTTGTTTATTCAATGACCTATAAACCGCTTTTCCCGATTTTGATAATATGAATGGTGCTTTGTTTTGCATACAACCCAAGTCCGACTGCCCAAGGTCAAGGTCAACCTTGTTTCTAAGGCAAATGTGTTAAAGGTACATGCCCACTCAGTAGGAATTAAATACGTGTATAACTGTGTTACTATTCCACCAGTTCTAAATATTACGATATAATCATTTAGTAATATTTATTTTACTGATAGTGACGCGCGGTGTTATCAAGTTATTTTCATATGCAAATGAGGCATGCTACTTTTTAATTATTTATGCTAATTAAATGCGTCACCTGAGCAAAATAATATTTTCGACAGATTATATAGTATGATCATTGCACATACAAAAATAAATTAATAGAATAAATAGTAACGTCGGTTAACATTTTAAGGAAACACGGTTATCGCCCCTGATATCAGTGTGGAAATTTATATCCGGTATACAATAATGCCAATCAATACGTGGGGTAATGGTGAATTAATGTTTATTTTGCCAGAAAATGTATCGGATGATGTCTCTGATATAAAAAAATTGTTCCTACTGAGTGAGCATGTACCTTTTGTTGCAAGTTTTGTTTTATTACTATTATTATTATCATCAAGGCTGCCAGCGAGTGGGTTAGCCTTGTAACAACAATTTACTTGTTTTCATGAAGCCAACATGTGCAAGCGCTGTAGATCCAGAAGATGAGCCGGTGTGTAGCGAGACATCTCATCAGGAACTGCAGCATGTGTCAGTATTGTTAAATAGTTCAAACATAAACCCTTAGACCGCTACACACAACAATTGCCATCTGCTGTTACTTTCATATCTTGCCTTATTTCTCAGTAAAAACATGTTTTGACAGCACTTCAGAATCATTTCCAATGGAAATGATTCTGAAGTGCTGTCAAAGCATGTTGTAAATTTTTCTAAAGTGCTGGCATGTTTTGATGATAAAAATGGAAAATAGAAAATAAAAAGCAGAAGATAGCGGTGTAAGGGTTAGCATGGAAAAGCCAATGTTGGATATTTAGGGGTGAAAGTCAGAAAAGCGGTTATTTTATGCAAATTCTTAGACTTTTCATAACCCTAAATTTTCGGACACAATTTACTTTGGGAAATACCAAATTGCATCCAAATACATTGTTATTGTGATTAAACCAGTACTGCCATACTAACCCTAAATATTGGCATGCTCACTGTTGTGATGAAACCATACATGTGTATGTGTGTGTTTCCATAACTGAATGGGGAATTCGGTTTGTCCGAATATGTAGGGTTATTACAGAAAATTGTCTACAGACTTTTTACAAATTGTGCAGATCCTGATTAAGCAGCTCATCATGAGTTTGCAACACTGTTTGCAACATTATGATCTTTGGTCTTGAATGCATTTGATCAATATTGTTTCCAAGTTAGTTTTCTTCATTTGGTCAAATTAAACACAATTTCCCTAATGTCCCATTATGTGATGTTCTCAGGGCCATGGCATTTCGCGTGAAACCCAGCTCTCCAGTCGGAAATACAAAAACATAGACACCAGCAGAATGGAGACTACATAGACACCAGCAGAATATAAACATTTGGCACGCCTCAACCAAAGCCTGCTGGCTACGATAAACTGCTGTCACCTCAATGGCCATCGCAGTCACGTCCGTATATCAACTTACATGATGATCGGGATATTGATCAAGGTTCGGCTGGACGCGTCAACTTGCGTGATAGACCTGACACGCGACATGTTGGTGAACCGCAAGCCTCGCTTACAGACCAATCTATTTATTTATGGGACCAATGATTTAAACATGCTCAGTGAGATAATTGTAAGCCCAATACAGTACAGAGGACTCAATTAATTATAATGACATTCCGAGACATAATAATGATACTTTCAGGGAGAAATAAAAGGAAATATAATGCAGTATTGTCTGCTGTTTTTGCAACTTTCAAAGCTGTGTATAAATCACTATGATTGGCATCACAGTATAGATGAATTATATCTTTTCAACATGACGTACCGTAATAGCCCTAAATATTTGGACACCATTTATTTGTGGAAACATATAAAAATATATGGTTTTCCCCACAACAATGAGTGTGCCAATATTTAAGGTTACTATGTCAATACTGGTTTAATCACAATAACAATATATTTGGATACAATTTGTTTTGGGATAACCTCTATTTAATAGGGTTTCCTAAAGCAATTTGTGTCCGAATATTGAGGGTTAACACAGTAGTAAATCTAGTTTGTTTCAAATCTATTCTTTATGATTTGACCGCCTATTTGCTCATTTTAACCCATTTTGTTCTGGATACTAATTCACAGGTATCAAAACTAACCAACATTGTTTTATCTATTTGCTTTATTTTTCAATGAAAGTATGTTCTTACCACTCATTTTAACCGAGAGAGTTCAACTGAGTGGTAACAACATATACTTTTGATGAAAAATAATAAAATAATCGTTTTATTCTACTAGGAAAATACATCTTTATCTTAGACATACAATGGGTTAAATCCAAATGTATCATTAATGTTATTGTTTATGTGTCAATATGTCATGTGTTCCATACCATCTATCGTATTACCTGTCGCCTTATATTCCATGTATTGTCATTAACAATTCCCGACCATGTTTACGCCAGTATATAACCAGTTCAAGAAATAAGCCTTTCTTCCATAACTAACTGGCAATGACGCTTCCATGCATACTTTCTTCTCTATAATGTAACACAAATATCGGCTTGAGTGCATATATGTCGGAGTCACAGTGGAACATCTCTAAATCAGACTCAATTGGCGTATAGAGGTTCCACTGTGTATTTATTTACAACACATTTAAACAGGTACGAATACAAGAGCGGAATGATCGCATGAAACATGTTTGTATGCCGTACGCGCAAGGGGTAAACTATTGCACCGTGTGGGCACTGTGTATGTTGTTTTATTGGGCGCTCGGGCGCATCTTTAGTCGGGAGAGGCAAATAAATTATTAGCTCAGATCTTTGTAGAATTACCTTATCGCATCTGAAATATTTATTTGTGGCTTTGCAATCATGATTGACCCAGATCAGCCTGCGCATCAACACTGCATGATCACGGTCTACACCGTTTGCTGCTGAGACATTGTAAATCATGTTCTGCTTCTAACGAACGGTATAGAAACTTATTAAGCTAAGTTGTGATACGGTTGATTGTCTCCAAGCCGAGAATTAGTCCGGCAAATTAAAATGACCATGTCATGTGAGGACTCAGATTTGCATTGGGTGAGTTTCACTTGAATGGATCTTGATAATTATGATAATTTTGCAACCAAGCAAATCGTCAAAATGATTTTCAGACTAGTCCATTAATGAAAAGGGGGTGTTTTTGCTCTCAAAAATATAAAATTATTTGCAAAAAGTGCAGATCCTGATGCGACAGCTCGTCACGAGCTGGCTCATCTAGATCTATATTGTTTGCCAATACCACTCTATAGTATATTGAATGGGCTAAAATAAGTTTACATTGTCACATCGCTTATTTACTAATTTAACACTTTCATCAACCCTACAACCATAAGCAAACATTTGCAAACACTCTAGATCCGGATGAGACAGCGTGTAATAAGCCGTCTCATCAGGATCTACAGTGTTGTGTCAGTATTTTACATATACAGTCGACCCTCGTTTACCAGGGGACTGAGGAAAATACTTTGAGTTAGCGAAAGTTTAAAGGTACATGCCCACTCAGTAGACACAAACTGTTCCGTATATCAGAAACATCATCAGAAACATTTTCTGGCAAAGTAAACATTCATTCCACGAATTGATTGGCATTATTATACATTTTATTTCAGACGTAAATGTTCACTCTAATATCAGGGGCGATAACCGTGTTTCCTTAAAATGTTAACGGACATCACTGTTTATTCTCTGTATTACTTTTGGATGTGCAATAATCATACATGTACTTTATAATTTGTCGAAAATATAATTTTTTCAGGTGACGCATTTAATTAGTATAACTAATTGAAAAATATCATGCCTCATTTGCATATGAAAATAGCCTGCTACCACCGCGTGTCACTATTAGTGAAATACATATTACTAAATGATTATCTATGATTATCTATGTAGAGCGGGCACTCTTTTAAAACTGATGGAATGTTGACACATTTATACACTTATTTAATTCCTATAAAGAACAGTTTGTGCCTACTGATGGGCATATACCTTGAAGATAACGTGAGTTATTATATAGGAAAACATGTACTTGGGACCAAGAATTTGACTGAGTTATCAGTAGGTGGATTTAAGAAAGTTTGAGATTATGAGTGTAAACTGTATTTTAACCCTTACAATGCTGAATTAATTTTTTGTCGTCTGCTGTTTATTTTCATTTTCCATTTCTCTCATCAAAAATATCGTATGATTGTCGAACCATGTTTTTATTGAGAAATAAAAAAACCAGATAACCATTTTTGTTTCCCCCCAATCTATTCCATTTCTCTCATCAAAAATATCGTATGATTGTCGAACCATGTTTTTATTGAGAAATAAAAAAAAAACCAGATAACCATTTTTGTTTCCCCCCACCAATTCCTTATTTTGTTTAATTCCCCCCCATCTAAGGGTTAAAAACACCCCTTATCTGATTAATGAAATAGTCCACTAATGAGCCTGGAACTGTTCATGTCTGATATCTTGGTGTAAATGGGTTGAATACTTAGTGTTTTAAACCTGCAGGATAAAATTGATCGAGTTTAATAAACTTAATTGGGTATGGTTTCTCTTTTTCAGAAACAATGTTAGAAAATAGAGATATGTGCAGTTTCTTAATTTGAGTGATTAACCCAGATTTTTTTTTATGAGGATACACAGCTGTCAAAATGTTGAAACATTGTTTATGCCCCCGCACTGAATGATGCCATGGGCATATAGCGTTAGGCTTGTCCTTCCTTCCGTCCGTATATTTGAACCTTTTTCTGGGCGATAACTTGAATAATCTTTTCCAGACTTCCCCTATATCTATTATGGGAAGACACCTACTAAAAGTGGGGTACATTACACCAAGGTCAAGGTCACCTGTGTTAAAAATAGATGTTTTTTCTCACTTTGCTCCTTTCCGTGCGATAACTTTACACCATACTTCACAGCTGCATTGATAACAATCAGGGGAAGACACCGATTGAAAGAAGGGTTTGTTGCACCAAGTGCATGGTTATCAAAATATATTTTTTTCTCACTCTGTGTGTCTTGAATATGTTTTTAAATAAGTTGAGTACCTCTCTAACACTGTTTAAATCCTTTATGGTCTGTTGTATTGAACAGGTTATGTAGTTATTGGGTAACGGCTAACATGACTCACCCATTAGATGCGAAATACAACTTGATTTCTTTCTTATTTCAGCTCGAAAGTATATGTTGTCACCCCTCATTTGAACCATCTCGTTGAGACCGTTCAAATGAGGGGTGAAAACATAGACTTCTGTGTGTAAATAAGAGAAATATTAATATAATTATTTATATTTTCATGTGACAGTAATGTGTATGTAAGCATGGAATGTGGTAGATTGTTTACGCTCAATTAGTAGACATTCTTTTATATTGTCCTTATTATGTAGCAGAAATTTATGAAATATGGCCCATCAAATGCGTCTTGTTAAACTGCATTCTGTGGTCTCAGTACTTTGGCCCAAACTTCTTCCATTTATGCGAATAATCAATTTCCGTGTTTACTGTGCCGAACTCCCGAGACCACCAAATGCAGCTCATGAAGACTCGTTTGCTTCGCCATATTTCGTTGCATATTATGGAAAATATCAAATAATAATTGCTTTGGAGTAGGCGCGCTTTCAACACTATCATACATTGTTGTTGTTGTTGTTGTAACCACGTGATCATGCACCTTGGATTATAATGTAGATAAAAGTAAAAATGGTCGGGTTTCTAATATTTTGAACATTATTGGAAGTGTATTCATGTATACTACCTACATACGTATTATGTTCAACATTCTGTGTCTAGAATCCTGCATGTACCAACTCACTAACCATATTACTTGGCAAGTATAAATATAATAATACTATATCAATGCATGTAAATTATGAATACAATAATACTATAACAATGCATGTAAAATTATAAACATAATAATGCTATACCAATGCATGTAAATTATACTTGTATTTCATTTATAACATAACCATATACCATCAAACATTTAATTTCAGGAGCAAGGATCTTTACATCCCATTTTCCCAACAACTGAATTATTTTACATTGCTATTAGAGTTTTTCCATACTGATGCATGTACTTATATACAGTGTGTAATTACGTCATTTGACACTTTTTAGGCCGGTCTCGACCTACATATTGCTAAGTTGCTCAGCAACTACTGAAAGTACTTAAACAATTATGATGAGATGTAGCTCAGTAGTGGATTTTACTAAATTCTCTGAGGGCTCACGAATGCCGACACAGGAATGTCCCCAGTGGCAGATTGGAGAAACTGTGGTAAAGTAAATTAACCAAAAGTGATAAATATTTGCGAAGTTGCGAAGGTCAATGTCATATTAAGGGCAGCATGGATGTGTGGGATTTGTCCACACGTATGATGTATTGAAATATTGAAATAATCCTTCAAGGGATACATAATTTAGAAACTCCAGCGAACTGCTTAATGTGTGAAAAAGTTCAAAGTTGTGAAGGCCAAACGGTCAAGGTCATATTAAGGGCAGCATTTGGATGTGTGGCATTTGTCCACACGTATGCTGTCTTGAAGTATGTAAGTAATCCTTCAAGTGATATAGTAGTATGACAAAAATGAGAATATCTGGCGAACTTCTTAATGTGTGAACAAGTTCAAAGTTGTGAAGGTCAAAAGGTCAAGGTCATATTAAGGCCAGCATGGATGTGTGGCATTTTTCCAAATGTATTCTGTGTTGAAATATTGAAGTAATCCTTCAAGGGATATATAAGTTATGACATAATTGAGAAACTCCGGCGTAAATATAAGTTTTCTTGAAATACCTCTAATATTATTACAGCCATGAGGATCATGTCATCGGCAGGACATGTTATGTAATTTGAACAGAGCAGAACAGAACTTATCTTTATCTTTCAAGATCTCGGACCGCAACATGCGGTATATGAGTACATAAGCATGATGTAAGCTTGGCAAAAAGGCGAAAGTGTGTCTGCTATGATGGCATGCACTTCAAATGATGATATTCATGTTTTGTTGTATTAAGCATCTTGATATAATCATGTTAATGAGAGAAATGAAGTACATATATTTTGAGAAAGATATTAAAGAAAAATATATAACAGGTAAAATGGGCGGGAGAAACTTCATAATTTGGTCGATATATATATATAGTTAGAGTTGTTCTTACATTCTATTTTTCATATCGATTTGTTTTTAAAAGAATGCAGTAAACTCTGTGAATAAAGTAAGTTCACCAATTGTATCATTTCTAGATATGGATATCAGAATTTGAGATAAATAACCATTGAACTCTAGCAGACTGATGGTACATGTAGCAAATATTTACAATACATGTATATGTGTTAGTGGGTGTACTAACATAACCCAACGGTATTCCATCTCCACAAGTTAGGAGAAAGAAACCAGGGTTGGTTGTTGATTTTTTATCCTGTTGTTAACACCCTCACGTTGAAAGCGAAATTCGAAAGCACGTGAGAACGCCAATAACATGTGTAACCATTTCAACACTATATACCTGTATTGTGGTATTGGCAAAACTTGTAGATCCAGATGAGCCGGCTCGTGACGAGTCATCTCATTAGGATCTACACTCTCCACTAGTAATTTACATATTTTTAGGAACAAAAACACAGCCTTCTCATAAATGAATTAGTCTGAAAATCGTTTTGTGACGATTGGATTGGTTGAAAAAGTAATATATCAAAATCCATTCCAGCTACTTAGGGGTAAAAGAGTTAATTAATATATTGTTTCATTTGCTGGAAATTTCATTAATGCAGATCTCAACTTATTTATCTGGATGTTAGCCACAGATTGTGGCGTGTCGAAAGTGCCAGGATTATCAAACAGTGAGTGAATTCGGCGATTGCATGCTGCAACCACAGCAACTCCAATGTGTCCCTGTGTTTGCAGTGTGAAATCGTCCATTCACAGTGTAGTCATATGGAAGTAGCATGTGTTAGTTGGCATTCTACATGATCTATACGGATACATAATTACTTTTGTGTATATTATCCACTTACATGTATAACATAATTAGATCACTAGTTACGAAAAAGTTTAATTACTTTCTCATTATAGGTAGAAGCAAATGTGATATTTGGTAATAACATATATAAAGTACATCGATACGAACGGTAAGCATAGCGACACTCACGTGGTCCCTGTGCCTGTCGTCTGAGATCGACTACTCGCCATGTAACTGTGTTTTGTCGCATTCAACATATACCCAGTAGTTGCTTAGATATGTAGCAATATTTTGGTCACCGTTCACAGGCGATCGGCATGTTAATAGGATAGTGTATTATACTTAGTTAGACATGTAGAAAACAATAAAATAGATATGTAACTTTTCGGGCTCTTCCCACTTGGGATGTAAGTGAAGAAAACCTTAAGAAAGTTGCAAGTTCGATCGTTTATATATCATCAATGGTCTATGTGTTGCGTGCCGTGTGTAAAAACAGTAATATATGTAGGTGTCCGATGGAGGCTCCTAGGAACTGTCATTACTCTGTAATACAAAAGTACAGAACAAATCCTAAGTATTACGTATTAACAATAGCCTATAGGACACACCGGCACACACACAAATAGTCAATACAATACAGATGCAAATATAACAATACAATATATAGGACAGGTACCAGTGTGAATTTATGGACCACGAGCGAACAGTATTAACCCGTTAAATATACATTTGATTGTCAATTGCAAGTGGAAAAGGTGTCGGTGCTTATTCTGATCAGGTCCGTCAAATTACACCTTTAATATATTAAAACATGGACTGGTATATTTGCAATGTAAACATGGGGTACTTAAGAATTACATGTCTGAACTGGGTGGCGGTATAACCAATTAATTAACATAATGAATTGGTGGTTAACAGTCCATAGACACAGATTAGATAACCAAATAGAATGATGCTTTACAATCCATTGACACAGATTATATGGCGTACTAATTATCTAGTGTTGACCGGCTTATACATCTGATGGGTAATTGACAATGAATGGAATGTCTGTATATTCAAATGAAATATTAGCAATACATGTAAATACGTACCAAATAGTAAATCTGGGTGATCCATCCATCCATCCGCACTCGTCTCTCTCAGTGAGGTTAGGGGGTACTGTAATGAATTAGAACTGTTAAGTGCCATGCAACAATCGATAGTGATTCCGCGATATGTGCAAGTAATAAAATAGAACGCCATTTTAGGAAAACTGCGTTTCTAAACACACGTTTCAATGCATTTTAAAACCCATTACAAATTGCAACGCGACTCACACCCAATGTAAATTGAACCGATAGAAATGCTAAAAACGACAAAACATTACAAGAACCAGTTTCTTATCTATGTAAGAAGAATAAAGGTGTCTGGTCAGTAGGGAAAGAACTCAGCAAGTATCTGACAGTTGAAAATCACGGACTCAAAAGAACTCACTCAAATGCGCATGCGCAGTTTATCAAACTGGCGCTTGCCTACGGCTATGGTCAAAGGGAGACAATTCTTGTCCCTAAGAATACGAAAAGATAAAGAATAGTGGAAATGGGAAAAATATGACTCTGCTGCAGATATATAAATAGATAAACTGGTATATAACAGTTTATCTATTGGATGACTCCATTTTATTTAAATTTTTCTATTTGTGTAAACAAATATAATACACTATCCTGTCAACATGCAGATCGCCTGTGTCACCGTTGGCCTAAAAAGGCGAAAGCTCGCCCACAATGATGTTTATGTACCCCGGACAAATTGTTGGGGTGCATATAATTGCCACCCTGTCAGTTTGCTCGTTTGTCTGTCTGATATTTGGCTCTACCTACTATCTCTGTTACCGTAAGTTGGATTGGCTTGAAACTTCATATACATGTACAATGTACTTATCTGTCATCGTCCATAAGTGTATCCGTCAACGAAAGTATATCCGTGACCACCGCATACACTTCTTGTCCGGGGCATAACTCGAATACCCTTTGAAATATTGTCATGAAACTTCACACATGTAGAGACCACGACCCATGTCTGTGCTACGCGTAGTAATGATAACTCTAGCTGCACTAATTGTTTAGTTATGTCCCTTTGGTTTTTTTACACATTGATTTCTTGTCCGGCGCATAACTCGAATACCCTTTGGAATATGTTCATGAAATGCATAGACCACGACACAACGGGTGGTGCGTGTACTTTTGCCTCACTAATGTTTTAGTAATCTCTTTTTGTTTTTTCGCAGACTGATGTTCTGTCAATCCAAAACTTGATACTCTTTGGAATATCTTTATGATATTTCAAACTTGCATATAGACCACGATCCAAAAGTGTGTCTCGTGCAAAAACAACAATTCTCACCTTACTAACAGTTATCTCCATAAATACCGGAAATCTCGATTGTATTTGATTGTATGTACATCTACTTATGAATAAAAGACGATCATGCACAACGTTGCAATATCAATTAAGGGAAAACACTACGAAATGGGCCGAAGAAACTGACGAAGTTTATATAAGCATATTCTTATATCCGGTCTCTAACACTGTATGAACTGTATGAACTGTAACGGTATGTCGGATTGACCTCAAACTTCGTATGCTTTCTGATCATCATCAATATATTCATTCCATATCACACTCATGCGGCCTTCATGTCCAAAGTTCAGGTCAAATTTATTTAGAAAATCGCGTTAAAGTTTTTTAAATATTTATGTCAACGTTTTTATTTGTCGGGCCAAGCGGCATATGGGGGTATACGTGAACCCCTGCTCACTTTCTCTAGTTATAAAACCTTCTGAACATGTACTCGTTTTCAAAAACAAGCAGATTGGCTTCAGAGTCTGTGCATAGGAAACTTTCCGAGTGCGTTTTCTATGTATGAGACTGTACCGATTTTTCATGAAACATATTTACAGAAACTGTGATATTTTCTGTAAATAGCTTCGAAATTTGCAAATGCAGAATTCTATTCCTGTTTACTCTGAACATGATTTTGCCAACTTTTACGGAAAATATCTTAAAATTTGTTAATATTTTTAAGTTATACTCGAAGTTGGCTATAGTATTAAGGATCCATTCTATACTTGCTAATCGTTTGATTCAAAGATATTTGCTTCGTAAATGTGATAGAATATATGTATTACATATATGTGAACACTGCCACGTTACTGTATCGTATACGGCACATGGAGTGCCCAAGTCGGCCATCGTTGTGTTTTCCAGCAATTAGCCAGTTTTACCGTTTGACAAATACCTCAAATTGTGAAATTGAACATATGATATAATGTAGCCAATCACATGTAAACAAGCCAGGAGAACGGACTCCTATCAGCTATATTACATACAACTGTAAAATATGTCGGTTTTCTGGACAGGTTTACGCCTGTGTTTTAACAACATGCACCACCATTATAAATAACAACATACACAGAAAATTGCACAGTGTATAACTTTTAGCTGGCCAACCACACAACACATACCATATATACCCACTACTGTACTCTGTTAGTAGCTGTCAAATCTAATGAAATGTAAGCAGTTACCTGAGTGTATTGCCTCTCGTGTCTACTCACCTACTATGCGAGTAAATATGGCTGTACATATGGGTAACGTGTACACTAACATAGGGTAACGTATACACTAGCATAGGCTGTGCATCAGATTGAAAAGTTTACGAATCAAAATTTATTTTGAGATAGATGGGAGAAATGCTCAGATATCTCGTATTTTGTATAGTTTGCTGGCATATTATTTATAGCTTGCCGTTGTCATATCTGTCTATTATGTATTGCATCAAACTTTATTTGGTTCGCTGTCATATTATTTGCTGTATGTGTCAAACACAGAAAGTGGTAAAACTGTACGATGGCTTGTACATACAAAGATGGCGGAGATGGCAACTCAGTGCTCCATATAGTATATAGTAACAAGACAATATTCACCTATGTTATAGTAATATATCACATCACTAATTTGAAGCAATTATCAGTAAAGCCAATTATATCTATTTGTCACAGGCAGGGTGAGAAAAATGTGCTCCGGCCCGGGGCTCGAACCCGGGACCTTTGGTTTACCGTACCATCGCTCTAATCGACTGAGCTAGCCCACAGTGAGTTACGTACCGTGACATCCTTCCTCGCCAAATTGGAATTCGTCCCCAAATTCTATATTTAATTCGTCTCTTAATTCCATATTTTTGGTACATTTTGGGTAGTATATATATCAGTCCCGGTCCCTCGTTGGGTGCCAAATGTAACAGGGTGAAAAAAATGTGCTCCGGCCCGGGGCTCGTACCCGGGACCTCTGGTTTACCGTACCATCGCTCTCATCGACTGAGCTAGCCGGGCACGAATACACACTTCCTCCCCACAGTGAGTTACGTACCGTGACATATCTATGACCTAATACATTTAGCCTTTCAGCTCTAAATAACTGGAATGGACCTTGATATGTTAATTTTCCAACCAATCCACAAAATGATCTTCAGACTAGTCCATTCATGAAAAGGTTGTATGTTTGTTCTCAAAAATATGAAAATTACTTGCAAAAAGTGCAGATCCTGGGGAATGTGCCCGTCACGGCTCCTCTGGATCTACACTGTTTGCAATCTCCGCTATAGGGGTCTGTAGTGTTGAAAGTATGGTAGATGATCATCACGGGAGTCAGCAGACTATGTCTATTATAGCATTCTAGGGATGTAGCCGTTTGCAGCCATTTCAGGTGGCCGAATCGACGCCTGGTCTAGAGCAATTTAGAGCTTGCAAATGCATGCTCCCGATAGCTTAGGAGATACTTTAAATTACCAACTGGTTGACTGGTGAAACAGGCGATTGAAAACCACAATAAATGCCATATTTGTAGACGTAAAACAAACGTTTCGATAGTTGATTCATTTTCATTACCCGGTCAACAATAGATAACCCAGGTATTTCATAGAAACGACAGTACGGGAGTGGGGGACTCTTGGGGACGTCACATATACACATCCTCGGGGTTATCGACCTCCTAATTCCCGATCCTGGAAATGTTTGACTGTAAATACACCCCACACATTGTATGTCCGCCGCCCCAGAGCGGGGAAAACATTGGTTGCGCGCCTATACATTGTATCCACAGACAATTCAAATGACAGTATGCAATATACATCTTTATCAGTTTTTGAACCAATCCAAAAAATATGTTTCTGTAAGTTACATTAAATAATTAAATAATTAATAATAATAAAATAAACGTATAAGCGACGGCAGATATATACATGTATCTGGGAGTATAAAGTGAGGGACACAATTCAATAAATTTTGTTTTAGCAAAGTGATGGTTTCGAACCCACGACCCTCAACGTTGATTAATTAAACAAAAATATAACCGTTACCACTACGTTACATGCATCAGATACGCAATGTATGTATTGGTCACAGGTGCACGTATATATAACACTGTTTGTATGTTCTAAAATTAGATAATGAAACACAGGTGCATCGTTATCGATTAATATTGACTTGCTCATGCATGCATTTACAATGAGAACTTGACGTATGTTGGTGTGATATATATACGATTCGCGTGCCTGTGCTCACTATTTTCTTTTTCAGCAAATACTTAACAACACAAGTGACAAGTTGATTCAAAATATGCCTGAACGTTACTTCAAAACATTTCGGGTCAATATTGGTGACATGCATGCTACATCATCATGCTAATATCAGTTTTGCATTTCTAACACACCTACTTTACTTATTATGGTTCAATCTGGAATCTCCTGTGACCTGTGACCCTTGCCACTTTATCGGCATTCAACAGTATCTCTGGAACTGTAATGCAATCTGATCCATATCTCCATATGTTTATTTACCATTATCCATATTTGAGCCCTATACCACACACACCCCATGCAGCTATCCAGCCCAATGTCATCCATGTGTTAACCCTTTCAACACTACATACCTGTATGTAGTGGTATTGTAAAATATTGTAGATCCAGATGAGCTGGCTCGTGACGAGCAGTCTCATCAGGATCTGCACTTTTTGCAAGTAATTTTTATATTTTGAGATTCAGTCTGAAAATCATTGCGTGACGGATGGATTGGTTGCAAAATTATCGTATCAAAATCATTCCAGTTATTACGGGTGAAAGGGTTAAACATTGTGTTGTATCTGTATCTGTCACTGGTTCTAGTTTAGATATATATGACAATAGTACAAATTCTGGAAATTTATGTCGATTGGATTTACATTTATTGAGAATAGGCTGCTCAATAAATTTAAATTCAATAAGTGTTAACAAGAAAACGATGTTAATGTGGAATACACAGACTATCATGATTTTGCACTTACGAACATTTCAGTTGTACGGATGTCACAGGGCATTTTGCGCATCCCATAATTAGACCTATAAGTACTATATAGTTCTATTATATAATATCATGCCATTCGCATCATACTCATTGAAATGTCACTCGTCGTACTATTATACAAGTGATTTCACTCATCTCATTATCATGTCATCGCAAACTTTCTTATTTATCCTTAAGCATATTCTTTCCCGCCTTGCGTATTCTTTCCCGCCTTGCGCATGCGATCTAAGATGCGCAGTCTTCTTTATGCGCGCGCATGTATCTCACCTGCACTGGCATGCCACTAACACCGGGTCACTTTTGCAAAGTCAGTCGACGGAACACCACTGTGCACTGCACTTTCGCCTATAATAACGTGTCATTCATATAATTACAGAGATGACCGGGCAACCTCCCCCTTCTAGACTGGGAAGTGATTAAATCTGCAAGTGGAGTTGTTGTGATTGTTGTGATATCCGTAGAGAACCTGATGACCCCTCAACACGAAGTTTAGTGAAACGGCCCCCAGTGGAATAAGAGGGAGTTACATGTAGCCCTCTTATTCCACCCACCCCTTCAATTAGTTGTGTACGCGAATTATATGACAGTGGTGTTCCTTTATTTGCAGCCAACAGCAAACTTGTGGGTGCGACTGGATAAAGTGAGCTTATGAGATTTGCTACCAGTGGTGCTCCTGATCAAATGGCACACTCCTATCGCCTGGTTATGATCTACATTCCTTATTAGAAGCATGCAGAGAGTTTCATTGATGGAATGGCGAACAGTACAGATCCTGATCAGATTGTGCGAATGTACAGGCTGATCTGGAACTACACTGGTCGCAAACCCCATAAGCGCAACTCACGTGCAGTGGACATATTTCAATTCTTCCCAGCATATATCTTTAACAACGAACACAAAACGTTATATAATTACAAAATAACCCGTTTGTTTGAATGTTTGTTTGTTTGTTTGTTGGGGTTTAGCGGCGTATCAACAGCTAAGGCCATTTAAGGTCGGGTCAATGGGTTTAGTATATACCTTATAATACATGTACAAGTACATGTTCAAGTACATGTACAAATGGGGGGGGTCCCAAACTGAATATTTACAATAAAAAAAATATATATATTCAGCCTTGAAATCAGAATAATCCTGATCTGATGCCAGGTTCTCGCCATACCAGAATCACTTGGGCCCCCCTCCCAAAAACAGTAGGATCAGTGATAATCTTACTACTTTTATAATGGGCAGTAACCCAATTGAAAAGAGCCAAAGATAAAAACGTACCTGAGCGCTAAACCAGAAAAATCGTGATTCCTATAAGGAGGAACCCCTAACGTTAATTTACGCCATCGCGTTCGTCCGACCAACCACCCAATTTTGTGTGAAATAGAATTGATTGATTGGGAGTTTACGTCCATTCAACAATAATTTCATATACAGACGGAACTTCACCTGTATGAGAGGAGTACTGTCCCACACAGAAGATACAATATTAACATCGAGCATTGAAATACAGTATCCTGATCTGGTGCCAAGCACCGTTACTACACTGACATGTAGTCTCCGGTGTGTACAGTGTAGAGTGTAGACCCCGATCAGACTTTGGAAGCGATAGCTGGTCTGGTTATAAACTGGTTGCAAAGTCGATGTGCTTCGTTTCGCCAAAGTTTTAGCCAATAATTGAATACTCGTATATTGAACAGAATTTATTTGACATGTTCCGTTGTTAACCACTTAAAAATATTTACAACGTACGAATTGACAATAGCACAAATATTGAAGAAATAATTACTGCTTTTATTTCACTCGTACGCGGGTAAACATATTGTAGTGCATGCAATTATGTTCATGAAATATGTTGGTTATATGTCGTTGCGACTGAAGAAATGGGGCTTATGATATTTGTAACCAGTCAAGCTACCAGTACATGTACAGTGTAACCTCTTCAAACACCCTGGGAGGGCCTCAGGGTGTCCGGTTTAGAGAGGTTCCACTGTAATTCGGGTATATGAGTGATGCAACACATAGTTGTATGCATTGCGATCATAAACAGGCATTACCAACGTAAATACAGTACTGTACGGTTAATGCTACCAAAATTGAACAGACACATGTGGTTTTGCTGTCCGGTTTAGAGGGTTTTACTGTGCATATGTGCTGTCTGGTAAACATTTTTATTACAGAATATGTGCGTTGGAAGTGTAATAATATACTGTATTAAATCATAATACAATCATGTAATGAATATGTACGCGATTCCGCCGCAGATACCACGTAGTGTGGATAGGTATGCATGCATACCCGTTGGTGCATTACTAATTTAGTAATTACAAACAATTTTATTTTCGACAAACGTCTATAATACCAATACTTATGACACGAATAATTAGTAGGATCTGCAAGTATGTTATATAATTATACAAAGTTGTGACATTATTTAAAGTGACAGTTTCGCAGATTTTGTATGGAAAGTAATTTAACAAATACGGGGGTTGTCGGAATGTATTATATTGAAACTGGCCTTGCCAATATTTGTCAATTTCTTTATTTCAAAATATTTGCATATTGTGCTAGAAAGCAAGCACATTAACGTTGATAATCGGTACAAGATTAACGCAGGCGGTTGTGTAGCACATTGTGCCGGTAGTTATAATTTAAGTACTTCTTTCAAATAGAAAACAAACATGTAATAAATAATTTAATACAACGACGCAATATAGAAAACATATCAACATACTGTAAGGGCACTCTGTTTTACCAAATCGAATGTACTAAATATATTATTCCGTTCCATACACATGTATGGTCAAGTAAGGACGTCAAACATTGTCAGATAGTCGGTAAACTTTTACTCTCATTTACGGAAACATAATTTATTTATTTATTTATTTAAATGTGTTTAACATGTTTAACTGCCTGCCAACAGCTAAGGTCTACGAGCGAGCCGGCTCATCTGGATTTACACTGTTTGCAAAGACTGCAATATATTTGATTTATTGGTGTTTAACGGCCTATCAACAGCTAAGATCATTTACGGCCTGTTCAACGGGGTCAATCCAAATATTTACCCTTCCGCATCATCGCCATGGGAGGTCCCAAACCAGAACGGAATATTTACCGAGAAAAAATATATATTCAGCCTTGACCTTGGAATAACCTGATTTGCTGCCAGATCCATACCACACCAAGTCACTTGGACCCTTCCCCTAAAATAAACAGGATTAAGAATAATCGTATTACTTATATAAGGGGTATATATAACCATATTCAACTCTCACATACAAGAGTCAAAGACGTACATTACCCAAACCAGATATCCGGTCGGGATTCCGGTAAAAGACGATCGTTAAATTAAAAAAGCACATGCTTCCAATCCACAAAAGAGGTCTATAGTTTGTGAAGGTTTAAATATGTATCTGTAGTCCATTTCACAAACATTGCAAAGTATACTTATCTAGAAAGGTATACTCTGAGGGACACATTTTCAATTTAAGGATAATTTTATTAATTTTTATTATACTGAATGTATTACATTATCACAGCCATTTTGGCTGTGATAATGTAATAAATTCAGTATAATAATTCGGCATCCTTTTAATCATCAAATATATTCAGTCGTTATTAGCATTTCAAGAAAAATAAATGATTACTCCCTCAAAGTATACTTTGCTAGATAAGTATACTTTGCAATGTTGGTGAAATAGGCTACAGGAGTGTCGCAAAGACAATATACGTGAGGAAAGCTTATAACAAGCAGCTACGATTATGACCTATCCCACTCTCATAACAGTTAATGTTGACAACAATAATCATGTAGATATAAAGCTACTGTTGGTTTCCGATAAATTGGCAAGGGCACGTGACGTCACGGGGTCAGCGGACTATGTCTAGTATAGCTTTCTAGGGATGTAGCTGGTAGCAGCCATTTTAGGTGGCTGAATCGATGCCTTACTCTAGAGCAATTTAGTGCTTGCAATAGCATGCTCCCGATAGCTTAGGAGATAATTTAAATTACCAACTGGTTGACTGGTGAAATAGGTGATTGAAAACCACAATAAATGCCATATTGGTAAACGTAAAACGTTTCGATAGTTGATTCATGTTGATTGTCCAGTCGTCCGCAAGCATGAGCATTATTGTCCGCACTGCTCAGGTGGTAGAGCGCTCGGTAAATGCATTCGAGCTGTGTTCCTTTTGTGCGAGTTCGAGCCTCGGATAAATTATTATTATTTGTTTTTTATTCATATAAAAGATTCAACGTTTTCTCACTTTTACGAAAATGTGACGTGTGCACTCGGTTTACAGTGTCACAGATTAGGATGCACATAACTCAGTCAGATCAGGGCATACGATGTTCACAATTCATTTACTGAATAAATATTTTACTATCAAACAACGTGAAACAAACGATTTAGACACATTCTAAAATTGCCCCTAGTAGGTATTTCAGAGAAACGACAGTACGGGGTGGGGACTCTTGGGAACGTCAAATATGCACATCCTCGGGGTTCTCGGCCTCCTAATTCCCGGCCCCTGGAAATGTTTGACTGTAAATACACCCCACACATTGTATGTCGGCCGCCCCAGAGCGGGGAAAACATTGGTTGCGCGCTTATACATTTTGTCCAGACAGACATATGGATGTAACTAAGACGATTCAAATGACAGTATGCAATGTACGTCTTTATCAGGCTTTGAACCAATACAAAAACAATATGTTTCTGTAAGTTACTTTATATAATGTTAATAAAATAAATTGTAAACGACGGCAGATATATATCTGTGAGTATAAAGTGAGGGACACAATTCAATAAGAAAGATAGGACAGTGATGGTTTCGAACACACAACACTCAACGTTGATTGCTTAAACAAAACATAACTTACCACTACGCCACATGCATCAGATACGAACTGTGTTAAAATGAAATACTGACATAAGCATGACGATGTAACATTCATGTCACCAATGTTGGCCCGAAATATGTGCAAGTAACGTTCAGGCATATTCTGAATCAAGTTGTCACTGTTGTTGTTACGTATTTTCTGAAAAAGAAAATAGTTAGCACTGGCACTTGAATAGTATATGTATCACACCATCATACGTCAAGTGCTCATTGGTAATGCATGCATGAGCAAGTCAATATTAATCGATATCATTTCACCTGTGTTTCGTTATCTAATTTTTGAATATACAAGCAGTGTTATACGTACGTGCACCTATATCAACCTGTCACCAATACTTACATTTCGTATCGGATGCATGTAGCGTAGTGGTAACGGTTATTGTTTTTACTTAATTAATGAACGTGGAGTTTTGTGGGTTCGAAATCAACACTGTGTTATCTTTTTTTATTTAATTATGTCCCTCACTTCATACTCCCAGATAGATATCTGCCGTCGTTAATATGTTTATTTTATTAACATTATTTAATGTAACTTACAGAAACATATTTTTGTATTGGTTCAAAATCTGATAAAGACGTATATTTCAATGTCATTTGAATCGTTTTAGTTTCATCCATATGTCGGTTTGGACAAGGGTCTTGTCCCAGCTCTGGGGCGGCGGAAATACAATGTGTGGGGTGTATTTATAGTCAAACATTTTCAGGGGCCGTGAATTAGGAGTGCAAGAACCCCGAGGATGTGTATATTTGACATCCGCAAGAGTCCCCCCACGCCACCGTGCTGTTGTTTCTATGAAATACCTACTGGCGACAATTTTAGAATGTGTCTACATCCCAATTTTGTTTCACGTTATTTGATAGTCAAAGATTATTCAATAAATGAATTGTGAACACCGTATGCCCTGATCTGACTGTGTGATGTGCATCCTGACCTGTGACATTATAATCTCAGTGCACACGTCACAAGGACCCGTACGTCAACTCTATCTAAGACATTTTCGTACAAGTGAGAAAATATTGAATCTGTTATATGAATAATAATAAAAAAAGTCCGAGGCTCGAACTCGCACAAAAGGAACGAAATTCGAATGCATTTGCCGAGCACTCTACCATCTGAGCTGTGCGGACAATACTGCTTATGCTGGCGGACGACTGGACAATCAAAATAAATGAACTATCGAAACGTTTTACGTTTACAAATATGGCTTTTATTGTGGATTTCAATCGCCTGTTTCACCAGTCAACTAGTTTATAATTTAAAATATCTGCAAAACTATCGAGAGCATGCATTGTCAAGCTCTAAATTGTTCTAGATAAGGCGTCGATTGGGCCAGCTAAAATTGCTGCAAACGGCTATATCCCTAGAAAGCTATAACAGACATAGTCCGCTGACCCCGTGACGTCACTTGCCCTTGCCAATTTATCGGAAACCAACAGTAACGCCTTATTCCGGAGATTAATAAATTATATATATATATATTCTTTATTTCCCCCATGATTGGAGATTTGTGACATGAAATTGCATTTAACAATTATTGTAACAGTTTTAACATATACACAAATATATACATGTACATACATTTACTTAATGCTACACACCGCAACTAATTTCACAAACACTAATAAACAGATGTGTTCATGTTCGGGAAATATACTGCCGCCACAAGTAATGTAGACTCACAAATACAACTCTGGCGATCGTCTACGTGATTGAATTCATCAACACTTATTAGAGTAATGACTAAATCTTCCTTGGTAAGTGACCTTAGGCGCATGGAAATAGCATCACCATAAGCTTGCCGTATAGCATGCATTAACCTACATCTTCTATTCAATGTAGATGGACAGTCCAAAATACAATGTTCTACCAAGTTGTCCATCGGAGAACCACATTTGAGACACGTTTCATTAAATCTCGTGAGGTTGGTAATCAATTGGCATACAGATTTATGTAGTTCAGATACTCTGGAAACAGTCTCGCATAACTCCATAACTTGTTACATTTGTAGTCTACGTGTACCTTTCTGAACCTGGCGAACGGATGCGATGCTGTTCTAATCTGCCACTCGCTAACACTGATTTCACGAGTTCGGACATTAACAGATGTTTTCCATATAGACTTTTTCGGAAATTCGCCGCAAGAAATATACTTTTCTGGCACGTGTCTGAGACCATATATATCCATAATTTTGAAGATCTCGGGCATTAGACCTCAAGTACAGTTACCTAGCAAGTATGAACTGAGACGCAACAAAAACAAATTGTTTTACAGCACAGTCTCTTTGTAGAGTGCATAAGTGCCCTAGAAAAGCAAGTTTCTTGCGAGCTATTAGTATATCTAACGGAAGGCAGTTCAGTAAGCTAAGGACAACATCTGTTCTTGTTCTGGCATTAAGATTCTGCATGCATTTAATGCATAAGCGGTGAGCCCGCTCCAGTGTCATCATATCGCCGACTGATAGGTTACACCAGCATTCGCAACCGTATAGCGCCTTTGGTAGGAAAATAGCATCGAATATATGCTTTAAACTAAGCGGATTTAGTCCGCTAGATAAACCACACTTACTTAGAGTAAAATACGTGCTCCTTATCTTATTACAACACAGTTGCACACTATCATGTAGTTTCGAGTATTTGTTACACATGACACCAAGGTGTACGTATTGGTCCGACTCATTGAAAATGGCATTGCCAAGCAACCATTTTCTACTTGATATCGTGTAAGCGTGTTTTGATTCATTATAAACCACCACGGCGCATTTAGTTGAATTATACTGGAAACGCCAGGCACGCGAGAATGTGTAGCAAATGTTCATCATACACTGCAGGCCATGCTTTGACAGCGAAAGCAACAATATATCATCCGCAACCGTCGGCGCGCACAAACTATTGGTACCAATTTTAAATCCCATGTTACTGCTGACCAGTATATCCATAAGGTCGTTAATAAAACATAGGTACAAAAATGGCGACCACACGCCACCTTGTCTGGTGCCCTGGAATATTTCAAAACATTCTGACGTGAAATGTTTATGCATCACGCAGGTCGTCATGCCTTCATGCATCGCTACAACTATCCGCCAAAGTTTATCACGGATCCCCAACTGGTGCAACTTATAAAATAGACCCTCGTGCCACACAGAATCGAATGCCTGTCGTGCATCTAGGAAGCAAGCGAATAGTTTACTGCCTCTTTCAGTGCAGTATTCAATACACTCACGAAACAGAAATGATGTCATAATGCAGCCCATCCTCTCTTGGAAGCCCCCTTGTAATTCATGCATCGGCCTATTAATATTAGCTTTCAATCGTGTAAGTAGAAGTCTTTCGAATAGTTTCAGAACGATAGATGACAATGTGATGGCCCTATAGCTATTTGGGTCATCTTTTCGCTTCTGTCCACCTTTAAACAACGTGATGATGACCCCTTGCTTCATCTGTTTCGGCACATAGCTAATATCAAACATCAAATTAAATAGTTCCGTCAAACATTGGATCAATGCTTCACCACCGTGAATCAAGTGTTCGTTATATACACCATCCAGTCCACACGCTTTGCCCTTTTTTACTGATTTACCTATTACACATTTAATTTCACTTTCGGAAAATACATTAGACTCCGTGTCCACCGGTATTAGTTTTCGCGCCGCCGCATTTGAAGCTCTCACTCTTACGAATAGTTCTTGGTCAAACTGTTCATTTTCAGTATTTGAATACAATGAGGCAAAGTGTTTACCCCACTCAGTAGCAATGCATTTAGGATCACGCACAATCTTATCACCAAAGCGAATCTCGTTTCCAGCACTTGAGCACGAATCCTTCCGCCGTGAATTTACTAGCTTCCAAAATAGTACAGCATCAATGTCTAAAGCCCCATCGATGTCATTATCTACTTTACTTTGGAATGTCTCCACACATTTCCGGTGATATTTTCTGACATGCACTTTGCTGCCTTCCTTGTATTCTATGTAAACTACACTGTTTGTCATACGCCCATGTTCAATCCATGTTTGGCGCTTATGCCGCATGTGGTTATGTAAGTATTTCATGTTTTGATCCCAATACGGTTTCAAGTATGGCCTATACTTTGCCTTTGGAAATATATGTTCGGATGCTGAACTGATACAGGCGACAATACACTCATACAGTGAATCGATGTAGCTAGTCACAGAATGATAACTCAATTTGAGTGAATTGATCCTATAACGTAGCAAATCAGATACACACTTTTCATATCGGTTGAGAATCGCTATATCAAACTTGTTACATCTAAGTGGTTTACGCTTATTACATAATTCGTAGTCCGGGAGATCCATACGCATTTGTACTATAATTGGTCTATGTCTTGAAACATTTAGGCAGTGATCGTCGACAATTTCGCATGAACGCACTAGGTCAACACACTCTACCGGTATGAGTACGTGGTCAATAAGTGATTCATTGGCACCGTCGTATGACACAAAACTTGATCTCGCACCGGTACATGTAGGCAATGTGTCAATTGCACACATGTTGTGAGTCTCAATATAACGTTTCAGTTCGCGACTCCTGGAATCGTTTGGCTTCAAGTATGTAGCGCCTTGCAGATACGTATTGAAGTCCCCTACCACAATGACTCTACCTCGTTGTGAGTACATGCTGATAACATCATTCAGTTCACGAAGATGCTCTCGATACAATTCCACACAGTGTTTTTTGCACGGCGTATAGACTTGTAGAATGTAAATGAAATAAGATGTATCAACGTTCAGTTGTAACCCGATGATTCTGTCACTGTCGATTTCTAGTGGTGTTACAAATGAACTCAAACGTTTATGCCACAGTATGGCCACTCCACCTTTGCCTACCCGTCTATTGCTTGACAATGCCAAATGAAAGTCGGACATACCACATCCATTATAGTTTGGACTGATAGTGTTCAAAAAGTGCATATCTCTCTGATACAACCAGTGCTCTGACACGCCACAAATATCGATGTCATAGTTATTCAAGAGGTTAATGAGATAATACGAACTAGACATGAGGCCAGTGGCGTTCCAAGTACAAATAGATAAACTATCCATGATGAATTTACTGAAGCATAGCAGATGTCTGCATGAAACGACGATCATCATATGCATGACCGCCATCTTGATGTAAGTCAGTCTGACCGGCATACATACGGCCGGGGTTGCGGTAGTATGTCAATTTACCATACTGAGAACGATCATTGTTGACGTAATTTGCGTCATAATTCGAACAGACGTTATGTTGGCCCAGATTTCCATTGTGATGCCACATACCAGAATGCCAATGACCATAATAATTATTATGGGGATAGAGACCGCCATCATGAGCTGCGTATTGCTCGCGGTAACCAGCCCCATAATCAGAGTCCCTAGTCACAGGGCCTGTACATGTATATACTGGTTTATCGGTACGTAATCGGGTAATTGGGTTAGTATTCGGCTTTGGAAACAAGGTTCCACTCCGAGCATGATGATCAACGTGTGACATATTTTGGTGTCCAGGATATTGACCGACATCACTATCAATGTAATCATCAGTGCGAGTGACATTGTCTCCTTCAGAGACATAGCCGACATGATCTGGGGATGAATTATCTGTTTTTCTACCTGGATCTAAGTATCTAGCTTTGCTTAACCATACCTTACATGAGACGCCATTTGGCCAGAAACCTTCTTCAGATAATTTGTAGCTAGTCTTAGACTCAACTTTTAGTTTAATAATCACACTACGTTTATTCCACCTCGGAGTGATTATTTCAACATTGTACACTTTGGTACTACGTCGCTCTACATAGTTACGGAGCTTCGTGTCCGTGATTGTGGGTTTGACCCACGGATGAAGAAACGTCTTGTCCGTTTAATAACGTGTTCCGTGAAGTCACTATCGTCCACAGAAGTGTCTCTGGCACGCGACGAATCCGCATCCCGTTCTATCGCGCTACGTGTTTCTGCTTGCGGCCGCCCACCAACTATAACCGGGATACTGTTCGAAGGAAGCTCGGTCTGCTGTTTGGTATTCGCGGTGGTCTCACCACGACCACCGGCGGGGTGACCAGAGCGCTGAGAACGTTGCCCCGGATCGTTCTCAGCCAGTGCGTCGAACCTGTTCCGCGTTGTGAGTGGGGTCACAAAAGTGGGAATTAGATTAGTTACACTATCGGTAATGTTGGGTGTTGTGTGTGCCATTGGAGCAGCAGTGGTATCGTCTTGCAGATCGTCTGCTACAGATCCGACGGCCTCTGGCGATATCGGGTTAACAGGAATATTGTCATTCTGTTGCACAAGCGCACCCAAAAATACATCCACCGGAAGTGGAAGTGCGACAAATAGTTCGTCGGTGTTTTGGTCTGAAATACAAGACATATCAGAAGCATGATTGGTGTGAGAGTTGTCAAAACGCGCTATGGCAGACTCACAGTCATGACCAATTTCAGTCAGCTTTTTCTCCATTTTAGTCACCCGTAAACCAACAGTGCTAGATGCTTTTGAGATTATTTGTAGTCTGTCATGTACGGATCGTAAATCATGTTTTACATTTTCATTACACGATTCTATGTCACGTTTTAACACTGTAATCTCGCGCTTCATGCACGTCATACTGTTGCAGCATTCCGTACATACACGGTCAATGCTCAGCTTGTTTGCATCCACTTGAGTCCGCAGGGAATTCATTTCCTTTGTAAGTAGTTTCATGTCATTTTAGGTTTTATCCACAAACCGAAGGTTATTATCCTGTTTATCTTAATAATATTGGCCTGTACCTGCTCTAATATACCCATGGCACCAACACCACCAGCGCCGACGTCGCCGAATTTGCGCTTAGGAGTCATTACGCTCGTGTCCATGTTGGATTTACGAACGGAAACCGTGGCAATGTCACTTTTTACAGACGAGAGTGACATACTAATAATTTTCTTCATACATTCGAAGGAGTCACCTTCTAGAACTGATATCATCGAATATATGTCTCTAGCTAATTTATACGTGACACTTTCCCCAGAACGTGTATTTTTACGACGTTTAACGCCAGCGTCAATGGGAAATGGGTAATCCTCCTAGATCCTAACTTCATTAAGTACTTTGACACGAATGTTGTGCAAAGTTGATTCATCCGAAGAACACTTGTATATAACCCGTCGAATAAATAGATCTTTATCGGCTTCTCGGAAGTAGCGCTGAAGACCGTCAACTGCAAGTTCATCTGGGACACTATTCACGTCACTTGTTACAGAGTCTGGACTGAATATCGACGTGAATGGGCCCTTCACATTATCTTCAGTAACAGACTCTGATGTTTTCAGACGCGAACACTTCCTTCACGTATGTGAGTGATTCGTCCATGTATGGATCCGCGTGTGGTCGTTGTGCCGGAGTCGGCTGAGAATCATAACGTGCACCGACGTTATCAGAATACTGTCCCAAACACGTGTGCGTCTATATGTAGTATACTTGTTCACCTAAACTAAGTAAATTATTATGTTGGACATGACGGGATATACTGCTGGAAACTGATGTCAATGTTATAACATGCTTGTGAAGCATTTTGCCCAGATGTCAAGTTGAACGTTTGTGAACATCTATTGGCAATATCAACTCGCAATCAGAACATTCGATTTGCTGTGCCTGAGCTGTAGCACATCTCACGCTCCGACAATCAAGCTGTTTGCTTTTAAGCACAATATTCAAGTGTTTTGTAACAAATAAATGGACAAATATTCGCAAGATTATAGTGTAGGCGGTGGCAAACACCACTCGACCAGGTTCTGAAAGCAAACGGTGTATATGTACGGAGCCCCGCGAATTATTTTTTTATATTAATTTGTTCCCACGAAATAACAATTCGTTCCTTCATTTCACAATTCGTTCCCACGAATTAACAATTCGTTCCCTCAATTTAACAATTCGTTCCCACGAAATAACAATTCGTTTCCACGAGAATGAATTGTTAAATCGTGGGAACGAATTGTTATATCGTGGGAACGAATTGTTAATTCGAGGGAACGAATTGTTAAATTGAGGGAACGAATTGTCATTTCGTGGGAACGAATTGTTAAATTGAAGGAACGAATTGTCATTTTGTGGGAGCGAATTGTTAATTCGAGGGAACGAATTGTTATATCGTGGGAATGAATTATTAATTCGAGGGAACGAATTGTTAAATTGAGGGAACGAATTGTTATTTCGTGGGAACGAATTAATAAAAAAAAATACATGTCCAGCTGCGGGGTTCCGTATATTTGATCTAAAAGTTGTGGAATATTTTACAGACTAACTTTGGTCACACCGCCTATGAATATCTGCTTAATTTAGTGTATCTGTAGACACAAAACATCTCTGGGTGAATTGATGTATGGCTGAAATGAAGCTTATGGATTATACGAACAGTGTACACCCTAGTTGCGAACGGTAACTCTTGAACAGGAGTAAATTGCTAGAGTTACCGTTCGCAACTATGTACACCCATATCAGCCTACGCACCCGCTCAGTATGACCAGGATCTGCACTGTTCGCCATTCAATCAATAAAGCATTCATAATTATTCTGGCAAACAGCACAATAGTCGAATGCGATGACAGGCCATGAGCTAGACTGACAACTACTAAAACGTAATAAGGCCCACTCAGTAGGCACAACATGTTCTTTATAGGAATTAAATAAGTGTATAACTGTGTCACTATTCCACCAGTTCTTAAAATTACAAGTGCCCGCTATTCATATATCACTTGCGAAACTAGAGACTGAAAGTTTCATATTTCAGAGGCAAATGTACGGTGATGGTGCAAACCCATTACCACCCATACGTTTTCTCTAGAATAAATTACTTTTTGAAACTCCTTATGCTAATAATGTACTATACAGGGATCCTCCAGATTATCGAACAAAAAATGGCAGTGTTTTTATAATATTTTGTTTAACATATCAGTTACGGGCATAAACTTTTCACAGAACAATCTTCGGTTCTTTCTCAGCTCATGTGAACTATTTAACAAACTATGCCATCTTTCTCATTTAAAATTGGGTCAGATCATCAGTCATAAGATTGCCCCAAAATTAACATTGACAATCAGTTATCCGGACAAACGTATAATAGTCTTATAACTTCTATTCTCACATTGAAATCATAAGTTTATCGCCCGTAAGCCAGTGTAAACAGCATTGTGTAGTTGTGCAGAAAAATCAGTCACCCTTCGCTTCTTGGAAAACTCGAAGAATACGGAGAGCTATGTCGTCACCCCGGCGTCCGCGTTGGTGGCGACGTTGGCGTCCAGGTTTTCGGTCTTCAAAAAAATATTACCATACTTGCACAAAATCACGAGCAATTGATATTTATCACAACCCACTGCCAAACCCATAACCTTCAAGTGACATTTTCTACGTTTGTCCATTTACTTTCTAGGAATTGTCAATAGTTTTAGGCAAATAACCACCATACGTGCACATACTCATGAGACAGGGGAATGCACAACCCACTACCGAACTGGTGACCTTTAACTGTACATGCCCACGCAGTAGGTTATAATATAGTGATACATATATTTGTGTATATGCTGTACGTATGACATTTTCTGGCAAAAGAAACATTCATTCACCATTACCCCACGTATTGATTGGCATTATTATACATTTTATTTTAGACGAACATTTTCACACTGATATCAGGGTTTTCCGTGTTTTCTTAAAATGTTAACGGACATTACTATTTATTCTCTGTATTTATTTTTTGATGTGCAATGATCAGACTTTATAATCTGTCGAAAACATTATTTTTTCAGGTGACGCATTTCATTAGTATAAATAAGTAAAACATATCATGCCTCATTTGCATATAAAAATAGTCTGATACCAACGCGCGTTACTATCGGTAAAATAAATATTACTAAAGGATTATATCTGTTTTCCGGGCACTTGTAATTTTTAGAACTGGTGGAATAGTGACAAAATTGTACATTTATTTAATTCCTATAAAGAAAATTTTGTGCTTACTGAGTGGGCATGTACCTTTAACGTTTAATAGTCTTCGGCCGATTTTGTTTTTGGGAAAATTATGGTGTCATTACTGACAGGCTACCAATAGTCCAGCTAGGATGTTATCAAACAGTTCTCGTTCAACTCAGACGTATTAGAGCATTTTAAACTATACAAAACTGTTCTCTTCTGTGTTGCTCGCATTAGAAGGCTGTTCTTTGTGCCTAGATTTAAAATATGTATAACCGTTATCCACTTATTTTGTCCAACGTAATATATATGGTGAATATCACAGCAAGTATGTGTAACTTCTTGCATACAGCTATAGTATATCAGGAAGTATATATGTGTCTATACCTACTTATGTAAGATCCATAATATAAATTGGTGGTATTTTACCTACGATTGTGCGTACGTGTATGAATTTTACTGAATAACAATTTACATTAATTTAGACAAATACACAGTGTGAAGAGGATTGGAACGAAATACCTTATATAGCTCATCTGATATGACGTTAAGTCGGTCTGTGTGGCTTTTCGTAAGTTGTATGCTGACAAAAAGAGACATGAGTGTTGAAGAGGCACATAGATAGTATGAAAACAAATTTTTAAAATTAATTCCAAAAATAATAAATATTTTTAAAGTTATAATTAGCTCAAATATTCGTATCAACTATAATACTATTAAAAATTAATTTCAGGTTGTGTGAATCATGTCGGTCATTACAAAAACCTTAATGTGTACAATACACTACACTAACATATTTGTAGTCTATAATGTAGGACACCGGCCCATAAATGGAGGGTCTTAGACGAGTATATTTGATACGATATTTATTAAACGAGTTACGCAGAATTTATAAAGGCGAGGTGCATACAATTGCTGACAAGTTTCATAAATCTCATATCAAATGGAAACGAGTTTGGCTATGTTTATATCTTCACCATCTAAAGAGCAACAACTTGGAGATCTCCAATACATTTCAGTGAGCAGACTAGTGCAAAATCTCCACAGAGAAAAATAGTTATAATCATAGCAATAGCATTATTATAAATATGCCATATAATAGGTTCCTTCACATTACAGGAGCACATTGTAACAATTGCTGTAAGTTTATTGAGTCACATATGCTTCTAATGACGTCTAAAACACGATGACGTCAACGTCAAAACATAATTGCTTTGTCGCGCCATTACGGACGTCATTTGGAACCTCACCAGTTTTATTATGTTTTTATTAATTTGACATAATGTTAGTGTATAATACGAATACGTAATTATGGTGATGCTGCCAGCCAATCACATTCGCTGCAGGTGTTATTACACGTGTCACATATAAAGTAAAGTAAAGTTTGTTTATTATAGTCTTTGTATGGAAGGTGTTCGAGCCAATTCCCACCCTTAAATATGAGCCGAATGTTTATTATAGTGTCACCCCTATTGAAAGGGCCAGTCATATTTGACTTATGAGACACTCTATCGAACAATCAGTACTTCCCAATTCCTATCCTTTTATGCTAGGCACCCGGCAGGAAGGCAATTTGTACCCTTATATTTAACTAGCTGGCGGCAAACCAACCGGCTTCATCGGTTCGAGCTAGGCTCGAACCTTCGACCTCCCAGTTGCAAGGCCGGTGCCTTATCCACTAGGCTACAGTGACTGGTATATATGAAATGGGTTAAAACATTGCATGAATGTAGTATTGCCATATATTAAACCAGTGACGTATTCGGCGATTAGGAAGCGATTCAGCTGAGGTAGACAAGAGTGCTGAAGGTCACAATGTGCTCGCGTCGCAGCATGGCCAGTAAATAAGGAGATATAACTCACTGCCAATCAATAATGTTCGTCGGGATGGAGGCATGCTGAAACGCTTACGGGGGGACTGGTCCCACATCTTGACTAGGTGGTCCCGCTGTTTCAGGCTTGTATTTCCAGTCTAACTCGTTTGAATACCACCACCCACGCCACAATAGCAGCAATGATGACGTTAACCACAGGTGAGAACATTAGCAGGAAGCGAAATATGCTGGAACGCCGACGGGGGTACTCGGCCTACATCGTACACCAGGTGACCGCACTGTGCCAGGCTTCTGTTTCCAGCCTAGCTCGTTTGAATACCAGCAAGCGGAAATAGCAGTAACAGTGAGGTTCGTTGTGTCCGGGCTTGTCACTAAGTACAGTTGAGAGCATAGGACTAGCCGGGATGGAGATATGCTGGTCTAACTCGTTTGAATACCCACCCACATCTCACTGCTCACTGCCAACAGTGAGGTATATCTCAATGCTACTTACTGTTCATTGCTAACTTGCTACCGATCATTTCTGCTTGTGTTTTCTCTCGTATTCCTTCTATTTAAATATACCCCATTTGTTTTTCGTTAGTGATTTTGTGCCAGACATGACGTCATAAATGATGACGTCATTATGACCTCATATACTGTATCGACGCAATTAATGCGAATGAATGCTAGTGTCAAATTGCATGCATTTTCTATGTAATGAGATAAGCAACAAAAACAAATGAGGTGTCGTTTAACAATAA
The DNA here is from genome assembly GCA_029237695.1 of Conchocele bisecta. NCBI lineage: Eukaryota > Metazoa > Mollusca > Bivalvia > Lucinida > Thyasiridae > Conchocele > Conchocele bisecta. Next base: position 16,052 of record CM055278.1, on the reverse strand, counting down.
TTATAACATGCCAAAACTGCTGGTATGATTATCTGTTTAATTTAAATCCAAACTGGCCACCGTCCAACATCTTAAAATACATAATATTCCATATTGTTGTGGTAGTGTTACTTTTAACTAGGGATTGCAACGAATATTTGAATATTCCGAATATTCGAATATTCGTTTATTGACCGAATATTCGAATATCAGTTTGGTATTCGAATGGAAAACTTATTTCAATGTATTGTTTGGTTTACTTATTTCTCACCGTCGCACATGCAGCAATTTATCCCACTAACACTTAAGTGCGTATGAAGCTATGTCTGTAATATTTTCATGTCAGTGGGACAGAACAAAGTTTACTGTTTGATTTAATGAAGGAAATATACTGGATGTCAGATCGTCCACCTTATAGGGTGAAGCTCAGAAATATTAATATGAAAACCATGTAATTGTATAATTTGAAATATTTAAAAAAACAAACAAACACATTACTGCTTTAGGAATTCCAATATACCTAAGTAACAAACTGACTGTGTCTGTTTCATACAAAGTCCATACGTACTCAGGTATATTATAATAATGTGTCACAACATAACAATAACTATTACGGTAACCGTTCTGTCCAATATTAAATAGCACATACATATTTGCTATACAATGTGAACTTATGGCGGCCATCTTATAATTTGGTAAACTAGGCATTTATCAAAGTATGTGTTACATTTGTTTTACTGTGTTAATGTAATACTGTATACTTGTTTTAAGTGATTAATGCCGCCAAATAGATAACACGGTGTCAAGTGGTGAGAAATTGTGATATTTGGCGGCTATCTCGGATTTTGGTCAGCGAAATAGTTATCCAAACATGTTTTGCTATTGCCATGGCTATTTACTGTGTACGTATGATCGTACGTAACTATGATTTGAAATGTCAAATTATGTTATATAAATGACACGATGACAAATGAACGGTGATTGTGATTGTTGGCGACCATTTTGGATGTATATACATAATTTCTCTCAAGTAATTAATATGTATTGAAGTAGCATACGTTTCTATTACACGTATAACATATAATATAATTTTGCTCCCCCTCCCTAGCCCGCCCCACCACACAGTGGTAATGGCTTACCCACTATACAGTATTTAGACTGGGAGCTGTGCCCAGCTATATAGTCGAACGCTCTCCATTTCAGCTGAGCAAGTGTTGAAACTTGAAGCGCTGGTCAGCTGCTGCTCAAGAGCATCTCGACGTTGTTTGGACGAGCATTGCGTTTTTCAATTTTGGAATGTTGAGGCCAGGAGCTGTGCTAATCAGTTTAAACACATATTCCCAACCCCATTCGCCCAGCTAGTCAGCTGGAGCCGCGCTCGGAAATAGGATGTCGTGAGCTCTCCGTGTATAGCTTAGAGACGAGCTGTATTCCCAGCATATAGGCTGAGATATATAATTGATAGCTCAGAGAAGGGAGTTGAGCTACGTGCCCAGTACATATTCCACAATTTAATATCAAATTGTTGATAGCTTTTGGCCCTTCGGATAGCATCGTCCAGGCCAGACATCTCTTCTAACCCTAACCCTAGACAAATACACAGTGTGAAGAGGATTGGAACGAAATACCTTATATAGCTCATCTGATATGACGTTAAGTAACCAACCCCCCTCCATGTAGCATAATACAGGGGGTGAATATATGTTGTTTATATCTGAAGTAACCTAATATACCTGAAGTAGCCTAATACACCTGAAGTAGCATAATATACATGAAGTGCCGTATTGCCTGTAAGCTTTCACCTTCGACCCGTAATCGCTGCCTCTGATTGGTCGATGACCACATCAAATTCACGAATTTAAAATCTAAATCGCTGTCGATTCAGTTGAATTTTTGTCCTTTTTTTACAGTATATAGCACATGTGATTCTATCATGTCTTGATGGTAAATTATTGTTTGTATGTACATGAAACACCTTTCTAAACAATGTGTAAAACAATTAAAATGCGCCCGGGTCTGAAGGATATGCAATTATGAAAGGTACAAAACTCATTCGTTACCATTGAAAGAAAAAGGAACACGAAGTCGTAATCGTTACTCGCCTATACAACGTGTTACCGCGTGTCGAAACCGCTGCTTGGGGTGGTGGGTTTTCGTCATAGATGTTACAGTTGCTAATACATAAATTAGCATATAAAAATAAGTCTCAAATATTTTGCGTGTAAGCTACACTAAAAACGCGTCTCACGAACCTAAATTCGCATTTTAAAATCAAACACGTTCGCTTCCTCATTATACCACAACTCTCATATGTAGTCTAATATATAGGTAACCGGTTGCTTGCAGTCAGTAGTGTGGTTTAAAGTATTTGATAAGCACATTAGCGAAGCAGCATGAACGTCACTAGTTTATAAAGTATACAGTAAAGGTTAAAGATTACTGATTTATAAAAACACCCTATACTTATTTCTGGATAATCAAAACTCGTAACATCTGAACAAGTGTTGGACAATTCATACCAGTGTGGAACATGTCCAACAGCAGCATAGACAGTGTAACACTGGCTTGTACTTTGTTTAAAAATATATTTAGATGTGATACAAATCAATTCGTTCTACACATTTTGGCTTAAATTCCCAATCGAAGCACACTTGCAAACAACACAAAGTTCTTAGTAATAACCAATTTTGAGATTTATATTTGTTGGAAAGTTCAGAATTAATGGCACCTATATATAGGTAGTAAATGTTAGCATTAGTGAATTACAGTAATTTATTTGATAACTCTTTTAAAATCTTCATATGACATTTATTATCGTACGAAGTGTAGTGTGTTGATGGTCATTGACCTGTGATTATGGAACGTTTGTCATGATAAAAACTAGCGACGTCACGTCGATTGCACGAGTGACCTGAGACTGGATAAGTACGGATCCGTATGTGAGAAATGATGGGTATCGTGAGAATCGTGCGTCGGGTACAGCGTTAGTTGCAGAGCCCATGACCTGGTACTAATTGTGTTAACTTAGTTGGGGTGTCCATAGATTGGCTCGTATCGCATGGCTATGATTATACGAAAATAGAACATGAATACATGACACATTGGTGCAAGCAATACAGTGCGGTACAGTAATATTCAATTAGGGTGATAATACAAAAGTTGTTGTTAGTCCATGGCTACACTTGATATAAATGAGGGATAATATGTCATTCAATGACTGTATTTGTATACAATGTACATGTCCAATGTGGCAAATAATGCTGATACATATTTACTTAATGTTCGCCAACCAGCTTGAGACATATATAACTATCACTTAGTCAGCATAAGCCATAACTAAAGCACATGTATTACAAAATTACGGCCGCCACTTTTCCTAAAGTCAAGTTTAAATGAGTTAAAAAGTTGTGTTATTTATGTTTAAATGTGTGTTAAATTGTTTGACATACTATCTCTGTTACCATAAGTCGGATTGGATTGAAACTTCATTGGTTATTAATAACATCATCATCCTTATTTTCATTATGTTGCCCACCTATGCGGTCAATGATGATTTAGAAAAGTCTATTCAAAGTCTAGTTCCGATATGTTAGGCACAACAATTTCTTTATATGAATTAAATAAGTGTATACTTGCGAAACTATCGAGCGGATCACTGAACGCATGCGGTCGTTGCGAGATGAAAGAGAAGCTCGTTTGGAGGCTGCCTCGGCTAAGCGTGAGGCACTCCGCACCCAAGTAAATAGGATCCGCGAAACAACCTCAAGGGTCCTATATTTGGTCTTGGGCAGCCTATATTTTTTCACAGATGTCGGGGAAGTTTGTTTGAAAGCCTGTTCCATCTGTTGTCACTGTTGTCCCAGCCGGGACAACTGTTGAGCTGCGAACTTGAAAAGTGGGGTGCACCAGCTGGAGAGCGCCCGCCTTAGCGGTGTAGGCCCCGCCGACCAGGTACTTTGCATCAGAATTAAAGCCAAACGCCTTGGTATCCATGATCTCATAGATATAATATATTTAAAGATGTTATCATGTTTGCTACGCTCACCAATGTTCAATGGGAGGCTTGCACACTTCAGAAGCCGATCGACTACTCTTGCGGGAACGCCGCGCCGGCCTCAGATCAATCACATTCACGGTCGGATGGCGAAACTTGGGAGAGGACGACGGGTTCGGGTTTTGACATGACGGTCGAGTTCATGAACCAATAATGCTAACCTCAGGACTTTGGAGCGCCGGAGACTTACACAATTTTGTTGCCACGGAAATTGCGGGCCGCGCTAGTGTCGTAATTTCGAAGAGCAATGGGCTTGCGACATTCAAGCTCGAGAACAAGTGGACCGTAGCCGTGACAACTGAGCTCGCTTTTCTGCTCGGTTTCGAGAAGACGTACTCAGATAACGACGGCATGTATAAACGGGGGACCTATATCGGAGACCGACCAGTGAATTTCTCGTTCACGAAAAATCCTCATATTCACTTGATGCAGCTCAGTACATCCGAAACGTGGTAGACGGGGCTCCGAGCACATTACTAAAAACTGTGCCTGCTGGTGACATTTTCTTCGGCGAGACGGTGAACATCGACTTCCCAACCCCCGAGATGAAACATTTGGAATCGGGGCACATCCACGAATCGAAGATGTCTATTCTTGATGATAAAGCGCGAGAGTTAAATAACGATTACCCGATTATCGAGATTATTACTAAACGATAATACTACACATCCGATCGGTTCGATCTTTTTAACTGACTTTCTGATTTTAATTATTACTAAACGATAATACTTGCGAGCACGTACTTCCTTGCTAACCAGTTGATGCGTAGCGCGATTACCACCGCATGGTGGACATAGCAGTGACTCGGATATGGTCCCGACCCCGCAATGCCGACATGGGCGAGGAGAAACTGACCCTCTTCGCAACCATGCCCGGTGATGCTTGCAATACTCGTAAATACCGGTACTATGACATCTCTCGTGACTACCTGTCTTCAGCCACGCACAATTATTCTTAACTCGAACCATTGTGTGATGATGAGTATAACATAAGGAGACTTATCTCTAATTCGAATGTCAGAGGGGGAGACATCTCGCATCACCATATCATATGAGTCATCACTATGACCTCATACAGACCCATTATAACTCTTAATAAACAGGTGGTATCAGTATGACGCATCACGAGCATCAAACGATAATATATTACATATGTATTATCAGAAGTGTGAATATGTAAACACAAAACAGAAAATTGATATATATATAAGTTCTCATCCATACCATGTGAACCGTGGAGGAAACCCAAGTATTTTTAAGAGTTAAAAATGATACCGCCCTCCAGTGGGAGGTGACAGAAAATTATCATTGTCATAATACCATATTCTCATGTTTTTGACAATAACAGTTGAGCCTACCCCAACCCCCTTGGTGATTTTCCTTCATTTTGTTATATGTTTTTATATAGTGATTTTTTAGGTGGTATCATTTTGGCTCTTATATACTACTCATGTACTCCCTGGGGGTAGGGCAAATACAAGTAATCTGGGCTAACTAAACATGCATTATTATTCACATGGTTAATGGTTAAGAAACTAAATTATGCAGTCGCTAACCCTCACATGAATTTAGCTCCAATATATAGACAGTAACGTTTATTCACCTTTATGTCTTATGACGGTGTTAGCCAACGTCGCTGAGTGGACAGTCAGCAGTTAGTTGTTTTGTTTCAAATCACGTGAAGAAAATACTGTGAACATGTGGATAATGTGTGCAGTGTGTCCTGTATAAGTTATATATGTTTTATGTTGATACAGATACATCGATGACCGAGTATGAAAACCTGAGGATACAGCCGAGATGATTCAAGAAGCTGACAATGTTCACACCTTCAAGACGACGGAACGCCTCGAATCTCTGGCTGTGACTGGAGAAATAGGGCTTATGGTATTTTTAACAAGAATAGCTCTTGATCAAATAACATTAATTATTATTAATAATGATCTATATAGCTTTTTGAAGGATGACCGGTGTTTCATTGGTGGGACAGCGATCAGTGCAGATCCTGATCAGCTGATCTGGATGTACACGGGTCGCAAAACCATAAGCCCTAGTTCAGCAGTCACAGCCACGTGTCTGCTAATGATGGCAGAAATGGACATAAACTGACGGAGTTCAATACATCATGTATCTGCACAAAGTGAGTGATTACTACACTTTGGGATTCGCTTATCAGCACCATAAAAACGATATTTGCAACCACCAGTTTGCTTAATGTGACGGCAGCCATATTGGATGAAATTTAGAATACGCAGAACATTTGTGACGTGATAGGTGGAATATAAGAGCGAAATCGGAATGCATATTTTGTATAATTAAAACTTCGTTTAACGCAGCAGTGTAAAATGGAATTTAATATTTTTTAAAAAGAAAAACAATAATTTCGACCGCCATCTTGAAAACCATTTGTCTGGTGTATTAAAATATATTAAAATATACATTTGCTCTTAAAGGTGCATGTCTACTCAGTAGGCAGAAAATGTTATTTATAGCAAATACATCATCTGAGCCATTTTCTGGCAAAATAAATATCAATTCACCATTACCCCACGTATGAATTGGAATTATTATGCATTTCAAATCAGACGTAAGTTTCTACACTGATATCCGGGGCGATGATCGTGTTTCCTTAAAATGTTAACGGACGTTACTATTTATTATCCGTATGTCTTGTGCTGATGTGCAATGATCATACCTTATAATCTGTCGGAATAATATGTTGTCATGTGACGCATTTAATTATAAATAATTAAAAAATGTCATGCCATAGGAAAATAGCCTGATACCACCGCGTGTCACTATCAAAAACATTAATATTACTAATTGATTATATCTGTATAGCGGGCACTCGTAATTTTTAGAACCGGTGGAATAGTGAAAACCACGAACAGCGCGACTATGTATATATTTGTGTTTGTATATAAATGCTTAGTAAACTCTAACATTCTTGAGTTCTCGTTTGTCCACCATAATAGTATTACATTGACTATCAACAGCTAAGGTCATTTTAAAGCCGGCTCAAATTGTTGGACTATTCGAAGAGCGATAACCCTGTCGGATGTATGTGGTCAGAAAAATACATTACGACATATCCGACCATGAGTAGCCTCAGATCAGCATGCGCAGTCTGGATCTGGCATTACGCCGTTCGCTATTCGGTCAATGAAGTAGCAGTAATGATGCCAGCAAAACGATTAGCTGTAATGCCCATATTTTCTTCTTTTTATCAGCCGCCGGCTCTACCAATTTCGAGTTTGTCCACCCTACCGTATTCTATTTATTTGTGTTCAACGGCCAATCAACAACTAAGGTAATTTAAAGCCGACTCAAATTTACTATACTATTCGAAGAGCGATAACCCCGTCGGACTTATTTCCAATACCATAAACAGTGTGCTATTGCTGTTATCACGGTGCAAACAAAGTCAGAAAATACATTACGGCATATGCGACCAGCGTACATGTAGATCCAGATCAGCTTGCGCAGTCTGAATTTGATATCACGTTGTTTGCTATTCCGTCAATGGCATATTCGACCACCGTAGCCCCAGATCAGCATGCGCAGTCTGCATCTGGCATTACGCCGTTCGCTATTCTATCAATGAAATAGCATTAATGCTACCAGCAAAACGATTATAATCTGACGGTTAATGCAAATGTCATAAGGTCCGTTTTTATCAGCCACCAGCTAACTGGTTTCTCATTGTACTAAACGGCCGCATAAATAATTACAGCCAATTAATTCGACAGTAGCATTTAGCCTGTGTGCCCAATTATCGCATCTGCGCAGGCTGAACTGGGGCTACGCTGGTTGTGTATGGTGTAAGGTCCTTTTTCTCAGCCGGGGGCTCAACTATGCTTATTAAACTTAACGCAGTCCGATCAGGACTTAACAATAATAACCGTAGCTGTGTGAAGCAAAACAGAACAAACACCCTGGGAACCTGCTAACTTTAACAAGTATAAGAGACCGGTTTTCTTTTTAACATTGTATCATATTTCCTTTATATCAGAACAATTTATAGAAATATACTGCATACTTAACAGAAAGATAGGTATTAACGTCACTGGCATGTGGTAACATGGTCTCTTGTTTGATTTGTGGTTCAGGTTTTACTATTTCCTTTTCTTTGAATGAAAGAAAACAAAATTTGATTGTATCAGTTTTACAGTGTTGCTGATGGAGAGTAACTAGTTTTGCAAGACTTAAACTGAAATTGTCCTTTTGAAACAGCTGTTTCATATAAGTAGCAACATCTTACACTAGTGTCGATTATTGAAGTAGAACGACTATGGCGATTAGCGGTATTTCTTAGACTCCCATTACGCATGTATTGATTGATTGATTGGTTCGCTGTCAACAATCTTTCTTTCAAAATATAATGGAATAACGCTAGATTGTCTTTCTTAACCTTATCAGTCCAGTCTGCAACATCAGTGATGATTATACCATCCCTTAATTTCTTTGCATACTTGACATAAAACACTAAATTATATCTTGATACATTTAATATTTAGGACATTTTTGAATTTTGTACCCTGATAATAGTTCTTCATTTGAACATAAAAACTCCAAAATAAATGTATAAATAAATATATGTTCCATCTTATCACTATATGTGCTCTATGCTGATGATGAATGAACTATACTTTGCCAGATAAAACCAGCTATATTCATATTACACTGCGATCTGATAATGATGGAATCATAATTGTAAGGTTGCTATACTTTGATGCAATGCGATAAGAAAATGACGAAATCTAATTCGTAATAGTATTGCACTGTTTAGCCCATAGTGCATTTCGCAATATCATTACATCAGAATATAATGTACTGGCTGACACCAGCAATTTCTCGTCGTCAACTGTACCCCGGGAAAGATGTATCCAAGTTGTATTTACACATGACGAAAATTAAGATAATCCTTATTTTCTTTTAAATAATATGTTTGCAAGATATATTTAGAATTTCTTTCAATTAACCCAAAGACTGTATTTGGTTAGCGAGGAAACAATGTATATCTTTTCCTGTAGTAATATGTCATTTCGCAATAATATTACTAATAATACCATTGCATCAGAATGGAATGCATTGGGTGACACCAGCAATTTCTCATTGTTTTCACTAAGCCAACATTTCCTTCAAAATGAAACACTATATATTATCTGATCATTTATTAGACAAACATATCGCTTTCAAATTTAAAAACAACAGTTTGCAAAAAAGTTTATTTCTGTCGGAAAAAGTTGCAAGATAAAGTATAAATTTCATATTAAATAATAATGTAGGACGTATTGTGAGGAAGAATTTCGAAACAAGAAAAACAAATATAAATTTCCCTATATCAGTGGTACGTTAAAACAACAAAAGTGTGTTATAAATGCTTACCCAACGTTTTAAAATAAGAGAGGTAAGTTTCACCATTGTACATCATATATTGAATGGTAGCGTGCATGCTCCTTTAATATTTTTCTGTATTATTATCTTTTGATTCGTTTGATGTGGCTTGTGTGCCCGATTTGATCGATTAAAACCACACTGTGGCGTTCTTCGATCTCTCGCGCGTCAATTAAAAATATCAAAGGTGCCTACGCATCTAATTAATATGCAAGAAAACGGTGCTTGTGCATCTATACATTTAATGACTACTGATATGGACGTCCAAAAAATACGTCGCAGATGTTGTGACCCAACGTCATAAAAGTCTGGGTCGACGGATCACTGAGCGTCAACTGTCAGACAGGTTCAACACACTGCCATATCACTACATAGTGTGATTAAAAAGAATACATGTATGAGGAGACATCGATGGATCCCGATGATACTGAGCATGGAGGAGAAGGCCGGGCACGTTACAAATTATGCCTGATATTTTTAAACTGAACAGAGGAATTCTGTACATTTACCAATCGACGTGTGATAATTATTGATTCTGTTATAACATATCTAAGGTGATATTCTATCTTACATATTCGCACAATCCTGTCCCGTCTGATTTTCTTTTGCTGTAATCCAGTACACGAACTGTCGCATAAAGGGAGAACTCATTTCGACGGCAGCAGTCAATAAAATACAACTACCGGTATGCCATGGGCTATGTTATGTAAGACAAAAATGCAACTACCTGTATGCCATGGGCTATGTTATGTTAGGTAAATGTCTTGAAATAACACCATGGGCGTGCTCTTCTTCTATGGAACAATACGGAACATGACTTGCACATAACGTCATTTTAACGTTGTGCCCTATATTGCGTGACGATGTTGCGTTGGTAAAGATTAAAATGCTCATGGCATGTTAATGATGAGTTCCTAATATGAAATTGATGAATGCTGCATCGATGTTAATGTTCATTTTTATATTTTGTTTTGTCTCGGGGCAAATGTACATATACGAATCCGGCACCTCATTTTATTTTCTGTCACCCGATGATTGTATAAACTTGAATGTATAAGGTTTCAAACATTCTTTCAAAATCATTGAACTTCATGCACATCATAATGGGTGCTCCCGCCAATGTGTGCGGCATAGTGGACATTAATGACAATAATTGTTTACAGGAACACATTGTTAATGTGCAATTTACAGAATTTCGACTTACGAACAATTTAGTCGTACGAAGTTTAGTGAAACGCCCCCCAGGTGGAATGAAACATACAAATGTCATGTACTCCCTGGGGTAGAGACAATACAAGGAATCTGGGCTAACTAAACATATATTATTATATCACATAGTTAATGTTTATGAAACTAAATTCTGCAGTCGCCAACGACCCCATGAATTTAACTCCAATATATAAACAGTAACGTTTACCTATGCATTATGACCGGGTTGGCCAATGTCCTTGATTGGACACTCATCAATTAGTTGTGTTGTTTCAAATCAAGTGAAGACATCACTATGAACATGACAACAATGTGTCATGTAAACGTCTTCCATGTTTTATGTTGATGCGAAATCATAAGGATACAGCTGAGATGATTCAAGAAGCTGAAAATGTCAAGGCGACAGAACGCATTACATTTCTGGCTGTGACTGGAGAATAGGCCTTAAGGGATTTGTGACCAGAATAGCTCCTGATCAAATAACATACTGCTGTAGCCCGATAATGATCTATATTGCTTTTTGAAGGATGTCGGGTGTTTCATTGATGGGACGGCGATCAGTGTAGATCATGATCAGCTGATCAGGATATACACTGTTCGCAAAACCAATAAGCCCTAGTTCACCAGTCACAGCCAAGTGTCCGTTAATGGTGGCAGAAATGGATATAAACTGACGAAGTTCAATACATCTAGTATATGGACAAAGAGAGTTACTACCCTTTGAAATTCGTTTATCAGCACCATTAACAAGGACGTTCGCAAACACTAGCGAAATCGGTATGCATTACCTATATTTATTTAATTAAAACGTCGTATAACACAGCAACGTAAAATGGATGTAATCTTTTATTAAGTAAATACAATAATTTCGATGGCCATCTTAAAAACTTTTTATTGTGGCATATTTTTCCCATCCACATAACGTAATAACCTATAGCTAAGTCGTCTTACTACTCCTTATAAGAAGCAAATATAGTGTCGAAAGTTAGCTATTAGCACCCGATTCTTGCAAAGAAGGCATCCAAGTTTATTGAAAGTTTGCTGCTAACACCCAGCAATCCTTGTAAATTCGGCATAATTGATAATGTTACATACATGTAATTCAATAAGGCAACCACGTTTTCTGCCAAAATATTTAAAATATACAGTTTGCTCTTACGTGTATTTGATATATACATTTGTTTGTTATGTGTTGAGTAATTTCGTTAGCACACATCTAAGAAAAGGTAACTTACTTTGCTTACTTTGCCAAATTGGCTTTCCTTCCAAGTTCGCCAGAAAGTGCAGAATAAAGTAAGGTTTTAGTGCAATATCGCAAATGACATTTTTTATTCGAGCGTTCAGTATGTGTATTAATATTTTTATACCCCATCATTTAATAATGTAATAATTTGTCCCACACTACATGGACAATCGCAATACTACGTAGACAATCGCAACACTACAAGGACAATCGCGACGCTTATATACAATCGCAACACTAAGTAGACAATCGGGACCCTATATAGACAATCGCGACCACATATACAATCGCAACTTCTACATTGACAATCGACACCACTAGTCGTCGTTCCGACAGCTGCAAGCATTTGCAGGCATGCCCCATACGTGCGACCAATGCGGAAAGACTTTCGGTAGGAGAGCCGGCTTGTTGCGCCATGCCAATCGACAGACGCCATGCGAACCGCCAGCACAAAACTGCCCTGTTTGCGCGGGAGGTTTTGCTAGCTATCAGACACTATGGCGACAAAAACGAAGATGTCCAGCAGCCCGCTTCCCGCGAGCCCATCGCAAGTCGTCCACAGGCACATTCCACATGACAAACAAACACAGACAACCAGCGTCCAACCCCGAAACCAATGCAAAACATAGCCAAACTACTTGAACAAGTTGCAGAGCTGCTCGAAGAGATGTCTGGCCTGGACGATGCTATCCGAAGGGCCAAAAGCTATCAACAATTTGATATTAAATTGTGGAATATGTACTGGGCACGTAGCTCAACTCCCTTCTCTGAGCTATCAATTATATATCTCAGCCTATATGCTGGGAATACAGCTCGTCTCTAAGCTATACACGGAGAGCTCACGACATCCTATTTCCGAGCGCGGCTCCAGCTGACTAGCTGGGCGAATGGGGTTGGGAATATTGTGTTTAAACTGATTAGCACAGCTCTGGCCTCAACATTCCATTCCAATTGAAAAACGCAATGCTCGTCCAAACAACGTCGAGATGCTCTTGAGCAGCAGCTGACCAGCGCTTCAAGTTTCAACACTTGCTCAGCTGAAATGGAGAGCGTTCGACTATATAGCTGGGCACAGCTCCCAGTCTAAATACTGTATAGTGGGTAAGCCATTACCACTGTGTGGTGGGGCTGGGCTAGGGAGGGGGAGCAAAATTATATTATGTTATACGTGTAATAGAAACGTATGCTACTTCAATACATATTAATTACTTGAGAGAAATTATGTATATACATCCAAAATGGTCGCCAACAATCACAATCACCGTTCATTTGTCATCGTGTCATTTATATAACATAATTTGACATTTCAAATCATAGTTACGTACGATCATACGTACACAGTAAATAGCCATGGCAATAGCAAAACATGTTTGGTATAACTATTTCGCTGACCAAAATCCGAGATAGCCGCCAAATATCACAATTTCTCCACTTGACACCGTGTTATCTATTTGGCGGCATTAAATCACTTAAAACAAGTATACAGTATTACATTAACACAGTAAAACAAATGTAACACATACTTTGATAAATGCCTAGTTTACCAAATATTTAAGATGGCCGCCATAAGTTCACATTGTATAGCAAATATGTATGTGCTATTTAATATTGGACAGAACGGTTACCGTAATAGTTATTGTTATGTTGTGACACATTATTATAATATACCTGAGTACGTATGGACTTTGTATAGAAAACAGACACAGTCAGTTTGTTACTTAGGTATATTGGAATTCTAAAGCAGTAATGTGTTTGTTTGTTTTTTTAAATATTTCAAATTATACAATTACATGGTTTTCATATTAATATTTCTGAGCTTCCCACCCTATAAGGTGGACGATCTGACATCCAGTATATTTCCTTCATTAAATCAAACAGTAAACTTTGTTCTGTCCCACTGACATGAAAATATTACAGACATAGCTTCATACGCACTTAAGTGTTAGTGGGATAAATTGCTGCATGTGCGACGGTGAGAAATAAGTAAACCAAACAATACATTGAAATAAGTTTTCCATTCGAATCCACAAATGATATTCGAATATTCGGTCAATAAACGAATATTCGAATATTCGGAATATTCAAATATTCGTTGCAATCCCTAGTTAAAAGTAACACTACCACAACAATATGGAATATTATGTATTTTAAGATGTTGGACGGTGGCCAGTTTGGATTTAAAATTAAACAGATAATCATACCAGCAGTTTTGGCATGTTATAATTATTGTTAAACGACACCTCATTTGTTTTTGTTGCTTATCTCATTACATAGAAAATGCATGCAATTTGACACTAGCATTCATTCGCATTAATTGCGTCGATACAGTATATGAGGGTCATAATGACGTCATCATTTATGACGTCATGTCTGGCACAAAATCACTAACGAAAAACAAATGGGGTATATTTAAATAGAAGGAATACGAGAGAAAACACAAGCAGAAATGATCGGTAGCAAGTTAGCAATGAACAGTAAGTAGCATTGAGATATACCTCACTGTTGGCAGTGAGCAGTGAGATGTGGGTGGGTATTCAAACGAGTTAGACCAGCATATCTCCATCCCGGCTAGTCCTATGCTCTCAACTGTACTTAGTGACAAGCCCGGACACAACGAACTCACTGTTACTGCTATTTCCGCTTGCTGGTATTCAAACGAGCTAGGCTGGAAACAGAAGCCTGGCACAGTGCGGTCACCTGGTGTACGATGTAGGCCGAGTACCCCCGTCGGCGTTCCAGCATATTTCGCTTCCTGCTAATGTTCTCACCTGTGGTTAACGTCATCATTGCTGCTATTGTGGCGTGGGTGGTGGTATTCAAACGAGTTAGACTGGAAATACAAGCCTGAAACAGCGGGACCACCTAGTCAAGATGTGGGACCAGTCCCCGTAAGCGTTTCAGCATGCCTCCATCCCGACGAACATTATTGATTGGCAGTGAGTTATATCCTTCCTTATTTACTGGCCATGCTGCGACGCGAGCACATTGTGACCTTCAGCACTCTTGTCTACCTCAGCTGAATCGCTTCCTAATCGCCGAATACGTCACTGGTTTAATATATGGCAATACTACATTCATGCAATGTTTTAACCCATTTCATATATACCAGTCACTGTAGCCTAGTGGATAAGGCACCGGCCTTGCAACTGGGAGTCGAAGGTTCGAGCCTAGCTCGAACCGATGAAGCCGGTTGGTTTGCCGCCAGCTAGTTAAATATAAGGGTACAAATTGCCTTCCTGCCGGGTGCCTAGCATAAAAGGATAGGAATTGGGAAAGTACTGATTGTTCGATAGAGTGTCTCATAAGTCAAATATGACTGGCCCTTTCAATAGGGGTGACACTATAATAAACATTCGGCTCATATTTAAGGGTGGGAAGGAATTGGCTCGAACACCTTCCATACAAAGACTATAATAAACAAACTTTACTTTACTTTATATGTGACACGTGTAATAACACCTGCAGCGAATGTGATTGGCTGGCAGCATCACCATAATTACGTATTCGTATTATACACTAACATTATGTCAAATTAATAAAAACATAATAAAACTGGTGAGGTTCCAAATGACGTCCGTAATGGCGCGACAAAGCAATTATGTTTTGACGTTGACGTCATCGTGTTTTAGACGTCATTAGAAGCATATGTGACTCAATAAACTTACAGCAATTGTTACAATGTGCTCCTGTAATGTGAAGGAACCTATTATATGGCATATTTATAATAATGCTATTGCTATGATTATAACTATTTTTCTCTGTGGAGATTTTGCACTAGTCTGCTCACTGAAATGTATTGGAGATCTCCAAGTTGTTGCTCTTTAGATGGTGAAGAATATAAACATAGCCAAACTCGTTTCCATTTGATATGAGATTTATGAAACTTGTCAGCAATTGTATGCACCTCGCCTTTATAAATTCTGCGTAACTCGTTTAATAAATATCGTATCAAATATACTCGTCTAAGACCCTCCATTTATGGGCCGGTGTCCTACATTATAGACTACAAATATGTTAGTGTAGTGTATTGTACACATTAAGGTTTTTGTAATGACCGACATATTCACACAACCTGAAATTAATTTTTAATAGTATTATAGTTGATACGAATATTTGAGCTAATTATAACTTTAAAAATATTTATTATTTTTGGAATTAATTTTAAAAATTT
>CM055277.1:85830807-85866967 GCA_029237695.1 Conchocele bisecta | reverse complement strand
GTGTACAATTAACGAAAGAAGTTCAGATTTTAGGTTGAATAATATCGTCGCTATGCAGGATATTTTAGTTAGAGAATATACAAATAGAATAAGAAACGCATAAAAAAATATAGACGCGCGGTGAACACGGCTGAAGCATCTAGCACGGCTTCTAGCGAGTGTTTCTGTGTTGTGTGGGGCGGGGACAGCTGCAACTATATCCACCATTATAACGGTTCCTGTAGCGAGGATTTTATGTGCGTGTCGGCCGTTTCTGGGTTGTTGTGTATGGTAATTAGGGCGTCGGGTGGAAAACTCGAGAAAAAATGTAGAAAACATGATAGAATATCTGTTCTCGCCAGGTCGAAGAAAAATACCATCGACGTTATGGTGTCCAAAGCGTTGGCCGATAAGAACATATAAAATTTAGAGTTTGAATCCGTGGTGGAAGAAATGGGGAGATATGAAGAATTAAAAAATGATATAAGAATCAAGGCGCGCGCCACCATGCCCAAAATTGAGTGTACTGATTGGGATAAATTTATGGAAAAACTTGGAGATAAAGTCGGAAGAAATGTTACAGCACCATTATAAAATAATTAAAAAAAAAAAATTAATTTTCTTATATTGGTGCAGTAAACAAATTTACATACCTATGCAACATGTGTTTTCACTGAGAATTACACCGTAATCGCATAACAAATTCAGTCGAGGATTACACTGTAATCGCCTGTGTAAATTGATACACTCGGCTATAAATAACTGTCTGTTTACCTCGGCTATCAATTTACGCATGGTTCATAACCCGTGTAATTGAAACATTGTCGTAAATCGATAATTGTACAACACTAGGTAATGTTTATCATAACAGCCTACATGGTCGTGTGGGTTAAGGCGATAATGTATAGAGACGAGGGTCGTGGGTTCGCGCCGCGGTTGGAGCTAAACATTTTTTATTTATTTATTTCTATCCCTACAAATGTGGTCGCTATGGTAAACAACTGCATGACAACGGCGTTCCTATCCGACCGCTCGAGGTTGATAAAATTGATAAATTCAGATTGCCAGTTTACATACCTTCGATAAGGAAAATAAACTCGGCTATAAATTAATTAGTAGTTGTTTTTTTTTCAATAATAATTTTTCAATATCTTTATAAGCGATATCGTAGAAATGTACATTCGTAAACGAATCGTTGGGTTTTAAAATTTTTGTATAATACACCTTATTTGTTTCATATCCGATACGCATTATCTGTCTTAATGTTCGTATTTGCCTCTTGTATAGTTGACATTAATTACCGGTATAATATTGTAAATGTAACGTTTTTATCGGAGCGTAATAAATTACGCTGGTATTTCATGTATTCGATATCGCCTAGTGTTCTCATTTTATAGAATTTATATACAGGATTATAACCCCCGTAAGCTTCGTAAACTTCTTCAACACAGTCATTAAAAATTTGCAATTCAAATTGTATTGTATTATCCATTTTCTCTAATAATATTGGTACTTGTTTTTTCTGTTCAATTTTCCAATTTTATAAAATTAGTTTGATAACAAATTGTTTACAGTGTTTTAATGCTGTAGAAACACCGTGACTTATTAGATCGATTCTATCTTTCTAACTGACTTTCCGATTTGAATTATTACTAAACGATAATACTTGCGAGCACGTAATCCCTTGTTAGCCATTCGATGAGTAGCCTGAGTGCCACCGCATGGTGGACATAGCAATGACTCGGCTTTGGTTCCTACCCCACAATGCCGACATGGGCGAGGTGAAACGAACCTCTCGCATCCATGCACGGTGATGTTTGCAATATTCGTAAATACCGGTGCGAAAACATCTCTCGTGACTACCTGTCTTCAACCACGCACACTTAACTAGAACCATTATGTTATATATATACTGAGTATAACATAGGGATTTTTATCTCTAATAGGGTGTATCTTCTCATGTCATAAATATATGGTCTCGCGGTAGTAGTATATAAGAGTCACAAATGATACCATCATGCAGTGGAAGGTGCCACGCGTAGCCGGTGCCTTCCAGAGGTGATGGTATCATTGTGACTCTTATATACTACTACAGGACACGTACCCGTTGTTTTAGGAGACGATTATCGTGTGCTGCCAAAACATGTTTTTATTAAGAAATAGAGCAAATGTGGACAAACTTCAGTATTTCTTGACAACTAAAACATAATTTGACAAAAGGTGATAATCGTCTTAGAAGACGATTCTCATGTACTGCCATGCCAATACATGTTTATTGAAAAAAACAACATATATGATACAATATGATATATGGTTACTGTATCGCATCGTCAACCTACACACAAGATGGCGAAAACGCGAGACCAAATCGCCAGACTGCGAAATCGCGAGGCGAAAACGTGATATTCTATTGTATTCAATATCGCGTTTTCACCTCGCGATCTCGCGTTTTCGCGACTGCGATGACGCAATTTTGCCAGAGCATTTTCACGATGTGTTGAAATTTAGTTTTGTGCAACATGTACGTACGTAAAACGCAATTCCAGCTCGCATGCTTTCGAGATCTATGCATGTACGTACGTAGAACGCAATTATTTTGTCAGCTTATTTTGTCAAACACCACAGACCAGGATACCTTATTTGTCAAAATACAGACGGGGATACATCTGTATTTGGGAACATGTGAAGATACAGTATTTTTACATACAGTGTAATTGTTCCGATTCCAGCAATACGTGTAAATCTTGATCGAATTAATTGTCTATCGTCTTATGTGCACAACTGAGCTATCATTGCTTATGTTGATGCGTAACAAATAAATGCGATAACAGATAACAGAAAATGTTTTTTTATTTATCATCAGAAAATATACATAGTATTAAATATCATTACTGGTCGTCGTGGATGACGTCGGTGGGGTTTGTTGTTGGTGCTAATCCGATGCTGTTTGTGGCCTCTCACAATAACTGCGTCGTCGTCATGGTCGTTAACAATGACTAATGATTTACCATACCAGTTCCACATGGGAACTTGGGATTTTACGAAAACACCAGCACCCTTTCTCTATCCATATCCATGCTAGTTATTCCACATCAGCCCAATGGAGAGCGACGCATTGCCAAATGAGACGTATTTTGTTATACATGCTTGCCACTGTCCGTGGAATTGGTATCAACGTATTTGTTTGTTCCACCGTGTGACCGTAGTGGAGGGTAGAACATTGGGTGTGTCAATGCCTACGATGTGATACAGTTTAAAATTATATCTAAAATCGATTGTCGGTTCGCCCCTCCCAACTTGAACCCCAGAAAATGTCGCTGCCCTAGACATGCAGTGGGCCCACTATCGTCAGAATAAGCTGTGCCCGAGCGTCGTCCGCCGCACATACAGCGTGGATACATAAATAATACTCCCGTTTTTAAACGAGCGTATAAACCATATACCGTCGTACACCCCCCCCCCCCACAACTAGCACACTTGCGACATATCATGTTCGGTCTAGGTGCACACCTGATGGTGTTTACAATCATCTGTCGGTAATCCAGTTTCAAGTGCAAAGTGTGACTGTAGAATTCGGCGAGGAACAAACGTATGTAAACCAAACTATGTAGTCGCTCACGTCATCGCATCGCCAATAAATTGATATTTACCATTATCTTGAGTGCATTTTCATAATTATGTGTTTGATCTCTTGATAAAGCAAGGTTTGGCAGCACATGAGAATCGTCTCCAAAGACGATTCTCCTATTGTGTCAAATTATGGTTTTGTAAAGGAATTCCAATGTATTCATGTTTTCTTTTCACATTTGTTGATTTCTTAATACAATAGGTTTGGAAACACATGAGAATCGTCTCCTTAGATGATTCTAATGTTTTGTAACAAAAACATATTGATGCTTTTTGACACAAACGTTTGACGCATTCAGAAATAAATGATTTAATTTGTGTTTCTCGAGTCGGGTGGAGAGGAAATACGATCGATTACACACCGTGAAAATCTTGTTGGAACGTAAATGCCAATTTATTATGGCGAGGGTGGGGGTATTCAAACGAGTTAGACTTGAGACTGAAGCCTGGAACAGCGCGGCCACCTAGTACATGATGTGGGCCTAGTCCCCCCGTAATCGTTCCAGCATGTCTCCATGCCGGCTAGTACTCTCAACTGTGCTTAGCGGCCAGCCCAGACACAGCGAACCTCACT
Organism: Conchocele bisecta; assembly: GCA_029237695.1. Taxonomy (NCBI): domain Eukaryota; kingdom Metazoa; phylum Mollusca; class Bivalvia; order Lucinida; family Thyasiridae; genus Conchocele; species Conchocele bisecta. Next base: position 85,862,787 of record CM055277.1, on the reverse strand, counting down.
GTTACTGTTATTTCAGCTTGCTGGTATCGAAACGAGTTAGGCTGTGATTAACGGCCACCCCAGATGCAACGAACGTCACTATTTGCTGCTATTATATAACCATTCAATAAAGAGAGCATAGCTTTGTCAATGCTAGTATAGGATTCATGCCAATATAGGTACTTGTATAGGCCACATCATCATTCTGTAATTGCTGTCTGCATATATCGGGAAAAATACAGTATCCAAAATTCACAAGATTATATGTCTGTTGAGCGTTATCTCTGTATTCAATCAGCTAAACAACATGTATTGCCATTGTCATCAATAATATTAGGCAAAATGTGATCTGGTTACTGATGATGTCACTGCGTCTGAACTATGGGTGAGATAAATCAAATAAATTGGTAATAATCACTATTCATGCGAATAACTATGTGAATTATTATAATAAATACAGAGATAACAAACAATCACAACAATTACAAAATGGCACATGGCCCATCAAACCAAATAAAATTGTCTGAATCATAATGTTACAAGAACAATAGATGCCGGATTTAACCTCAATGTATGTACTTTTAACAATATCCGTCAATTGGATGTGTATTTAGATAAATGCGGGGTCGCATTTAAAAGAAGACGGGGATATTGTTATGAACTGGAATTTGCTCCGACCCATACAGTAGCGAGCGGTGTGGGTCATGATGAGACTGCGCGGATGTGCAGGCTGATCTGGGTCTTCACATGTCTCAAAACAGGTGTGTTATTTAAGAGACAATCATTTAACACAGATAATTATTGGTCGATTTCGGTCAATATTCATATCAGAATGAAAATTGGAAATATATTTAGGGAACTGTTAAACGTGGTTATTTGTTAAATTCATTATTTGGACAGAATGAGCTTATTCCCAATATACACAAAAAGACAATGAAGAACACTTATGAAATCCAAATATGAGAGGTTCCGCACACATAACTAGTTTGCAGTGATGTCCGGTCTACAGAGGTTCCGCACACATACCTAGTTTACATTGCTGTCCGGTTTAGAGAGGTTCCGCACATACACGTAGTTTACAGTGGTGTCCGGTCTAAGAGAGGTTAAGCACAAATACCTAGTTTATAGTGGTGTCCGTTTTAAAGCTTGCATTGGTGTCCGGTCTAGAAAGGTTCCGAAAACATACATAGTTTACAGTGTTGTCCCATTTAGAGAGGTTTCGCACATATACCTACATGTAGCTTACATTTCTGTCCGGTCTATAGAGGTTCTGCACACATGTCTAGTTTACAGTTGTGTCCGGTTTAGAGAGGTTCTACACATGTACTTAGCTTACAGTGGCAGGGCTCTTTTAGAATCAATATTTGCACCTATATTTAGTCAACTTTTGCCAGAAGTAAATTACATGTTCATTAATTCTGCCATTTTTGGTGATAGAAATTGAGAATATTAGTTCTAAACGACATACAAATGCAGAAAAGTGAATGTAGATATCCAGGCGTGGGTATAGGATTTCCAGTTGGGGAGGGGGGCGTCAACCAAAATGAAATGTATGCGGGGGGTTTTGGGGGTCCTCCCCCACGAATTTATTTTAAACCAGAATGCCTCACACACTATTTCCTGGCTCAACGCTGATTATTTCACCTGCAAAAACTTGATTTTGGATTTTTAAAAAACAAGAATTGTGCATGGTTTTCGGGGTCTACCAAAGAAGAACATTTTTAAAACCAGAACCACACAGGCGCGATTTCCAGGCACATAGGTTGAATCACAGTTTGGATGTGAAATAAAAAAAAAAGTTTTATAGGCGTAATTCATTATTAATTTGTATTCAAGGGTGAAAATTGGCTGAATGGCCGTCCATACGCGGATAAATTCATTATTCGCACACGATCAAAGTTCGATTTTTTTTTTTTTTTTTTCTTTTTTGTTGAGAAAGTAGCCGGTGCCGAATGAGGAAGTTGCCGGGGGAAATCCCCGGCCCCCGGCCCTTATTGAGAGCCCTGAGTGGTGTCCCGTCTACAGAGGTTCCGCAAAGATACCTAGTTTACAGTGATATCCCGTTCAGAGAGGTTCCGTACATACACGTTTACAGTGGTTGTCCGGTCTAGATAGGTTCCCCACATACCTAGCTTGTAGTAGTGTCCGTCTAGAGAGGTTCCGCACATACCTAGCTTGCAGTTGTGTCCGGTTTGGAGAGGATTGCGCACATATACCTAGCTTGCATTGGTGTTCGGTCTAGAGAGGTTCCGCACAGTGCTGTTCGGTTTAGAGGTGTTCCGCACATACATCTAGTTTGCAATGGGGTGTCCGGTTTATAGAGGTTACGCACATATACATACCGGTCTAGAGAGATTCCGCACACATATACCTAGCTTGCAGTGGTGTCCGATTTAGAGAGCTCCCGCACATATATATATAGCTTGCATTGGTGTTCGGTCTAGAGAGTTCCGCACACATACATAGCTTACAGAGAGGTTACGCAAATATACATTTTCCGGTCTAAAGAGTTTACGCACGTACTTAGTTTACATTATTGCCTGACGCATATAACTGCTCACTGCCGCTTACTGCTAGCAGTGAGACACATCTCACTGCCCACAGCTACTTACTGTTAGCAGTGAAACACACCTCACTGCTCACTGCCGCTTACTGCCAGCAGTGAGATACATCTCACTGCTACTTACTGCTCACTGCTAACTTCACACTGATGTTTGAATACCCGTTTGACGAGAAGACCATAGAATTACCTCGTGACGAAATCCAGATAAAAAAGTTGCAAGGCTTTATGAATCATATTCAATTTTTAATATAATGTTTCTGCTTATGAGCATACTTAATATTGGTAATTGTAATATTATTTGAGCACGGCCATTTTGTTTTGTATTACAAGTTTTTATACTTCTTAATTTCAAAGGTTATCCATGTGAACAATTTAGCCCTGTGGTTAGCGAGAAAGTCTGTGACCTTTGCGTTCGTGGGTTCGAATCCAGCGAACATATTTTTTACTTTCGTTTAGTTTTTTTTTCTTCACATTTCTTGTGTCACTTACACGTAATACTGAGTAAACTCAGTAAGTTTCTTCTTTCATCAGCATTCAATGCAGAAAATGGTGAAATCGTCTAAAATTGTGTACACTGCACTGCACTGCACTGCACTCACTGCAAGTACCGGTCGAGAACCATTGCATGTACATTCGCTGGAGATAATACGAATGAAACATTTTCCGGCCCCCCCCCCCCTTCAGAAATCCCGATTTTTTTACGAAATATGATCTTCAAATATATTTAAAAAATGCAGTAGAATGCAGGAAATGGCTTCCTCAATTCAAACATTGGGCATGCCCCCGGACCCCCCTAGCCAACTCCCTCGCTCCACTCAGTCTACGAACGAGCATACCTCGTTCACATTCCATGTGACCCCCCCCCCTTGGTGAAATCCTGGATCCGCCACTGATACATGATTCTGTGGGCGTTCGAAGCGTGACTAAATTTAGATTTGAACCGTTCTACAATATTCGCTATTGTGTGTTCGCTATTGTGGAGAACATTTCTCAAGTACTTATTTAGAACAGTCAATACCTATATCGCGCATCATACGGTTATATTTATAAGCTTGATCATATTGCTGCATCCATATTGTATTGTTCACTGCCGACTACTGCTTACTGCTACTGGTGTCCGGTCTAGAGAGGTGCCGCATACATACCTAGCGTTCAGTGATGATCGGTTTAAAGAGGTTCAGCACATATACATAGCTTGCAGTGGTGTCCGGTTTAGAGAGGTTCCACACATATACCTCGCTTGTAGTGGTGTCCGCTTTAGAGAGGTTCCGGACACATATACCTCGCTGGTAGTTGTGTCCGGTTTAGGCAGGTTCCGCACATATACCTCGCTTGTATGTACATACACAAGTAGAATTTATGGAACCCTCCCATAATCAATAGTAGGCTTGGTAAATGGACTGATGAAGTATCCGGAAATAAAATAATAAGTTTTAGGGGTTTAGGACCAAAGAGTTATGCATACAAGTTGCTAACAAAAGCTGGGGAAATAAAATCCAAATGCAAAGTTAAAGGACTGACACTCGATTACAACACAAGTCAAGTAGTGAACTTTGATACGTATGTTCAATGTGCAGAGGACCGAAGTACCGAAGTGAAAGTTGTGTATGCATGTAAAATCCGGAGACATGCAAACAGAACAGTAACGAGTGAATATCAAAGCAAGACATTTAGGTCTGTGTACACAAAACGTGTCATTGTTGACAATTTCAATACTGTACCATACGGTTATAACACATGAGACGTTTGATTGATTTATATGTCTTGTTAAATGAATACATGTTGTAAATATATTGTTGTTCAATAAAAAATATTGTTAAATAAATCAAGCTTGACTGTAAAGACTTTTTTTGAAAATAAAATGGATCAACTAAGAAATCATTGTGAGCAGCATCCGAAAGCCGAAGAATGTAATTGTTTCGATTTCCTAAAAAAATGTTCTATAGGCTTATTAAACGGAGAATACGCTATTAATAATGTAAAAATTTATAAATCACCCAAATATCAATATTATCCTTTCATAGGGTACATAACAAACAATTCTAGATTTATACCTTTTGGTATTTGTCCAAAGATAACTGATAGAAAAAAATAAGATTTATAGGTTAGTAAGTTCTAGAACATACGGAGAGGATAGTCAGATTTATTTCGATAAGGATCTTAAACCTTTGCTTCATCTATTCAGTCATAAAATTCCTTTTTCAGGGGATGTGAACATAGAAACTAAAATTATTAAGAGTTATCCCAGTATCCCTCAATTAAATACACGAAAAGAGTACTGTAAATGGAAAATTGGCTAAAAAGAAAACTTTTTGTAACACGCTTTCTGATTGGACGAACATCTGAAAAATGACTAAACTACCAAAAGTAGGTCAATCCGTTTGCTGGGTATAAAAGCATGTGTTTTTTATACCCATCAAACACGATGTTGAAGCCTGCAGAAAACTGGAGTTATGATGAGAGAACGAATGTACAATCATAGCAAGAAGACTGGGATGAGGAGATCCGACGAGCTCCAGCACCATCATTTATGATTCCTGGAAAGAATAGGAAAACCTTATATTCAGTTGTACCTACACACTATATAAACGTTTTGCATTTTGTCATAGACCATTATCTTCAAGGTATTCGCTCTAGAAACAACAAATATTATACAGTACTTTTAAATAATAAACAATAAAAATTATGGGTCATAATTATGAGTTGTGGTTACAAAACGATGTTTGTCTGGTAAAGAAATCACGAGAAGCACCCCGACAAAGAAAGACAATACATGACACATTCAATAGATGTATGGTTCAATCATTAATTAAAAAAGAAGTAAATGATAATTGTTATGGATGTCAGGTTGAACATCCAAATCAATTACGACATCAACTATGCTTATTCACAGATCAAGATGAACAAAAAGATTTATTCATATTGACAGCTCTACCGAAATTAGATCCCTATAAAATTATGGAAGAATGGTATCCAATTCTCAAAGATATGGCATTGGACGATCAAGAGAAATTGGAAACATACAGACTATGGATACAAATTAAAAACAAAATCCGTTTCAGATTCAATGAATCGTGGTTGGAACAGTTGAAAAAACAAGTCAAACAATCGTGGAAATAGATTGATATTAAAGACTATAAAAATAGGAACGGATTATAACTGAATCATTCTATGAATAGACACAGTTGAAGAAACAATGAATCCTCTGACAGATCTGTTAAATCATATAGCAATCAGGAAACCAGTAACAATGAATCCTCTGACAGATCTATTAAATCACATAGCATACAGGAAAGCATTGATACTTGCTTTCAAACTAAAAGTATCAAATGAACAATATCTTACAACAGGGATCATCAAGGATGAATTAGGGAAAATAGAGATGTTTGATGAGTTCAAGGAAGCCCTATTAGTAACAACGGGGTTCTTCAAAGATTCAAGGATTAAAGTAGAACAATTAACATTTGAACAATGGAGAAACGAAGTTGTTGAAAATGACAATATTGTGAATTTCTTATTTAAGCGATGTAAACCGAACTTACGGAATAGTGTAAAGACTGAAACAATATCAGGGCTAAGGCTCCCATTGCTCACGGTTCCTGGACAGAGAGAGATTGTACCAATGGAAATAGTACAGATTAGTGAGACTGAATCAATGTGTGTGTGCTCCCATTGTTCACGCTTCATGGACAGTGATCACACTACATGGACAGAGACAGTTTGAACCAATGGAAATAGATCATACCTCTTGAATGTTAAACATACATGTTGTAAAATATGTTATTGTTCAATAAAATATTATTAAAACTTTACATATCTCGTATTCAATTTTACCATAAATTGAAAAATACCAATATATTGATTTACAATCAATATTTATTTTCATTAACTTTTGTCAATATTAGAGTTGTCAAAAGTGGATGAAAATTATTTCTAGGAAATTTTCATATGTATTTGATGATATTGGAGTTGTCAAAAATATTTGAAAATTATATACAGGAACAGTACACCCCACTAGGATATCACAAAACGCGTTTACAATGCGCTTTCTGATTGGTCGAAAATCTGAAAAATGACTAAACTATCAAAAGTAGGTAAATCCTTCTGATGTGTATAAAAGTAAAAAACATACAGCTATATTTCATTAGTCATTAAACTGTTCAACCAACTACATAAGAATGCAGAAGAACGGTGAATGCTCTATGTGCAGTGAGTCCTGTTACATAGAGTGTAGAAAATGCTATGCAGTACAACACACTCACGGGGAAGAACACAATTGTCCGAGCTGGACGAAGGCTTTTTTAAAGAAGAGGATATTAAAAACCTCGAAATTTGTGGGGGTTGTGAGTTAGTCGTCGACTATATGTGGGATAACCTAAGCACTGCATAGTTTACTAAAAGGCAACAGCCCTTTTCAGGGCTATACACTTTCTCAAGAAATGAATACCTTACGCACTGCTCTTATTGAATACAAAAACGATTGATTCAGGGTGGCACTATAGCGTAATACAAGAAGTTTCCACCCCACCCGGATAAAATTCACGAATCTCCAACAAAATGGTCCAGGGTGGCACTATAGCGTAATACAAGAAGTTTCCACCGGATAAAATTCATGAATCTCCAACAAAATGGTTCAGGGTGGCACTATGGCGTAATACAAGAAGTTTCCACACGGATAAAATTCAAGAATCTTCAACAAAATGGTTCAGGGGTGGCACTATGGCGTAATACAAGAAGTTTCCACCCCTGATAATGGGAGTAATAAGGGGTGGCACCTATGGCGTACTTTTTTAACATGTGTTTTTTACATAGACAAACGGTGCGAGGGTAAAAAATGTCTATGTAAAAAACACATGTTAAAAAAGTACGCCATAGTGCCACCCATTACTACTCACCGATGTCGGTAATCCCGTTTCACGTGCAAAGTGTGGCTGACATTTAGAATTCGGCGGAAACAACCTTACCATAACCACGCTGTGTAGTCGCTCACAAGTCGCTCTCGTCATCGCATCGCCGATATAAATTGATAATTATGCATTGATTAGCGTTTTATTTTTAACATTTCTTTGATTTCTTAATAAAGCAAGATTTGGCAGCACATGAGAATCACTTAGACGATTCTCATATTTTGTCAAAATATGTGTTTTATAAAGAACGACCACAATATATTGATTTCTTTTTTCACATGTGTTCGATTTCTTAATAAAACATGTTTGGTATCACATGAGAATCGTCGACTAAGACAACACCATTACATTTTTTTCGACAGCATTATCACCAAAAACCAGCGATGCGACATGGAATGAAATGTCAGAGCCTAAACCATAGTCACTGGGAAACAATTGACACATTCAGGAATCGCCGATTTACATCCAGCCTCACCGACCTGTCGAATTGCGGCTCCATGTTTTTTATGGCGAGTGGGGTGGGGCGAACATACAAGCACCCGACGCAACGTGTTTGTGTGCTAGTACTGGGATGCATTTGATGTGTGGTTGGTAGGCGGCTATATTAGAGAAATTAGACAGGTGAAAAATCACGGTGGCAGGAATTAGACACATAAATCAGGGGGTGTGGATATTAGATAACCACATCATGCCGCTGTATGGGAAAACGCACTCCAATGATATCACCATGGGCATGGGAAATGAAACAGAAAAACATTGATTTAGAAAGTAATCACTAGTTGTAGATATTACAACAATGTTTATTCTTAGAGAAAAACATATTTATTTTATTGTTTTTGCTGTAATATAGATCATATGTGTTTATTTGTAAGACATCATACATTAATCGAATCGGGCAGTATTTTCTAGTCCAGTCCGCATCGAAATTACCAATCACCCCACTTGTTGTTAGGTCGAACACGGTGTAAGGTGTCACTAGCCTATTATTAGATCGGGATGCTGACGAAGTGACGTCACTGTGTAAGTTCGCTGCAGCTGTGTTGTTTAAACTTGAAGGCCAGCATTTACAGCAGTTTGCGTGTGTTACACGGCATTTTAATTCTCAAAGTCTGAATAAGGCCCTTCAGAGTTGCAGAATGAGACGGACAAATTACAGGGATTGTTGGATTGTTTACGCAATAAATATGTAAGTAGCATTGTATAAAGGAAATCTAGAGTAATTTTAAACTTCATCTTCACCATTTCATCCGTCTTTTCTGTTGTTTTTTAACGAATCGACAGCAATGGCAGCCATCTTGGATAATTCACGAAGGCTTAATGACAGGAGCACGCGCCCTAATGATGGTCCAGTACCTACATTAACTAATGATAAGTTAATGACGACTTAATGATAACTTTGTGTTCGTACAACTGAATTTAATGACAAATTAGTTAAGGAGTCGCTAATGAAAAGTTAATGAGTAGTATATAAGAGTCACAATGATACCATCACCTCTGGAAGGCACCGACTACGCGCGGCACCTTCCACAGCATGATGGTATCATTTGTGACTCTTATATACTACTACCGCGAGACCATATATTTATGACATGAGAAGATACACCCTATTAGAGATAAAAATCCCTATGTTATACTCAGTATATATATAACATAATGGTTCTAGTTAAGTGTGCGTGGTTGAAGACACGAGAGATGTTTTCGCACCGGTATTTACGAATATTGCAAACATCACCGTGCATGGATGCGAAGAGGTTCCGTTTCGCCTCGCCCATGTCGGCATTGTGGGGTAGGGACCAAAGCCGAGTCATTGCTATGTCCACCATGCGGTGGCACTCAGGCTACTCATCGAATGGTTAACAAGGGATTACGTGCTCGAAAGTATTATCGTTTAGTAATAATTCAAATCGGAAAGTCAGTTAGAAAGATAGAATCGATCTAATAAGTCACGGTGTTTCTACAGCATTAAAACACTGTAAAAAACATTATCAAACTAATTTTATAAAATTAGAAAATTGAACAGAAAAAACAATACAAATATTATAACAAAATGAATAATAAAATAGAATGGGAATTGGAATTTTGTAATGTCTTTGGTGAAAAATATTACTATAAATTGAAAACATTATGCAGAATCGAATACATGAAATATCAGCGTAATTTATTACGCTCCGATAAAAGCGTTGCATTTACAATATTATACCGGCAATTATGTCGCCGGTACAAGGATCAAATTAGTGAAACGAAGCGACTAAATAGGATCGGAGAACAACTACCGGAACATCATAAAACTAATTTTATAAAACATTTTAAAATCAACGATTCGTTTACGGATATGCGTTTCTACAATCATATTGTAATGGATTTGAAAATTCTAATTGGAAATTGAACAGAAAAAAACAAGTACCAATATTATTAGAGAAAATGGATAATACAATACAATTTGAATTGCAAATTTTTAATGAGTGTGTTGAAGAAGTTTACGAAGCTTACGGGGGTTATAATCCTGTATATAAATTCCATAAAATGAGAACACATAGGTGATATCGAATACATGAAATACCAGCGTAATTTATTACGCTCGATAAAAAACGTTGCATTTACAATATTATACCGGCAATTATGTCAACTATACAAGAGGCAAATACGAACATTAAGACAGATAATGCGTATCGGATATGAAACTAAGGTGTATTATACAAAAATTTTAAAACCCAACGATTCGTTTACGAATGTACATTTCTACGATATCGCTTATAAAGATATTGAAAAATTATTATTGAAAAAAAAACAACTACTAATTAATTTATAGCCGAGTGTATTTTTCCTTATCGAAGGTACGTAAACTGGCAATCTGAATTTATCAATTTTATCAACCTCGAGCGGTCGGATAGGAACGCCGTTGTTATGCAGTTGTTTACAATAGCGACCACATTTGTAGGGATAGAAATAAAAAATGTTTAGCTCCAACTGCGGCGCGAACCCACGACCCTCGTCTCTATAGAGTATCGCCTTAACCCACACGACCATGTAGGCTGTTATGATAAACATTACCTAGTGTTGTACAATTATCGATTTACGACAATGTTTCAATTACACGTGTTATGAACCATGCGTAAATTGATAGCCGAGGTAAACAGACAGTTATTTATAGCCGAGTGTATCAATTTACACAGGCGATTACAGTGTAATCCTCGACTGAATTTGTTATGCGATTACGGCGTAATTCTCAGTGAAAAACAAATGTTGTATAGGTATGTAAATTTGTTTACTGCACCAATATAAGAAAATTAATTTTCTTTTAAAAATTATTTTATAATGGTGTTGTAACATTTCTTCCGACTTTATCTCCAAGTTTTTCCCTAAATTTATCCCAATCAGTACACTCAATCTTGGGCATGGTGGCGCGCGCTTTGATTCTTATATCATTTTTTAATTGTTCATATCTCCCCATTTCTTCCACCACGGATTCAAACTCTAAATTTGATATTTTCTTATCGGCCAACGCTTTGGACACCATAACGTCGATGGTATTTTTCTTCGACCTGGCGAGAACGGATATTCTATCATGTTTTCTACATTTTTTCTCGAGTTTTCCACCCGACGCCCTAATTACCATACACAACAACCCAGAAACGACCGACACCGCACATAAAATCCCCGCTACAGAAACCGTTATAATGGTGGATATACTTGCAGCTGTCTCTAGCCGTGCTAGATGCTTCAGCCGTGTTCACCGCGCGTCTATATTTATTAGCGTTTCTTTTTCTATTTGTATATTCTCTAACTAAAATATCCTGCATAGCGACGATATTATTCAACCTAAAATCTTAACTTCTTTCGTTAATTGAACACAGTGTTGATGGAGTGGTATTGACAATTGGAAGCGGTTTTCAATATATTAGTATTTACAAAATAAGTTCAATTAACAATGAGACAATAGTGGAAGAACTCTCTGGGTCACCGATTTTCGTAACAAAGTTAATAACACTACCTTTGGAAAGTCTAATTCGATCATAACCGGAGAACGAAACCACCGTCGAACTATCTCCAGAGATTTTAGTGACTCCAACCCCCCGTTCTTCCCCATCTACTTCAATATTTATCGCGACCGCGCCCACAGGTTTACCACTACCATTAACTGAGCAGACCGCCATTTGGATAACTTCACCCGCGGCTGTCATAGTGTATCCACCACATTTATTACTCGCTTTGGCACCGAACGAACGAATATTCATAGTGCCCTCAACCAATGGGCCCCGCTTCTCAGCCCAAACTGTTATGGCACGTTTTAGCGTTTTCATTGTTCGCACTATTCCGGCAAGCGCACTGTTTGCCTTATATGCCTCAGTACGAATCTTATAAGAGGCCTCCTCAAGAGCTTTGGTCGCGGCTCTATCGATCATGTTTCAGTTTTATCGGTAACTTCGGTTATCTTTCCGTCTAGTTCGGTAAGTGTCGCTTCTCTGCTGAGAGAGTCCTCTAAGCGCAACGCATCATAAGCCTCCGTAATGGTCGCCTGGTGGCCTTCTAGGGCTTTCTCAACACCCGACCGGGCCTCTTTTTGAAATTCGGTTATTTTCCCGTCTAGTTCAGCAACCGCCGCTTCTCTGATGAGAGAGTCCTCTGAGCGCAACACCTCATAAGCCTTCGCAAGGGCTGCCTGGTGGTCTTCTCGGGCTTTCTCAACACCCGACCGGGCCTCTTTTTGAAATTCGGTTATTTTTCCATCTAGTTCACCAACCGCCGCTTCTCTGAGAGAGTCCTCTGAGCGCAACACCCTATAAGCCTCCGTAAGGTCCGCCTGGTGGTCTTCTCGGGCTTTCTCAATACCCGTTCGGACCCCCTCAACCCCCAACAGGGCCTCTTTTCGAAATTTGGTTATTTTTTCGTCTAGTTCGGTAAGTGCCGCTTCTCTATTGAGAGAGTCCTCTGAGCGCAACGCCCCATAAGCCTCCGCAATAGCCTCCTTGTGGTCTTCTCGGACCCCCTCAACCCCCGACCTGGTCTCTTTCAGAAATTCGGCTATTTTCCCGTCTAGTTCAGTAAGTGTAGCTTCTCTGTTGAGAGAGTCCTCTAAGTGCAACGCATCATAAGCCTCCGCAAGGGCCTCCGCAAGGTTCGACTGGTGGTCTTCTCGGACTTTATCAATACCCGACCGGGTCTCTTTTCGAAATTTGGTTATTTTTTTATCTAGTTCGGCAACCGCCGCTTCTCTGACGAGAGAGTCCTCTGAGCGCAACACCTCATAAGCCTCCGTAAGGTCCGCCTGGTGGTCTTCTCGGGCTTTCTCAATACCCGACGTGGCCTCTTTTCGAAATTTGGTTATTTTTTTATCTAGTTCGGTAAATGCCGCATCTCTTATGAGAGACTCCTCTAAGCGCAACGTAAGGGCCGCCTGGCGGTCTGCTCGGACTTTATCAATATCCGACCTGCTCTCTTTTCGAAATTTGGTTATTTTTTTACCTAGTTCGTTTAGTTCCGTTTCTCTGATGAGAGAGTCCTCTGAGCGCAACACCTTATAAGCCGCCTGATCTTTCTCAATGTGTGCAGTCGCCGTCAGCACTTCTACTCTAACATCTGATATACTCCTGTGAATACCGTTTGTGACCTTCGATATGGTTTTATTGATCAGGGCCTTGGTTTTTCCAGTAGTTAAAAAGTCGCCCTCTGTCGGGATGAATCCACCTTCTGCCGGTTCCAAATTCTTTGAATTTGTCACCCAATCGGAATAACTACCTGGTCCGTATATACTCATAATAAAATTAATTATAATATTGGGCACCTATACTCAATTAGAAATTTCGAGAACTACCGAAATCGGGTAATCGTTTTTCAACTTTCTCGCTTGATCATCGAGAATAGAGACCGTAAATTCGTGGATATGTCCCGATTCCAAAACTTTCATCTCGGGGTGTGGGAAGTCTAAGGTCACAGTCTCACCATAGAAACAGTCGCTGGCTTGCACGGTTTTCAGTAATGTGCTGGGAGTGCCGTCTACCGTGTTGTACGATGTGTTCACCCGATCCAGGTGCACCCTGAGAGTTTTCGTGAAGGCGAAGTCCACCGGGTTATCACCGACGTACTCACCCGGGGTAAACACTCCTTTGTTTGAGGAGTATGTCTCTCTAAGACCGAGTTGAATACCCAACCCCGGGGAGATCACTACCTTATTATCAGTGCTGATGGTCATTGTTGCGAGCCCTGTAGCATTCGATACTGTGAGGTTGATTACACCGTCAAGCTCTGAGTTGACAAAATCTTTGAGCTGTCTTATTCCCCACAGTCCGTGAGGCAGCTTTACACCTAATTGTTGTCCATCCTTCACATAGTAAATTCTTCGCTCTTCCCCACATTCTGCCATCCAACCGTGAACGTGATTGATCTGAGGCCTACCCGGCGTTGTCCGCAGCAGTTGTCGATTGATTTTTGAAGTTCACAACTCCCTTTTTGAACATTAGTGATAGTAGCAAACATAATAATATCTTTCAATGGATACAAAAGCATTTAGCTTTAACTCTAATGCAAAGTACGCGGTCGGTGGTAAATACAAGCAAAAAGACGTTGTTAACCACCTTGTACACCCAACCGTAACGGTTAGACCGGCCAGTGGCTTTGCCACCAATTTCCCTAACACGTTTGAGAAATATGTAGTTCCAAAGACTACTAGTCAAGATGTATTACTAAGATGGGAGTTTTCCCATATGAACTTCTGGCAGAACCAGCTAAATTTCGCTGTATGGTGCGCAATGGCCGGATGCGGAGTTTCGCATCAAGACCATTTGACATCCGAGAATATCATGCTCCGAATGTCTACAACTTTCACGTGTATTACACATTAGGAGGATTCTCAAAGAACTAGGTATTCCACTGCCTCAAGACGATGGGTGGGATCCCATTTCCAGCGCATACGACCGTAAGGCGTTCGAAAGATTGTGTAGCGAATTTGGGGTATCAAAAGACGCCGACTGGAGACAGAAAGTATACACCCCGACCAACAGTTTAGGGTTAGTTCACCTTAAAGGCTTAGTTAGTGGGGAACGTCTGGATAAAGTTCCAGTATATTTCTCAGGGCTATGGAGCGCTCGAGGGGCCACCCCACCACCAGTTAGAAAAATGGCAACATGGACTAAATATAATTATAAGTTGAATAAGATGACGTTCGGTGCTGAAGTGCTTGGTGGACTTGCGTGTAATAATGGTGATTGCCATTGGCTGCCTACTAAAGTAGCCCATGTGGAATACCTAGACCTGGGTGATACTCCACAGATGCGAAATGCTCGGACCACATTTATGTTAGATGAAAGCACTGGATTTACGCAGGGTGGGGTTATTCGTCTCAACGAATCCATTCGCATATACGTATGGGCAATCCTCGCCTCACAGAAGCAAACGCGCAGCGCTAATACTTGGTACGGGAACGGCCTTTGACGCACAAAAACAGTTCTTGGCACTTGTCGAGGACGCCATCTCAGCTAAGGTGGACCTCCAGAAGGCGATCCAGAATTATCAAGACGTTTTGCAGACTGCCCGCACCCCGGTAGACTACGCATTTGGAATAGGTCTTTATATGGTGCCGAGCAATATGATACTACGAGACGACCCGGTTGACGGTTACAATAATCAGATCGTAGTCGCAACCACCAATCAAAAAATCGGCCGCAACGGGAACGTGAACACGGGTATCATCAAGTTCCCACCCAAGATGATCGGGCGCGGAGTTGTAAATTCAAATAAATTTGAAAAAGATTTCATAAAACCCCCAAAACACAAAATGGATACACCTCCCTCAACACAATCGAACCCAGTACCCCCAATTCGTAAATTGGATGCACCATCGAGTTCCATCAACAATGTTGAAACACACCAATCGAGATTGGAAGCACAACACACGAGGAGGAGAAATTAGCGCTCGTCGTCGCCCTCGTGGCGATCGGATTATTTACGCTTTGGTTTTAGGAACTCTCTGGCAAAGAATAGTAGGAGACCGGCGATGGCCACGATTAAAGCTCAGGTATTCTCGGCGAGCCATCCGACCGTTTTTGATAATATAGATAACAAGAAGGAGAGGAGACCTCCTATCAAACCAGGCAGCGCGGCAGCCAACTTTCCTGCTAATTTAGCCAGGAGACTGGCGAGGGCTTTTAGTTGTTTTTGTATCCACTCCTTGGCTCCGCCGGATGGCGCGGGTGCTGGTGCGGGTGCTGGTGCTGGTGTGGGTGCTGGTGCTGCACCAGCATTGACAGCTACAAATAGAGACGATATAGATAGAATTAGGGTCGATATAATCATGCTGAAAGCTGCGATGATGGTTAATATCGTGACGCCCTTCTCTCTGAACAGAGTGCGAAGACGCTCACCGAGTGTCGTGTCCTCGTGCAGAACCCTCGAGATTGTTTCGCGGCTCCGACTTAATTGGCCGGAAAGCGTCTCACGGTTAGTCGAAGCAGCCTCCAAGCGAGCTTCTCTTTCGTCCCGCAATGACCGCAGGAGTTTGTTGATCCGCTCGGTAGAATCTCTATCGGCACGGATTTCCCCAAGTTTTCTTTCTTATAGCGCAATATGTTTGTCCAGCGCCGTGAGTTTGGAGAGGTTATTGACCAGTTCGCCACGAGTAGTTTGCAGAGCCTTATCGAGTCCCCGGAGTTCGCGAAGAGGTAATGGTGGGTCATATTTCGTGCCGTTCATTTCGTTGACCGTGGTTTCAATTGTGTGAATACCGTCGGTGGCTATACGAGGGACATCGCTGAGCTCGCTCATTTCTATAGCGGCGGCCGTCTTCGCCAGCGTTTCGTCGGTAGACTGTAGGGTTTTTACCATTTGTTGAGGCATCTGCGACCGATCATCGATCACTCCGAGAGCTCGAGCGAAGAGTACTCCATATCGGTTCAAGGAAGAGGCCCCGAGGAACCGGTTGGGGTCATTCTTGAACGTCAGCACCTTCCAGTTCTTGCCCCATTTAACCCACAGGTCTCCTCTTTTAGTGCTGCGGAACTCCAACGCGGCCTTGATGCCGTGTTTAGACACCTCACTCTCCCACCGTTTCACCAGAGACTCCGTTTTCCTGGGAGGTGCCAGCTCATCCTTGGAGATCCCCGCAGGAATCTCGTCACCTCCCGCCCATGCCGGAGTTTCGGGTGGGGCCTCCCACATATAGCTAACATCACCAGCAGCTGAAGTTCCTGGTGTATCTATCAAGGTCGTTTCGTCAACGTCGTCGATGTCATCATCATCGCTGAAATCGTCTCTGCCGATTTCATCCATGTAAATATCGTAATCAGTCATCTTTATAACTTTCTTAAAATTAATTATGTATTAAAGACAAAACCATACGGGTTTAATATAGTTTCACTAAATTATGTCTTCGAGTCAATACGGTCACAAACTCAATCCATACCGCAGACTGCGTGAGCCCCTCGGGGCAAAAGGCGTGAGACAGAGTGTCGTTATTACGAACAACCCATCGACGATCGACCAGAACCAGCAGCTCTTGGTCCGCTTCCTCAACCTCGGAGCTAACGACGTCATTATGCCGGGGACTGTTCGCCTCGCTTTCACTATTTCGCTGACGTCGACGGACGCGGACCGAACCGTCGTTCAGAACCTTGGTCGCGCCATCGTCAAGAAGACCATGATAAAGATTTCTGGTAATGAGGTGATGTCGATCGATGACAGCGACGTCTACCATTGCTACCAGGACCTATGGAAGACGGCGCAAGAGTGCGAAAACGCTGTCTATCAGGGTATTGACACCAGCAAAAATAAGAACGTAACCAAACTTAGAATCGGTGCTGCTAACAAGGCAGATAACAACGCGAGTGACAATGCGGTCGCGGGCGCTTACGGCAACCGCTTCTACATCCCGCTCGACTTTGAGTTGCTGGAGAGTCACATGCCCTACCATCAGAGCGCTTTGGCTGACCGCCTCGAATACGAACTAACGTTCAACGACTACGGCCGAGTTATCATAGCCAGCGACATGTTATCGACGTATACGATCGATAATGTTTCGCTGGAGTACGACATGGTCACGATGCCCGAACTCGCGCGATTGATCAGAACCCAGTACGCCGGGCGCGTTGCCATACTTTACGACCGAGTTCTTCGCCATCGCAAGATGACGAAAGACAAAGGCGACACATTATGGAATATTAACGTCAACGTACCCGCCCGCTCGATGAAAGGTATACTGATGCTGTTCGAGGAGGCTCGGTTCGCGTTCCAAAATCACGAAGGTAGAGGTGACGATCGAGGGAGTACCCAATCAACTCTACAGCGCGGGTCTTCGCGCGCACCGGCAGTGGGACGAAGTAAGAAAGCAGTTTGCTGCCGGCTCCAAGCGCTCCCCGGAGGTTGCCGCGGTTGCCAAAGACCTGCATCTCTCGGCCGTCTCCCTCGCGGAGTTTCTGAATACCAAATACGCGCTATGGCTAGACATGCGAGCCAGCGACGACGACCAAATACACGGTAGCGGGCGCCAAGTTGAGAACGCTAGCGAGGGTGTGACGATCCAGATAACCAAAGAGGCGGATGGAAATGGGCCATTGAACGTGTACTTATATATAATTACAGACGCACAACTGAACATCGAAGATGGCCGATACGTCTCAGCACTCTACTGATTTAATAAAAAAATCATCTAACGATTTATTAATTAATTTTAAGAAAATTAACAATCAATACCAATTCACGATTGGAGATGCCCACTCTGCCATAATATGTGGGCAGACAGGATGTGGAAAAACGGTTTTCATCCTAGACTTGCTCGAGGGCTCCTACCGCGATGCCTTTCGTCATATTGTGATCCTGTGTCCCACTGTGCGGCACAACGATACTTATCAGCGGCGCCCTTGGATATGGTCCGATCCTGAGGTATACGTTATTGACCCCGGTGATAGGCTTCACGATTGGTTGCGTGGTTTATACAAAAGATTCCAGGGTGAGCCCACCCTATACGTGATTGACGATTGCTCGGCCAAGGCGGCGATGACTAAAAAGAAGGACATGCTCTCTGAGCTCGCATTTTCTGGCCGCCATGCTAGGCAAAGCGTATGGATATCCACTCAAAAGTACAACGCCGTCCTCAAGGATCTGCGCGAGCAAACAAAATGGGTCGCCCTCTTTCATTGCAAGGACCGAGACTCATTCGATGACTGTCTTCGAGAGAATGACGTTATCCCAACGCGCGAGGAGCGCCTGGAGGTTCGACAGATGCTTTCGGAAACTAAGCACGCCAAGCTTTTGCTAAAGACTGATCAACCAACTGCTTACGAAGTTTATCAATTAATTTTATAATTAATTAGCAATTACTTAACGCTCGTTAGTAATTGCCGAGTAAATGCTTAACAATACTTAGCAATTACTGAACAAATGCTGAACAATGCTGAACAAATGCTTAACAAATGTTGAACAAATGCTGAACAATGGTTAACAATGTTAACAATTTGGTGCTCCGCTGCGAGCTTTGTTGCGAGCATAATGGTGATCATAAGTATCGGGTGGTGTGCTTGGCAATATGTTAAAGTGATGAGACTTGTTAGAATAGTTAAATTAATTTTAAGAAAAATGAACTGCGACGAACTTCTCGATCAGCTAATAGAAGAAACCTCAACTCCGACTGCCAACATCCTGAAAGATAATGATCCGACAGAGCAATCGGAATCAACTATTGGGTTGAGTGCAACGACTCCGAATGAAAATGAAAATGCGGCGCGACGAGAGCGGCTAGCTGCGCTGGTTGCTGGGGACAATCGGAGCATTATCTCGGTAGGCGTCTCTCAGTTTTTCAGGTGGATAAGATGTCAGATGCGGAGATCGATAAAATGTATGCGCGATACGAATCTAGGTTAGGTGCGGAGATGACAAAAACTCTCGGATCGGCGGCTATTCATTTGTACGCAACCGCCGTTAGTTATACTTCTCCCCATACCAAACACCGCGGGATTGATTGACGATCTAGAGACTGACCCTTTTATAGGTCACACTCTTAGAACAGCCTGCTGCTCAATTTATCACAAGCTTGGAATGTACTTAGCTCCGCTGACAACCGCGTTGACCACGGGAAAACACTGTCAATTTGGACATATATGTCCACGAACTATAAGCCCTAATATTAATATCATAAATGATGACACAAGACACACCCGCGAGAGTGACGGAGTTGAACCCGATTGCTCCAACACAATCGAACCCGAGTGTTACTCCGCCACTGGATGACATACCGCATATAAAAAATCCCAAAAGACAGGCAGCTGGGCGGGCGGCGGCTGCCACCCGAAAAGTTAAACAAGATAAAATACTCGCCGAGCTTCGAGAGGTTAAACAGTCGTTGCAATCGGGGACGGAGACAGCAAAACATCTGAAGACAGAGTTGAGTACAACAACACCCCCAATTCACGAATTGGAAGAACACTCAACACCCAATACCAACTGCCGTTGGAGTTGGGCGAATCCGATTGAACCCAAATTCGTGAATTGGAGTTGGGTTATTGGTGGTGGTCTGGCAGTTGTTGGTGCCCTGTGCGTGTGGAAATACCCCCTATTATCGAAAAAACAACCAGGCAGTGTTCAGAAGAAAGTTACGAAACACCAATCGCGATTGGATGCACCCCATTTAAACATTGATCGCGACCCCTTTTGTATGCAATAATTATAATGGCTGAACAAGACGGTAACATGTTAGTGAATGCGCTTGATCACGCCGTGGTGATATCGGGTTTCAGTATCGGGTATGCTCGACTATCAAAGATGGCCATAGGAGGATCCGCTCCCAAATTGGACTTTACTGCGAGAGACGTAGGGCTCGCGACCTTAGATGTAGCGGCCGCAGTTTGGACCCGAGATTATCTAGTTAAAGCTGGAATTCTACCAGTTAATATATGGAAATCAATGGCTTCAATCGCAGTAATAGTAGGTGGTGCTCTCGTAAACGCATTGGCGTTCAGCGGTAGCAACTTTATATTCTCTAAAATGAGAAGCTCGAACGTGGATGAGGAGCGTAAGCGTCACGATTTAGCTGTAGAACAACTCAATAGCGCAAAGGAAGCGTGGTCGAAAAAACGAACCGCCCATCTGGACTGGGTCAATGAAGAGCTTCGCCGCGAAAATCACGCCGCACAAACTTTTCAGAACGTTGAAGAAGCCGCATATCCGCACAAACGTCTCGCACCGCTGGATCGTGAGACCCAACTTTCAGATTTCTATGTACCGTCAGAGCCCCAAAAAAGACCGCGAGATCGCGTTCATCGTCGTGGGAATGGGTGTGGTGGCTCGTCGGCTACTATATTCAATCGAGATTTTAAATTAATTATTTTTAAATAACTATATATATATATATAGAACGATGTCAGTTGACGAACTTTATTTTGCTATGATTGATGTAGGCTACACTGCCCTTAAACACCGCATAGCTGGTGCAAAGGGTATGATTCGTCTGGCCCGAGATTCTCTCGAGACGTGGCGGGAGGACGAAAAAGCGGCCACCTTTTTCGCAAAGCGGATGTTAGATTCCTCCACCAATCCTGGGGGATTAGATTTTCCCAACTTCCTTCAGAACTTAACCCCCAATCGCGATTGTACTTCCAACAAAGGTTTATTATTATCGACGCAGTTACCGAACGATCTGGCGAGGGCATGCTGGAGATTGTCCGATATATTAGAATACATCGCATACTATGAACACGCGCAAACTTAATACCAAACTATCGGTTCGCCTAACGCGCAAGCTAGCGAACATGTACTATAGCGCCCGCGGCTATTGGAAGGGACTCGCTGCCATCAAGAACCTCGCGGCGGCGACCAAGGTTTCAGAAAACGCTGTCAAGGAATGACTCAAGAAGCAGGCCATCTGGCAGATCTGTTTACCCGCGCCTCACAATATTCACCGCCCGAAATTCGACGTGCCGGTACCGAACCAAGTTCACCAAGCGGATCTCCTGTTTCTCCCTCACGATCGCGTCGGTCGTAAGACGTACAAGTACGCGCTGACAATCGTTGACGTAGCGAGTCGTTATAAGGGGGCTGAGCCGTTGGCCACTAAAGAGTCTAAGGAGGTGGCCGAGGCTCTCTCCCGAATATATAAGAGGAGTCCTCTCAAATGGCAGAATCTTCTCCAGGTCGATCCCGGCCGCGAGTTCATGTGCGCGGTCTCTCATCTATTGTCTAAGCACGACGTTTCTGTCAGACGCGGCCGCGACAACATCCACCGGGACCAGGGGATCGTGGAACGCTTCAATCGAACCCTGGCTGAGAGACTGTTCGGACACCAATACGCTAAAGAACTTGTAGACCCTCATTCGCGATCTACCGAGTGGGTGGCCAGACTGCCCGCCGTGGTCTCCGCACTGAACGGAGAGGTGACCATTATTGATAGGTAAGAAGCCCGTGAGATGCTATCAAGTTTAAAAGGGTGACGAGCGAGCCCTCTGCCGTCTCGCGCGGGTGACCCGTTGGTTTAGAGGAGCAACGGCTTCCATCGGATATTGATGTCCGGTACCTCTATCAACCGGGAGAGCTCGAAGGTGGCAGCCGCCGCGCGACTGATCCCGTGTGGTCTCTCAATGTATATCATCTAGATCGATCTATTACCAAGCCCGATGAGCCCGTGCTCTACTATTTGGATGATGGGCCATCTCGAGGGTTTGTTCGCGAAGAACTTCTTGCGGTGCCTTCTGACACCCAGCTACCCCCGGATCGTCAGAGTCTTTAGTATTCTCTCTCAGAGTTCTTTGTGTTTTTTTACCTATCCTATAAGCTCGGTGTGTAACCCGTCTTCCATCACTCTCCTCTTGTCGTAGTACGCCGAGAGTCCTAATTTTTGTTGAAAGTACGTCTTCATCACCCCGTTAATCATTCGGAATCCCCTGTTCTCCGCCATATCCCTACCCCCTTCGAGAGCACTCTTATACCTTCCCCAAGTCAGATCGTTAGATCTCTTCGACATCCCCTTGGCCGAGTGCTTAGATTTTCCATCACCGCTCACGTAGTAACACTTGCTACACAGAGCGATGGCTCTATCCCCTTCGAATTCCAGCTTGAACAGTCCCGGAGTTCTGTTGCTCCACATGTCCCACGCCAACCACTCGGTCTTCTCCTTATTAAACTTTCTCTTCATATTCTTTCTCACCACCGCCGCCAGCGTCTTCTCCGACAGCGCGAAGTACATGCTGTCAGTGTCCATCTGTATCAGTTCGAAATCTCCGCGATCCACGTACTTGTCCAAGAAATCGTAGTAGAACTCAAGCATCCGGAGCTTGGCCAACTGGTAAACCGCTATGCCACACTGAAACGGTCTGTTGATCACCACTCGAGTCTTCCTGCTTGATATCTCGTAAGCCTCCCCAATCTCCTCCAGGTCTTCGAACCACGCCGACCTCAGTGCCCGATCGACAGTCTTCTCATCCTTCGTATATGTGGTGTTCAGGTGTCTCTCTTGTGCCTCTATCAGTTTGCCACAACACGCGTTGCCAACCAGTTTGAATATCTCCGCCAACACCGCCTTGCTCTTGTCGACGTCCCCCGTCCGTCTAGCAGCGGTGACCTCTTTAACGAACCATTGAAAACGGTTTGCCGGGCGTGTAGTCTATCACCCTATGCACCGCCTTGACGATCAGACCGTGCTCCAGATACCACTTTAGCAGCGGGGAGTATATGATCATCTTCTTGGTGGACATTGCCCCCACGAGCTTTCTCTGTCCTTCGACTCTTTTCCTCCCGGTCCCGGCCAGGTAGTCCTTCATGTGCTGTGGAACCTCGTTCTCATCGACTTCTCGATTAACGAACAGCGGTGACATTTCCGAGAACTTGTCTCTCAACGTTTCCGGGACCTCTATATCCAACTCCGCAAATCCGAACCACTTTTCACTCCTGACCTTCCTCACGAAACAGTCTATATACGACTGTCTTTCCGGGTCGTCACACGTCCATATCTGCTCCTCACCGCACGGCATGTCCTTCGACAGAGTAGATAGGTACAGAGCATTGGCATCGTACCCCAGCACCGCCTTGCACATCTTCTCCTCCCGACTCCCCACCTGACCCCTGATCGTTGACCTTCCAGCCTCGGCGTATCTGGAGAATACTATGGACGGACCACCGACCAATCCCTGCTTCATCATCTCGTAAGTTTCAGACTTCGGTGACCACAGCTCGGGCGTGTCCGCCTTCCCATCGATCGACCCGCGGAGTAGGTACTGAAGGGAAACACCGGACAAGAGACACAGCATCCTTGAGTATATCCACGCCTCTTCCCCTGTAGAACTCCGTCATTTTAGTCAGAGCCTCCAGAAACGGTCCTACATGCAAGTCGTTGTAGTGTTGCAACCATTCCTTGAACGTCTTCATCCCCTTTTCTCGGAATACCTTCTTACACTCTTTCCACTCGGACAACGACAGTAGGAACTCACCCTTCAACTTCGAGTACCACTCTGGATAGTCTGGCAGCCCCGGATGGTCGAGCTTGTCCGCGCTATCGAACCACTCGTACGGAAAGTGAGACTTTACCGTTTTACAGTCGTACGCCTTAACCCACCGGTCATACGTGGTACCGGGTCCCAGATACTGCATGATGTCGAGAAATCTAAACTCCGGGGTAAACAGAAACATCGTCGTGCTGGCTCTCTTTCCGACCATCACCTTATTCACGGTGGCCGCCAACTTCTCTACAAAGTACTGCTTGATGAGGTTCAGGTCGTACCTGCTACAGTTGAACCCCACCACCGGGACTTGGTCAATCCAAGAGATAATCTTTGCTTGCTGAGACTTCGATAACATATCTATGTCGGCCGGCAGATACTTCTTCCTAACCCCCTCCCTGATTGCCTTGCCTCTCATCTGCAGCTCGGTCACGAACTTCTCGACTAGCGTGTCGGGATCTCGTTCGCATAGGTGTGTGATCCCTTCATGCATCGTATCCCCAACGACACCGATATAGGAACGTGCTCGACCTCGAAGGTCAGGTCTTTGGTGGGTCGCGTGCTTTTTGACTTGTCGAGATACGCCTCGAAGTCGTAGACTATCTGGTGAGGGTACAGAGTCGTCTCCTCCTTGCGTGGCGATTGTGGATAGTAGGTATTCACCTCATTCAACCACTCGCACTCCCACATCACCACCAGCTCGTAACCCGCCTTCCTTATCTTGGCGTCTTGAATTTTCGTCCTCTTGTACAGCGATCTCGCGTTACCTCTCATGCAATGCCTCGGACACCCGTGCCAGTAGCATCCGTGAAACTGAAACACGGTCTCGGTCTCGTGACAGTAACCGTCGACCGGATCACCGGCCACCCACCTCTCACCACCGTGACCACAGTTGGCGTGATGTATGTGCTTTCCCACCCTCTCCTCTTCTCTGCTCAACCATTGAATCGACCTCACACTCGCTGACCCCTTAGGATAGAACGCCTTCTCGTAGGCCGACTGTGGTCTCTCTACCCTCTTACCTGGACATGTCACCACGGTCTTCCACCCATGCAGGTGGTCGCGTGCCTGTGCATGTTACACGACTTTGTGAACCGTTGTTGAAATCCGGTGCACCCGTACTCGTTCGTCATCTTGCGGAGATTCGCTATGAGGAACGAGTGACCTCCAAACATTCCTATCGTCATTGTCTTCCCCCCAACCACGTCGAAATTTGCGGGAACCTTCATGAGGTACCACACTCCATCGGCAGTGGGCTCGTAAACGCGAATACCCAGCTTGAAATGCTCTTCGACCTTCTTAATATCGTCTAGGGGAATTCCCTGGCTACCCGGTCCGTTATCGTGCCCGAGATATTCGCGAGCCAGAGCTCGTGCCTTCTCACAACAGCGGTCTGGTCTCCCTCCACGTTGGATGGCTATGCACCTAAACAGACACAAGTAGTCGTCGTACGTGTCGACGGAATACATTCCCTTTTTCTGTCTTAACCAGTCTGGGAGTTTTCCCGCTCCCATGAGAAGTTGTTGCGCGTCGATGATCATCTTCACCTCGACCGATATCCAACGAACGAAGGTCCATTTTGTGTTTGGTCTATCGACTTTCTCTCTATCGGATATCCAACTCTCGGCTTTGGCGATCTCGTTTATCCACGGACTGCCCTTTGATTGTTTGTGATAGAACATAGTAGCGTCGGTCTCTATGTTCCTAATACGATACGAGCACGAATACCTCAGATAACATGCCGTAGTCATCTCTGGGCGAATTTTATTCATTATGCGATTAGCGATCTCCCCGTCTACCCCCCTCTCGAAAGTCCATACTATCTTCCTCCTACCCCTATCAACAGTTTCCCTAACTTCGGCTTCTTCGGCGAGAATCCTGGGACCCTCCTCCACCAAAGCTCTGGCGATATCTCTCCTCTTCTTGGGAGGTCTCCCCACCAACCCTTGATAAATCTTATTGTAGTACGCCTTGTATAGGGGTTTTCTACGTGCGCTGTGATCTTCTTTTACACGCTGCGCGTAAGCGGTGGCGCGCAGACTGGCCGTCGTCTCGTTCTCCAATTTCTCGGAGCGTTTTTCGGGGTCGGCGGGCAGTCGTCCGGTCGAAACCGCACGCCGCAGCCTCTCCTCGTAGACGACGGCTCGCGCGTCACTTATCCTATCTGCTATATCTTTCTTGATTCTCAAACCTCTTAGGGAAATTCCCCAACTCTTAGCTTGCTCTCTCATTTGCTTTATGGTAGGCATTATACTGAGTATAACCAATAGATTTTTTACCTTCAATAGGGTGTAAGTTTATATTTATTCGTAATAAATATATGACAGATTGTTGTAATATACTTAGTATAACTTATGGATAACTTGTCTTTAATAGGGTGTCAGTTTATATTTGTGACAGATTGGTGTAAATACTGAGTATAGCTTATAGATTTCTTATCTTTAATAGGGTGTCAGTTGTTATTTTATTCGTAATAAAATTATGATAGATTGTTGTATATATATACTGAGTATAATATAGGGATTCTTATCTCTAATAGGGTGTATCTTCTCATGTCATAAATATATGGTCTCGCGGTAGTAGTATATAAGAGTCACAAATGATACCATCATGCTGTGGAAGGGGCCGTGCGTAGCCGGTGCCTTCCAGAGGTGATGGTATCATTGTGACTCTTATATACTACTTAATGAGTCATTAGTGCTTCGTACAACCGGGTCCTGTATCCTTCATAATGTGCCAGTTGTTTAGCACATGTCTTCAGGAAGTCAGCATCCCGGTTTACTTCCTGTTGGACCAGACTGTTGCATTGTGGGTAAAAGTGCCTAGTAATTTAAATAAGCAGATACATTGCGTTTTACCTGTTAACTTAACTTTGAACTAATTAGTATTTATCTACTGGTCCAACCATAGTATGTAATTTAGTGATTTATGATCAGCCTTTATTGTCCGAAGATGTTTTGGGTGCATTCCATTCAACTTTATGGAGTATTTCTCAACTGTATCTGAGTCTTGACGGTAACTACTGTCTGTTTCACGTTAACCTGCCCAAATGTTTAACCTATTTAAACACCCGAAAACTCCCATTTTTTTACATATAATCATTTTTCAGCAAAATTTAGCAATGAGCCATCTTTTTGTTTTTCGAAATTCGGTCCTAGAATAAAGTAATAGCCCGAAATGATAAAGTGAATGGGGGTCTCCCATGTTAAAATATCACGCGCTGAGCAGTTTTCGACATTTTCCTATTGTTGAACAGCTTCCTGGATTTCATCATCAAAATATCGGCAATAACATCGGCTTTATGTGAACAAATCTTACCATTCTGAAAAATATAGGCATCCTGCTTCCATTAGTCGGTGTTTATATATCAATTCCATTAGTAAAGTTCTGGAATTTGGTGAAAATAGAAGATGATGTCGGTCAAATATCTCCAATCTTTGTTGTTACTCGTGACAACAGATGACAACTGAGCGCTGATTGGCTGGAATTCAATGAAGGCGGCTGGCCTCGAAGCAAGTCCATTTCGCGGGAGGGGAGAACCTGCGATTTTTTTTTGTCGAAGCAGTAAGCGTACTGCAAATTTGATTTTGGCGTGGAAATTGTTTTTATGAACACTGTTAACTTTTCAGATGCAATCATTAGAAATTTGTTACATAAACAGTAATGTATTATACTGAGCTTGTGAAATTTGAACAAATTATGGCCAATTCGTGGAAGCCTGGAAAAACTTCTCTGAATTTGTGGTAACAGAATCATCAATTTATTTTCTGCAAAAACATGTTAAACAAAAACTGTGTCATACATCCAAATACTTATAAGTTCAATGCTAGCTGCTGTTAGAAAGCACCTGTAAGTCACCAAAGTAACTCGTGTGGAGGGCTGAATTGGTTTCTTCTTTGTTTACCCTTTAATGTGACTGTGTCTCAGATGATGTCTCAAATATTTATTTAAAATCTAATATGTGTTTTTTCTCGTAAGGTACAATAAATGGAATAATATATATATTTATATTTCATCACATTCCCAAAAACATGCGCTATATTCAGTTATATATCAAGTACATCAGGCGCGTAGCTGCATTAAGGCATTGCAGGCCCGGGCCTGCAAAATTTTCGAGAAAATGGAAAAAAAATGTGCCAGATTGCATCATTTACCTTCTAGTTTCGATATTTTTAAGGGGGGGGGGGTCATGCCCTCAGACCCACCTAGCATACTTACTCACACCAACGGTGCTCGAAGTCGTCAACCGGGCCTGCAGATTCAAATTGGCTAGCTACGCCCCTGTACATGCTCAGCTATCAGAAACTGTGATAAACAGGGGAGATATGTTTGTTTGGTATAATTTGACATTTTCGCAGTACATGCACAAGTAAATAAAAAAATGTATGTGATTTTTTTTTGTGAAATAATATAATTCGGTATTGTGATATGGTTTAGAGTTTCCGTACTATGGTGTAGACAAGGTATATACATGCTGACAAGATGGCGTCGCGGGACGACAGCAGTAAGTGTCAGTTTAATTCAATATGTTACAGCTTACAGAACATTATCAGCAATGTATCTGGTATGTACAGACGGAGAAATGAATAAGATTTACGACGATCATTCTCAAAATACCTATGACTATGATAACGTGTTTGTGTCAACATATATACCGTGTCTACACCATATAACAGAAACTCTACACCATATCACAATGCCGTTTTCGAACAGAATCGATAATGTATTATTTTTAAGTTGTGCACTTGTAATTAGTAACCTGAAAGTAAATCCTGTAGATGACTGAATGAGTTTCTTCTTTACCATAAGACTCTGTCTCCTATGATCGCCAGCCTACTATAGGGAGTACCTGTTTAACTGTTACCACCAAACAATAGTAAATAAGCAAACAAGACTTAACAAGTTAATTTCCAATTAAACTGTATTGTTAGCTGTCAGTCCATGATTAATACACTATATTTGTTCGTTTGTTGGGGTTTAACGACCTATCAACAGCAAAGGTCATTTAAGGTCCGGTCAATGGGTTTAGTTCTAAATCCCATATATTAACTACAAATGACGGGGGCGGGGTCCCAATATCAGAACTGAATATTTACAATAAGGAAAATATATATTCAGCCCTGAAATCAGAATAATCCTGATATGATTACAGGGTGCTCGCCACACCAGAATCACCAAAGATTCACAGCAAATGCGGGATAATATTTGCTATGCAAATGTTGTAAACTTTCGAAGTTATTTACTGAAAATGTAACTGTTTCCGCAAATATTGTTCAATAAAAACGTGGATTTTTCACATTACGGTATAGGACCATTGCAGCAATGCCTGTGTCAAAAGTGAAATAGACCCAAACAAGGAAACATAAATTATAAGCCATTTACCGAGCTGTAATGTTTAGTGACGCACGGACGGACAAAATGCTCCCAATATACTACACCCCACAACTCGTTGCGCGGGGTATATTAAGCATACAAACTTTCATGTGGAATATTAATATATATAATTAACATTACAGAGATCGTCGGAAATTTTCATGGAAAATACGGGGATAAAATTTGTTTTTATATAATGGAATTATGGATGACAAAAAAGTATATGAAGTTTAAAGTCATCCTGACAGTAACACAGATTGAAAGTAGCCGAAAAAGATGAACCGACGGACATATATCATATGTACATTTGCACGCGAGTTTCTTTTCCAGTGTACATAATAATGCGAAATTGACTGGTCGTCCCATGTCCACAATACAACTACTCGACAGCAACGTGTGGCATCTCTGTCGTAATATATCACAATAGCAGAGGCGTACCTAGCATTCGCGCTTATTGCAACATTGGGGCTTGGATTCTGCTAATACATTAATTGAAGTTCAATGTGTATCTGACTCTTATCAATATGGCTACTGGGTGCAGATACCCTGCTAAATGTACAAATTATCACTATTATAGCGTACTAGTTTTGCCTTTTGTGTGTATCAAAACCGAAACGAGGGCGGGAAGGCATGCGTGCGACGGGAATAGCTCCGCCATGATCCGCCCATGTGTATGTAGTCTATTTTAGCCGTGTGTATGCCTAAGCGAATTACTGCAGTATTAGGGAGCATTCCTTTCCTTGTCAAACTAGCTTGGGCAATCTGCTGTACGAATAAACTGAGCACATGATGCGGGTGTGTTTGAGTGGGTAGTGCAATAAATACATATTTATTGCACGGATGAGGCGAAATCCTTTGATCTCCGCAGTGTGCTAACTGCCGGAGATCACTGTCTGGATACACAAATATAGCATATTTACATATTTTTCCATGAAAACACATCTTGGTATTTCATTTAGTAGAAAACTATTCAATAATTGCTGTCTGTTGATGTGTGAACAGTAGTGTGATTTTATTTTACCCAATTCAAACTTTGAAAAACCCAATTGCCTCAGAAATGATGGAGAAAAAATACTCAATTACTAATTCCTTATCTGGAGCCTGCACATATGTGAAGGTGAAAGGGATCTAACACGTCTTAATGTGCCGTTTATCAGAACATTGATGGAGTGCAGAATGCATGAAAAGGTAAAAGGGTTTACTGTCCCAGTAACAACTAAGGTCATGTTGAGATGTGACCTCGACTTCAAGTCTCTTCCAGTGGAATGGAAATTCAAATACAATGTACTATAAAACTATTTTTCCCTGCCTAGTGCTGGGATTGAACCCACAACCCAGCGCTCCAGATAAGGTGCGTATTGGCATATTGTACACACTTATTTTAACAGAATACGCATTGATTATCAGAAGTGGGAGTATGAAATATTAACAACAATGCGAAAATACGCATATTTGAGAAACTTTGACAAATTGGTTAACCGAAAAGTGTGAAGGACGGACAGACGGACAGACAGACTGACAGACGGACGGTCCAAACACTATATGCCACCCGTTTCTTCGAAACCCGGTGGCATAAAAATAAATATACATCAGATAAAAACGTAATTTTTATTTAGTGTAACAGAGATCTACATATCTATAGTATAGATTTCAACAAACAAGGCCTTTGAAAAGCTTTTTCACAAGAACTCGTGTTACAAACGCCTGTGCGCTCTCAATTGCCTTCATTGGTTCCATCTGAATGGCTACAGCGATGACAGCAGACAACATTTCAGACAAAACCATAATTCTAAACTTATTACCATTGAAAAATACAGCCCAGTTTCTCACATTTACTGACCAACTTAATTTCACAATATTCGATTGCGAAGACCCCTTACTCATAACCATTGGACTCGTCCACATCGGAATTACCGCCATCTTGTTTTGACACACGAAAAAACACCGACGGTTCATTCAAAACAGAACAGATTTAGGACATTTATTTTAACTGACAACTAGAAACAAATGTGTAATTACAATTTAGAATGTTCAGAAAGTGTAGTAGGTAAGTCTCATTCCGAACCATTATGTTTATAGTTGCTTATTTGTTCTTGACATTTTGAAAATCGGTCAAATTGTCAATTCTTGCAGACGGACATTTGTATGGCAAGTGCCGTCCGTGGCAGTTTTTTTTAAATAACTTAATTATTTGACGGATTTTCGTGAAATAAAAAGGAGGCTCATTTCTAAAAAACTGCTTTGGATAGTTTTATGGAAAAAAAAAATAAGTTTGGCGTGTTTTGATAGCAATAAATTTTGGGCAGCATTCCACGAAACAGACAATAATCAAGTGTCAGTGTCTTGACGTCATATCTGTTCATAATCTGGTGTGAATCACCCCAAGTTTTGGGCGAGTTCATAGAAATCTACTTTGTTCAGGACAGGTTTATGAAGCAGCATAATAGTATTTAACGATCATAGCAGATCACAATCAGACAGCATGATTAAAACAAATAACATGTCATGGTTCAATTGCAGAGTAACCCTTCGAAACCGGGCACCACATATAATTGCCAGGGTGTCAGATTTGGAGACGATTTGTAAACAATCCACAAACACGATCAGATTGCACATGTGTGCAGGCCGATCCAGGGCTGCGTTTGCCGTAGATGTCAAACATTTATTCTCAGCGGTGAGCAAACATACAACATGTCTGAACTACATTGTAACGTCTCCAAAACAGGCCACCGCAACAACCTACCCAGTT
>CM055277.1:85623376-85830307 GCA_029237695.1 Conchocele bisecta | reverse complement strand
CTGACATTAAAATGGCCATAGTAGATAAATACATTTGATGGTCAATAAATAGACTCAACAAACGCATTCAGCAAGTAGTTTGCTCGCTCCACCGACATTAAAATGGCCATAGTAGATACATGCATTCGGTAGTCAATAAATAATTTTACTCGCTCCACCGACATTAAAATGGCCATAGTAGATATAAAATACATTTGGTAGTCAATAAATAGACTTAACAAACGCATTCAGCAAGTAGTTTACTCGCTCCACCTACATTAAAATTGCCATAGTAGATACATGCATTCGGTAGTCAATAAATAGACTCAACAAACGCATTCAGCAAGTAGTTTACTCGCTCCACCTACATTAAAATTGCCATAGTAGATACATACAGTTGGTAGTCAATAAATAACTCAACAAACGTTCAGCAAGTAGTTTACTCGCTCCACCTACATTAAAATTGCTATAGTAGATACAATGTAACATGCATTTTGGTATCAATAAATACTCAACAAATGCATTCAGCAAGTAGTTTACTCGCTCCACCGACATTAAAATTGCATAGGATACAATGTACATCATTTGGTAGTCAATAAATAGACTCAACAAATGCATTCAGCAAGTAGTTTACTCGATCCACCTACATTAAAATTGCCATAGATCAATGTACAATGCAAATTTGGTAGCAATAAATAGCTCACAAATGCTTCAGCAAGTAGTTTACTCGCTCCACCTACATTAAAATTGCCGATAGTAGATACAATGTACATGCATTAAAATTGGTAGTCAATATAGACAATCAACAAATGCATTCAGCAAGTAGTTTACTCGCTCCACCTACATTAAAATTGCCATGTAGATACAATGTACATGCATTTGGTAGTCAATAAATAGACTCAACAAATGCATTCAGCAAGTAGTTTACTCGCTCCAACCTAAACATATTGCCATAGTAGATACAATGTACATGCATTTGGTAGTCAATAAATAGACTCAACAAATGCATTCAGCAAGTAGTTTACTCACCTACATTAAAATTGCCATAGTAGATACAATGTACATGCATTTGGTATCAATAAAATTACTCAACAAATGCATTCAGCAAGTAGTTTACTCGCTCCACCTACATTAAAATTGCCATAGTAGATACAATGTACATGCATTTGGTAGTCAATAAATAGACTCAACAAATGCATTCAGCAAGTAGTTTACTCGCTCCACCTAAATTAAAATTGCCATAGTAGATACAATGTACATGCATTTGGTAGTCAATAAATAGACTCAACAAATGCATTCAGCAAGTAGTTTACTCGCTCCACCTACATTAAAATTGCCATAGTAGATACAATGTAAACATGCATTTGGTAGTCAATAAATAGACTCAACAAATGCATTCAGCAAGTAGTTTACTCGCATCCACCTACATTAAAATTGCCATAGTAGATACAATGTACATGCATTTGGTAGTCAATAAATAGACTCAACAAATGCATTCAGCAAGTAGTTTACTCGCTCCACCTACATTAAAATTGCCATAGTAGATACAATTACATGCATTTGGTTAGTCAATAAATAGAACTCAACAAATGCATTCAGCAGTAGTTTACTCGCTTTCCACAAATACATTAAAAATTTTGCCATAGTAAGATACATGTACATAAATGCATTTGTGGTTAGTCAATAAATAGACTCAACAAATGCATTCAGCAAGTAGTTTTACTCGCTCCATCCACCCTAAACTTAAAATTGCATAGTAAAGATACAATGATACAATGCATTTGGTAGTCAACTAAATAGAACTCAACAAATCCATTCAGCATAGTTTTACTTCGCTCCACTAAACAAAAAAATTAAAATGCCAATAGTAGATAACAAATGTTTAACAATCACCTACATTAAAATGGCCCATAGTAGATGCATACAGTTGGTAGTCAATAAACCTGCACTGTAAGAGCAAAGATAAATATAGACAAACAGATTCAAGAAATATTTACTAAATCCATCTGCAAGATAAGAAACATAGAAGATATTTGGTTTTGTTTTGTTGGGTTGACTGCAGATTCAATGAAGTCATTCAGAACAACAAGTACCGGTACTGTAATTTGCTTGTTGAAACTATAGGTTGGATGCTGATAAAACGGAGTCACAATATAGCCAGATCAGTTGAATACTTGTACAACTGAATTGTAATTGTATAATGCATGTATGTATAAGTGTATATTATGTGTAACAAAGAGAAATAAAAAAGGAAATTACAAAAAACGAGTCAACAAGTAGCTTACTCATTCCATCTGCTAGACATCGGTTGCCAGAGCATAGAAGATAATAGTTTGGAGATCGACAAATGAATGGATCAGTGGAAGAATGGGGCTAACTCAATGACGTAGTTACAGAGTTTCAGATAAGGTGCATATTGGCGTATTTTACACACTTATTTTAGCAGAATACACTGATTATCAAAAGTGGGAGTACAAAATACTCACAGCAATGTGAAAATACGCATTGATTTTCAAATTGAGAAGTGAAAATACTGTAAGAAAGATGAAATTTACTCAGTTGAGCTGCAAAAAGCAAACACAGTGTTTGCTTTTTGCAGTTCAAATATGTGGAAATTTTTTTTTATCATTTGTTCACTATTTAATAAGGAAGAAAATCTATAATACATTTGCAAAAGTAAAATACGCATTGAATTTGAAATCTGGGGGTATAATACTCTTTAGACACAAAGCTTATCTGGAGCTCTGTAGTTAGCCTCCTTATTCGACCAACCCCTTCAATGGTA
Source organism: Conchocele bisecta (assembly GCA_029237695.1). Lineage (NCBI taxonomy): Eukaryota > Metazoa > Mollusca > Bivalvia > Lucinida > Thyasiridae > Conchocele > Conchocele bisecta. Next base: position 85,827,543 of record CM055277.1, on the reverse strand, counting down.
AATTTTGAATTGTTAGTCTTGTAAACATAAGGCTACACAAAATTAATGTTTAGATTCTCATCCCCGCCCGCCCCTAATAAAATGGCCCGCCCAAGGTTTTTTTTTTGTTTAAGTTAAAAAACATTTGGTAAAATTTACGAGAATGATGTGGCCCGCGTATTATACCGCTACCACAGCTTTACGTAGCGCAATACAGCAACCCCGGAACCAGCCCCCTCCAGATTAGCAATACTTCAATATGAACATGTTATTACAAAAAACTATTGCACGCAACTGCGCCTTGCCCTTCAACATCTCGTTTTAGTATTGCCTGAAAATAAAAAATAAAAGTGCCCCACCCGCCCCATTTTTCCCCAAAATTTGGATGAGAATCTAAACATTAATTTGTTGTCTAACAAGTACAACATATTGAAGGTGACAGTGCACTCAGTGGTATAAGGGAGTTAACTCCAAGAGGGAGTTAGCCGTTTCCTCCATTGGCCCATTGAAATCACAGGGTGTTTTGGCATGTTGATAGGATAGTGTATTATACTTGTTTAGACATACAGAAAAAATAAAATGTAGCCATTGTATAGTCAAGGATTATAGAACAGAACAGAACATAATCTTTATTTGAAAAGAATCCCAGACAACCCAGTGGTATATGGGCAAGTACATGGCCATTTTCATTGGGTAACATAAATACTACATGTATACAATGAGTACATTTTATTTTGTTCTACATGTCTAAACAAGTACAATACACTATCCTATCAACATGCCGAACATCCTGTGATTTAAATAGTAGACTGCTCTCTGCATTTTACACTTCAACTAAATTTATCTTCATCGAGAAACAGGAATTAGACCAAATGGTATGAACATTTACATATATGTGGGCAACCTTACACCCACACTTGAGAATTAGACAAAATTTAATCCATGAGCAGGGAATCAGACAATGCTTTAACCCTTACACTGCTGAATTAAATACTGTCGTCTACTGTTTATTTCCTTTTTTCTATTTTTTCTCATCAAAAACGTGCTTTGACAGCATTTTAGAATCATTTCCATTTACTCATTTCCAATGGAAATGATTCTAAAGTGCTGTCAAACCATGTTTTTATTGAGAAAGAAGGTAAAATATATAGTAACAGCAGACGTCAATTTTCGTATGCATCAGTCTAAGGGTTAAGAAAATCTCTAATCCGTTAGGTCTGTCCTAAGGATTAACCCTTACAATGCCGAATTATATATTGTCGTCTGCTGATTTTTATTTTCCATTTTTATAAAAAGATAATATAGTTTGGGTAGCACTAATGTGCTGCCAAACCATGTTTTAACGAAGAAAAATACAGGCTATGAAAGAACAGCAGACGACACATTTTTGTTTCCCACATTCTAAGGATTAAAATATAAGGTGTATTATCCTGTACAATGCTGAATTAAATTTTGTCGTCTGCTCTTTTTTGTATATTTTCCATTTTTCTCATCAAAAACATGATTTGGCAGCACTTTAGAATCATTTCCAATGGAAATGATTTTAAAATGCTGCCAAACATGTTTTTACTGGGAAAAAAAGACAAAATATGAAACAACAGCAGACGACAATTTTCGGTTCCCGCAGTCTAAGGGTTAACCCTTTCAACACTACAAACCTGAATAGTGGTATTGGTAAATAGTGTAGATCCAGATGAGCCGGCACCTGACAAGCCATCTGATCAGGATCTGAACTTTTTGCAAGTACCGGTAATTTTCATATTTTTAAAAACAAAAACACCCCCTTTTCATAAATGGGTTAATTTCCGTTACTTAGGGGTGTAAGGATTAAGTCTTGTAAATATGTACACTATGAAAAACTCACCTCTCACCTATCTCGATTCACTTTGGTCTTCCCTTGTAATGATGGAAGTCAATAGACTACCGTAGTACGTAGGTACGCTATGTAAAATTCACCTTATCCCAGAAGAACAGGTAGGTGGCGCTGAACTCAAACTCTTCCAAGTTGTATTTCTTCATGAAAGGTATCCGCATCATGTTGAGGCAGGCAAATATCCAGCACCTTCCCGTCTGTTTCTGGTCAGTGACGGGTTTGCCTTCATTTTCCAGCTGAAATAGGAAACAGGGCCACGTTTCACTAAACTTCGTACTACTAAAATGTTCGTAAGTGCAAAATTATGATAGTGTGGGCCCGGTTGCTCAAAACATCTGTTAGCTTAAAGGACTGTTAAATCCTTAGCAATGCTAAGGATTTAACAGTCTGTTAAGCTAACAGAAGCTTTGAGCAACCGGACCCAGTAAATTTCACATTAGCAATGTTTACTTTTATTGGATTTACATTTATTGAGGATAAATCCTCAATAAATGTAAATCCATCAATTGAAATTTCCAGACAATTCTAAATTTGCACTTACGAACATTTTAGTCGTACAAAGTTTAGTGAAACGGGCCACAGCATAGTAGATCTTTGCCTGATTTTGTATGAAAAAGTATGGCTTTATACCAAATCCAAAAAAGTTAAAACCACATTCTGTCGTATTCAGTTTCTGCCTGGATTAAAAGCGGCATGGTAAGGCCAAAGAAAAAGGGCACAATTTAGCGCATAAACTTTGAAAAGGGGGCAAATTAAGGACACAAAACCTATATTTTCAAAATTACATCATCATAAACAAGAAATGCGTCTGTCGAACGCGGATGCCACCTGCAGCATATTTGAGAAACTGTGACAAATTGGTTAACCGAAAAGTGTGACGGACGGACGGACGGACGTTCTTACATTAGGGTACTTATGTGGCTTATCACATGTTAAATATTAGCCACATAAAACGATTTTTAGCCACATAAAACGATTTTTTAGGTGGCTAATTGTAACCAACCATATCCTTTAACAAGTCCATAACCCTGTGGGGCTAGCCACATAAGTACCCTAATGTGTGCCCGGACGGACGGACGGACGAACGGACAGATGGTCCAAACACTATATGCCACCCGTTTCTTCGAAACCCGGTGGCATAAAAAGATGAATGCGAGCAGTAAAGAAATTATTTTCAGTTCAAATGTTGGTTAAATAATGCCGGTAATGGTGTCTGATCAAATTGTAATAATGTAATGTCTTTTTTACTATTTTTGGGGGGCAGCACGGCGCATTCGGGCATGGTACGGCGCCATGCTAAAATAGGCTGGGTGGGGTGGGACAGGGCAGGGTGGGGCGGACTGGGGCATGGGGACGAACACTACTACAATGTAATATATGCCTGTGACTGGATAAATGGGGCTTATTGGATTTATGACCATTGCAGCTTCTGATCAAATAGATAACTCTTGTAACTTGAAAACAATATATGTTACTTGTTAAAAGCATGGCGGGTGCTTCCTTGATGGAATAGCAAACAGTGCAGATCCTGATCAGATGCACAGGCTGATCTGGATCTACACTGGTCGCAAAACCCATAAGCCCAATTTCTCCAGTCACAGCCACATATGACTGAAGTTGTCATGGTTTTGTTAGCTCAGAGCTCCAGATAAACTTTACGTCTAACCAGTATTGAACTCCTGGATTTCTAATTCAATGCCTATTTTATTTGTGCAAACACAGTATTGAACACAAATGTGTTTAGTAGTAGTAAGGGAGTCAAAATGATACCACCTACCGTGATATCATTTATAACCCTCTATAATACCCCCATCACCCCTGAAAATCAAAAAATTGGTTAACGAGGAAAATTGGGTCTCCCGACAGCAAATTTATGAATTTTTGGAGAAAATAATTTTGAAAAGAGGGAGTCCCAATTATATTGGTAATTGACTTTTGAAAGTATATATTGGTGTCATAAATACATCATGTTTTTTTCACGTCCAATTGAACAGAAAAAACAAGTACCAATATAAAACAGAAAATGGATAATACAATACAATTGGAATTGAAAATTTTTAATGACTGTGTTGAAGAAGTTTACGAAGCTTACGGGGGTTATAATCCTGTATATAAATTCTATAAAATGAGAACACTAGGCGATATCGAATACATGAAATACCAGCGTAATTTATTACGCTCCGATAAAAACGTTACATTTACAATATTATACCGGCATTTATGTCAACTATACAAGAGGCACATACAAACATTAAGACGGATAATGCGTATCGGATATGAAACTAAGGCGTATTATATAAAACTATTAAAACCCAACGATTCGTTTACGAACGTACATTTCTACGATATCACTTATAAATTTATATTGTAATCACAACACCAAGCAGACGACAATGTTTCACTTACACGTGTTATAAACATGCAAATTATGTGTCCTACCTTACTCTATAATTAAGTGTCCATTTTATAGAGAGATTACACGATTACGTCTTCCGGATGAAACATAAACACATTGTAATATATACTACACACGTGTGTGTATTACACAACCCGCTATCGATATTCCGGAATGAAACATAAACATCACTGTAATATATACTACACACACGTGGGTGTGTATTACACAACCCGCTATCGATATTCCGGAAGTATTTCTTACATTGTGATTGGTTGGCATGTTTTTAATTTTTTTAATTTTACTTTTAATAATTTAGAACGTTATAACCTATATTATTAAATAAAAAACGAACTTATTATATAAAAAGCAAATAAAAAAAAAAGAGTAAATATTGGTATTGCACAACACGGTTTTAGCTTAATATATGTAAAATTAACAACAATACTTTGTCTTGGGGGACGCCCCTTGACGAAAAATGAGCGCTCAGTGCACCCGTGCTGACACTTCCAAGGTTGCCTAGACTTTCGACACTGGTTCCTAGATCAGCCGAAAGATGGGGGTGTGCAGTACGGGTAGCTACACCTCGCTAAGCCAAAAAGAAAAGAATGAATGAATGAATGAATGAGAATGAAGGCTTAGCGGGGTGGACCCAGAAGGGTTTTGCTGGCGTGGGTTCAAGCCTCGGTGGAAGCTAAAAAAAAAATTCTTTTTTTTTCTTTTTAAATTGTTAATAATTTTCCTAAAATTAATTAATAAATTGTTTACTGCGACAATATAATTAATTTTAATTAATTTTATAATTAAAATTAATTATTTTATAAAATATCACAAGGTGCTGTAGCATTTCTTCCGACTTTATCTCCAAGTTTTTCCCTAAATTTATCCCAATCAGTACACTCAATCTTGGGCATGGTGGCGCGCGCTTTGATTCTTATATCATTTTTTAATTGTTCATATCTCCCCATTTCTTCCACCACGGATTCAAACTCTAAATTTGATATTTTCTTATCGGCCAACGCTTTGGACACCATAACGTCGATGGTATTTTTCTTCGACCTGGCGAGAACGGATATTCTATCATGTTTTCTACATTATTTCTCGAGTTTTCCACCCGGACGCCCTAATTACCATACACAACAACCCAGAAACTGGCCGACACCGCACATAAAATCCCGCTACGGGAACCGTTATAATGGTGGATATAGTTGCAGCTGTCCCCAGCCCCACACCACAGAAACACTCGCCAAGAGCCGTGCTAGATACTTCAGCATGTTCACCAGCGCGCCTCTATATTTTTTTAGCGTTTCTTTTTCTATTTGTATATTCTCTAACTAAAATATACCTGCATAGCGACGATATTATTCAACCTAAAATCTGAACTTCTTTCATTAATTGTACACAGTGTTGATGGAGTGGTATTGACAATTGGAAGCGTTGATTCGTTCATATTTAAATTTTACAAATTTATTTCAATATATTAGTATTTACAAAATAAGTTCAATTAACAACGAGACAATAGTGGAAAAACTCTCTTGGTCACCGAATTTCGTAACAAAGTTAATAACACTACCTTTGGAAAGTCTAATTCGATCATAACCGGAGAACGAAACCACCGTCGAAACTATCTCCAGAGATTTTAGTGACTCCAACTCCCCGTTCTTCCCCATCTACTACAATATTTACGCGACCGCGCCCACAGGTTTTACCACTACCATTAACCGAGCAGACCGCCATTTGGATAACTTCACCCGCGGCTGTCATAGTGTATCCCCCACATTTATTACTCGCTTTGGCACCGAACGAATATTCATAGTGCCCTCAACCAATGGGCCCCGCTTCTCAGCCCAAACTGTGATGGCACGTTTTAGCGTTTTCATTGTTCGCACTATTCCGGCAAGCGCACTGTTTGCGTTATATGCCTCAGTACGAATATTATAAGAGGCCTCCTCAAGAGCTTTGGTCGCGGCTATACGATCATGTTTCAGTTTATCGGAAACTTCGGTTATCTTTCCGTCTAGTTCGGTAAGTGCCGCTTCTCTACTGAGAGAGTCCTCTAAGCGCAACGCATCATAAGCCTCCGTAATGGTCGCCTGGTGGCCTTCTAGGGCTTTCTCAACACCCGACCGGGCCTCTTTTTGAAATTCGGTTATTTTCCCGTCTAGTTCAGCAACCGCCGCTTCTCTGATGACAGAGTCCTCTGAGCGCAACGCCTCATAAGCCTTCGCAAGGGCTGCCTGGTGGTCTTCTCGGGCTTTCTCAATACCCGACCGGGCCTCTTTTTGAAATTCGGTTATTTTTCCGTCTAGTTCACCAACCGCCGCTTCTCTGAGAGAGTCCTCTGAGCGCAACACCCTATAAGCCTCCGTAAGGTCCGCCTGGTGGTCTTCTCAGGCTTTCTCAATACCCGTTCGGACCCCCTCAACCGGGCCTCTTTTCGAAATTTGGTTATTTTTTCGTCTAGTTCGGTAAGTGCCGCTTCTCTATTGAGAGAGTCCTCTGAGCGCAACGCCCCATAAGCCTCCGCAATAGCCTCCTTGTGGTCTTCTCGGACCCCCTCAACCCCCGACCTGGTCTCTTTCAGAAATTCGGCTATTTTCCCGTCTAGTTCAGTAAGTGTCGCTTCTCTGTTGAGAGAGTCCTCTAAGCGCAACGCATCATAAGCCTCCGCAAGGGCCTCCGCAAGGTTCGACTGGTGGTCTTCTCGGACTTTATCAATACCCGACCGGGTCTCTTTTCGAAATTTGGTTATTTTTTTATCTAGTTCGGCAACCGCCGCTTCTCTGACGAGAGAGTCCTCTGAGCGCAACACCTCATAAGCCTCCGTAAGGTCCGCCTGGTGGTCTTCTCGGGCTTTCTCAATACCCGACGTGGCCTCTTTTCGAAATTTGGTTATTTTTTTGTCTAGTTCGGCAACCGCCGCTTCTCTGACAGAGAGTCCTCTAAGCGCAACGTATCATAACCTCCGTAAGGGCCGCCTGGCGGTCTTCTCGGACTTTATCAATATCCGACCTGGTCTCTTTTCGAAATTTTTGTTATTTTCCCGCCCGTCTAGTTCGGTAAGTGTCGCTTCTTTGCTAGAGAGTCCTCTAAGCGCAACGCATCATAAGCCTCCGTAAGGTCCGCCTGGTCTTCTCGGACTTTATCAATCCCCAACCGTGCCTCTTTTCGAAATTTGGTTATTTTTTCACCTAGTTCGTTTAGTTCCGTATGCGTTTCTTCACGAATTTGTGTATTCACAGCCAGGGCATATTCTCTAAGTTGTGATAGTAGACTCCTGTGAATCTCGTCCGTGGCCACCGATATAGTTCTATTGATCAAGGCCTTTGTTTTTTGTAGTTAAAAATAAAAAGTCGCCCTCTGTCGGGATGAATCCCCCTTCTTGTCGGTTCCAAATTCTTTGAATTTGTCACCCAATCGGAAGAACTACCTGGTCCGTATATACTCATTTTCAATAATGTTGATAATATATATATTACGAACATGCGTTTAATTCTAAATAATTTTCTTAAAATTAATTAATTTGAAATTTCTTTAGGACGACGAAACCTCGGGTAATCGTTCTTCAACTCTCGCCCTTTATCATCGAGAATAGAAATCTTCAACTCGTGGATGTGTCCCGATTCCAAAACTTTCATCATCGGGGTGTGGGAAGTCTAAGGTCAGGTCTCACCATAGAAACAGTCGCTGGCGGGCACGGTTTTCAGTAATGTGGTGGGAGTGCCGTCTACCGTGTTGTACGATCTGTTCCACCCGATCCAGGTGCACCCCGAGAGTTTTCGTGACGGCGAAGTTCACAGGGGTCGTGCCGACGTGCTCGCCAGGATCAAACACTCCGTCATCGTTGTAAGGGTATGTTATTTTAAATCCTAACAGTGACCCAACCCCGGTGAGATCCTTAAACGCCTATCAACGGTCAATGTCGTGACCCCGTGGCTTTCGAGATTGCGAGAGTGACTACACCAAGCTTCTCCGCGACAAAAGCTTGGAGATCTCCGAAACTCCAAAGACCGTGAGGTACTATAGCATCTGGAGTTCTACGAAATCCTGAGGTCACTGGTTCAGTTATGAGTAGTTTCCGAAAGCCACAGGGCTTACACCCTCGACTTCTGATGTGAAAAACTCGAGCGTTTCAACGTTTTTCCACCCGACCGTGAACGTGATTGATCTAAGGCCTACCCGGCGTTGTCCGCAGCAGTTGTCATTAATTTTTGAAGTTCACAACTCCCTTTTTGAACATTAGTGATAGTAGCAAACATAATAATATCTTTCAATGGATACAAAAGCATTTAGCTTTAACTCTAATGCAAAGTACGCGGGGTCGGTGGTAAATACACGCAAAAAGACGTTGTTAACCACCTTGTACACCCAACCGTAACGGTTAGACCGGCCAGTGGCTTTACCACCAATTTCCCTAACACGTTTGAGAAATATAGGCTGCCCAAGATTACTACGATGGAGGCGGTAAACGGGTGGAAAGCCACACCGATGCAGTTTTGGCAGAACCAGCTAAATTTTGCTGTATGGTGCGCAACAGCCGGGTGTGGAGTTTCACATAAAGACCATCTAACATCCAAGAATATCATGCTCCGAAGTGTCTACAACTTTCACACGTATTATACTATTAGGAGGATTCTCAAAGAACTAGGTATTTCTCTACCTCAAGACGACGCCTGGGATCCCATTTCCAACGCATACGACCGTATGGCGTTTGAAAGACTGTGTAACGAATTTAACGTTTCAAAAGACGCGGACTGGAGACAGAAAGCATTTCCTACCACCACCGGCCTCGGGGACGTTCTCATTCGGGGCCAGTCCGGGAATTGGACGCAGACTGATTTTAGACACGATTACTCCGGTGACCACATCGTCAGTCGGAACACCGGGAATTTTGACCCCGAGACTATGACTTTCGGGCCGGAAGTGTCTGGAGGTCGGCACTGTGGCGTGTTTTCTTGTAAAATGTTACCTCCGAAACGGGCTCACGTCGATTACATAGAGGACGCCATCTCAGCTAAGGTGGACCTGGAGAAGGCGATCCAGAATTATCAAGAAGTTTTGCAGACTGCCAGCACCCCAGTGGACTATGTATTTGGAATAGGTCTTTATATGGCGCCGAGCAATATGATACTACGAGACGACCCGGTTGATGGTTACAATAATCAAATCGTAATCGCCACCGCCAATCAAAAAATCGGTCACAACGGTAACGTGAACACGGATATCATCAAGCGCACCCCCAAAATGATCGGGCGCGGAGTTGTAAATTCAAATAAATTTGAAAAAGATTTCATAAAACCCCCAAAACACAAAATGGATACACCTCCCTCAACACAATCGAACCCAGTACCCCCAATTCGTAAATTGGATGCACCATCAACAATGTTGAAACACCAATCATCAACAATGTTGAAATTGGAAGCACAACACACGAGGAGGAGAAATTAGCGCTCGTCGTCGCACTCGTGGCGATCGGATTATTTACGCTTTGGTTTTAGGAACTCTCTAGCGAAGAATAGTAGGAGACCGGCGATTGCCACGATTAAAGCCCAAGTATTTTTGGCTAGCCATCCGGCCGTTTTTGATAATATAGATAGCAAGTAAGAAACGATACTTCCGATCAGTCCAGGTAGTGCGGCAGCCGCCTTTTCGGCTAATTTAGCCAGGAGACAGGCGAGGGCTTTTAGTTGTTTTTTTATCCACTCCTTGGCTCCGCCGGATGGCGCGGGTGGTGGTGGTGTGGGTGCTGGCGCGGGTGGTGGTGCCGCACCACCAGTGAAAGCTAGAACTATGGTCGATATAGTCATGCTGATAGCAACGAGGATGCTTGCTATCGTGATGCCCTGTTCTCTGAACAGAGTGCGAAGACGCTCACCGAGTGTCGTCTCCTCGTGCAGGACCCTCGAGATTGTTTTCGCGGATCCGACTTATTTGGTTGCGGAAGAGCCTCACGGTTTAGTCGAGGCGGCCTCCAAACGAGCTGCTCTTTCATCACGCAACGACTGTAGGCGTTCGGTGATCCGCTCGGTAGATTCTATATCGACACCGGCTTCCTCCAGTTTTCTTTCTTCTAGCGCGATATTGTTCATCCAGCGACGAGAGTTTGGAGAGGTTAAGGACCAGTTCACCCCGTACCGTTTGCATAACCTTATCGAGGCCCCGGAGAAGTTCGAGAAGAGGTAACAGTGGGTCATCGTTAGACAGGTCGATTTCGCTGAACGTGGTCTCCATCGTGTTAATAGCGTCGGTGGCTACTCGAGGGAGTTCGCTGAGCTCAACAGTTTCTATATCGGGCGGCCGTTTTCGCCATCGTTTCGTCGGTAGACTGTAGGGCCTCTACAGCGCGGGTCGGCATAATTGTTTTACCACGCGTCCAATCTTGGAAATCCTAGTTCGCTCCTCATGAGTTGGCCACCGCCCCGGTTTCCGGCAATGGTGTTTAGCGATAGGGGTTTACCGGTCATCGTGTTGACGATCGGGACATTTGATGCTTTTAGTCGCAATCTACCACGCAGATCCAATTCGAATTTGGCGACCGACAGACGGGACCAGACCGATTTCTGCTAAACTGTTGTAGTAGTCGTTTACAGCTCCCTCGAGTAATTCCCGACTTTGACCAACGCTGCTGGTAGCGCCACCTAATTCCCCCGATTGGATTGGAACTGGAGGCTGTATCAAGGGCGTTTCGTCATTATAATCATCTATGTCATCATCATCCGCATTCAGGTAATCGTCTCTGCCGATTTCATACATGTCATTATCGTAATCAGCCATATTAATTTCTTAAAATTAATTATGTATTAAAGACAAAACCATACGGGTTAATATAGATTCACTAAATTATGTCTTCGAGTCAATACGGTCGCAAACTCAATCCATACCCGCAGACTGCGTGAGCCCCTCGGGGCAAAAGGCGTGAGACAGAGTGTCGTTTATTACGAACACCCCATCGACGATCGACCAGAACCAGCAGCTCTTGGTCCGCTTCCCCAACCTCGGAGCTAACGACGTCATTGTGCCGGGTACTGTTCGCCTCGCTTTCACTATTTCGCTGACGTCGACGGACGAGGACCGAACCGTCGTTCAGAACCTTGGTCGCGCCATCGTCAAGAAGACCATGATAAAGATTTCTGGTAATGAGGTGATGTCGATCGACGACAGCGACGTCTACCATTGTTATCAGGACCTATGGAAGACGGCGCAAGAGCGTGAAAACGCTGTCTATCAGGGTATTGACACCAGCAAAAATAAGAACGTAACCAAACTTAGAATCGGGGCTGGTAACAAGGTAGATAACAACGCGAGTGACAATGCGGTCGCGGGCGCTTACGGCAACCGCTTCTACACCCCGCTCGACTTTGAGTTGCTGGAGAGTCACATGCCCTACTATCAGAGCGCTTTGGCTGACCGCCTCGAATACGAACTAACGTTCAACGACTACGGCCGAGTTCTCATAACCAGCGACATGTTATCGACGTATACGATCGATAATGTTTCGCTGGAGTACGACATGGTCACGATGCCCGAACTCGCGCGATTGATCAGAACCCAGAACGCCGGGCGCGTTGCCATACTTTACGACCGAGTTCTTCGCCATCGCAAGATGACGAAAGACAAAGGCGACTCATTGTGGAATATTAACGTCAACGTACCCGCCCGCTCGATGAAAGGTATAATGATGTTGTTCGAGGATGCTCGGTTCGCGTTCGGTGCTAGAAAAACTGACAAATTCTATAACCCCAAAATCACGAAGGTAGAGGTGACGATCGAGGGAGTTCCCAATCAACTCTACAGCGCGGGTCTTCGCGCGCACCAGCAGTGGGACGAAGTAAGAAAGCAGTTTGCTGCCGGCTCTAAGCGCTCTCCGGAGGTTGCAGCGGTTGCCAAAGACCTGCATCTCTCGGCTGTCTCCCTCGCGGAGTTCCTGAATACCAAATACCGCGTTATGGCTAGACATGCGAGTCAGCGACGACGACCAAATACACGGCAGCGGACGCCAAGTTGAGAACGCTAGCGAGGGTGTGACGATCCAGATAACCAAAGAGGCGGACGGAGCCAGGGCCATTGAACGTGTATTATATATAATTACAGACGCACAACTCAACATCGAAGATGCCGATACGTCTCAGCACTCTACTGATTTAATTAATTTTAAGAAAATTAGCAATCATTCTAACGATTTATTAATTAATAAATTTGATAATTCTAAAGAATTAATTAAGAAAATTAGCAATACCAATTCACGATTGGAGATGCCCACATCTGCCATAATATGTGGACAGACAGGATGTGGAAAAACGGTTTTCATCCTAGACTTGCTCGAGGGCTCCTACCGCGATGCCTTTCGTCATATTGTGATCCTGTGTCCCACTGTGCGGCACAACGATACTTATCAGCGGCGAACGTGGATATGGACCGACCCGAGGTATACGTTTATTGACCCCGGTGATAGGCTTCACGATTGGTTGCGTGGTTTATACCAAAAATTCCAGGGTGAGCCCACCCTATACGTGATTGACGATTGCTCGGCCAAGGCGGCGATGACCAAAAAGAAGGACATGCTCTCCGAGCTCGCATTTTCTGGCCGCCATGCTAGGCAAAGCGTATGGATATCCACTCAAAAGTACAACGCCGTCCTCAAGGATCTGCGCGAGCAAACGAAATGGGTCGCCCTCTTTCACTGCAAGGACCGAGACTCGTTCGATGACTGTCTTCGAGAGAATGACGTTATCCCAACGCGCGAGGAAGCGCCTGGAGGTTCGACGGATGCTTTCGGAAACTAAGCACGCCAAGCTTTTGCTAAAGACTGATCAACCAACTACTTACGAAGTTATCAATTAATTTTATAATTAATTAGCAATTACTGAACAAATGCTGAACAATGCTGAACAATGCTTAGCAATTGCTGAACAATGCTGAACAATGCTTAGCAATTGCTGAACAATGCTTAACAAATGTTGAACAAATGCTGAACATGGTTAACAATGTTAACAATTTGGTGCTCCGCTGCGAGCTTTGTTGCGAGCATAATGGTGATCATAAGTATCGGGTGGTGCGCTTGGCAATATGTTAAAGTGATGAGACTTGTTAGAATAGTTAAATTAATTTTAAGAAAAATGAACTGCGACGAACTTCTCGATCAGCTAATAGAAGAAACCTCAACTCCGACTGCCAACATAGATAATGATCCGACAGAGCAATCGGAATCAACTCCAACGGCGGTTGGTATTGGGTTGAGTGCAACGACTCCGAATGAAAATGAAAATGCGGCGCGACGAGAGCGGCTAGCTGCGCTGGTTGCTGGGGGACAATCGGAGCATTATCTCGGTAGGCGTCTCTCAGTTTTTCAGGTGGATAAGATGTCAGATGCGGAGATCGATAAAATGTATGCGCGATACGAATCTAGGTTAGGTGCGGAGATGACAAAAACTCTTGGATCGGCGGTTATTCATTTGTATGCAACCGCCGTTAGTATACTTCTACATATACCAAACACCGCGGGATTGATTGACGATCTAGAGACTGACCCTTTTATAGGTCACACTCTTAGAACAGCCTGCTGCTCAATTTATCACAAGTTTGGAATGTACTTAGCTCCGCTGACAACCGCGTTGACCACGGGTAAACACTGTCAATTTGGACATATATGCCCACGAACTATAAGCCCTAATATCATAAATGATGACACAAGACACACCCGCGAGAGTGACGGAGTTGAACCCGATTGCTCCAACCCAATCGAACCCGAGTGTTACTACCTCCGCCACTGGATGACATACCGCATATAAAAAATCCCAAAAGACAGGCAGCTGGGCGGGCGGCGGCTGCCACCCGAAAAGTTAAACAAGATAAAATACTCGCCGAGCTTCGAGAGGCTAAACAGTCGTTGCAATCGGGGACGGAGACAGAGTTGAGTACAACAACACCCCCAATTCACGAATTGGAAGCACACTCAACACCCAATCGAGGTTAGGCGAATCCGATTGAACCCAAATTCGTGAATTGGAGTTGGGTTGTTGGTGGTGGTCTGGCAGTTGTTGGTGCCCTGTGCGTGTGGAAATACCCCCTATTATCGAAAAAACAACCAGCCAGTGTTCAGAAGAAAGTTACGAAACACCAATCGTCGATTGGACGAAGCCCCATTTAAACATTGATCGCGACCCCTTTTATATGCAATAATGGCTGAACAAGATGGTAAAATGTTAGTGAATGCGCTTTATCACGCCGTGGTGATATCGGGATTTCAGTATCGGGTTATGCTCGACTATCAAAGATGGCCCTAGGAGGATCCGCTCCCAAATTATGGACTTTACTGCGAGAGACGTAGGGCTCGCGACCTTAGATGTAGCGGCCGCAGTTTGGACCCGAGATTATCTAGTTAAAGCTGGAATTCTACCAGTTAATATATGGAAATAAATGGCTTCAATCGCAGTAATATTAGGTGGTGCGCTCGTAAACACATTGGCGTTCAGCGGTAGCAACTTTATATTATCTAAACTACAAAACTCGAACTCGAACGCGGATGAGAAGCGCTAGCGTCACGATTTAGCTGTAGAACAACTCAATAGCGCAAAGGAAGCGTGGTCGAAAAAACGAACCGCCCATCTTGACTGGGTCAATGAAGAGCTTCGCCGCGAAAATCACGCCGCACAAACTTTTCAGAACGTTGAAGAAGCCAACCGCGAGTACGCGCTGGCATATCCGCAGAAAAGTCTCACGCCGCTGGATCGCGAGCCCCAACTTTCAGATTTCTATGTACCGTCAGAGCCCCAAAAAGACCGCGAGATCGCGTTCATCGTCGTGGGAATGGGTATGGTGGGTCTCGTCGGCTACTATATTCAATCGAGATTTTAAATTAATTATTTTAAATAACTTTTTTTATAAATATATATATATAGAACGATGTCAGTTGACGAACTTTATTTTGCTATGATTGATGTAGGCTACACTGCCCTTAAACACCGCATAGCTGGTGCAAAGGGTATGATTCGTCTGGCCCGAGATTCTCTCGAGACGTGGCGGGAGGACGAAAAAGCGGCCACCCTTTTCGCAAAGCGGATGTTAGATTCCTCCACCAATCCTGGGGGATTAGATTTTCCCAATTTCCTTCAGAACTTAACCCCCAATCGCGATTGTACTTCCAACAAAGGTTTATTATTATCGACGCAGTTATCGGACGATCTGGCGGGGGCATGTTGGAGATTGTCCGATATACTAGAATACATCGCATACGATGAACACGCGCAAACTTAATACCAAACTATCGGTTCGCCTAACGCGCAAGCTAGCGAACATGTACTATAGCCCCCGCGGCTACTGGAAGGGACTCGCTGCCATCAAGAACCTCGCGGCGGCGACCAAGGTTTCAGAAAACGCTGTCAAGGAATGGCTCAAGAAGCAGGCCATCTGGCAGATCTATTTACCCGCGCCTCACAATATTCCGCGCCCGAAATTCGACGTGCCTGGTACCGAACCAAGTTCCAACCAAGCGGTTTCTCCTGTTTCTCCTCACGAGAATCGCGTCGGTCGTAAGACGTACAAGTACGCGCTGACAGTCGTTGACGTAGCGAGTCGTTATAAGGGCTGAGCCGTTGGCCACTAAAGAGTCTAAGGAGGTGGCCGAGGCTCTCTCCCGAATATATAAGAGGAGTCCTCTCAAATGGCCGAATCTTCTCCAGGTCGATCCCGGCCGCGAGTTCATGGGCGCGGTCTCTCATCTATTGTCTAAGCACGAAGTTTCTGTCAGACGCGGCCGCGTCAACATCCACCGGGACCAGGGGATCGTGGAACGCTTCAATCGAACCCTGGCTGAGAGACTGTTCGGACACCAATACGCTAAAGAACTTGTAGACCCTCATTCGCGATCGACCGAGTGGGTGGCCAGACTGCCCGCCGTGGTCTCCGTATTGAACGGAGAGGTGACCAGATTGATAGGTAAGAAGCCCGTAGATGCTATCAAGTTTAAAAGGGTGACGAGCGATCCCTCTGCTGTCTCGCGCGGGCGACCCGTTGGTTTAGAGGAGCAACGGCTTCCATCGGATATTGATGTCCGGTACCTCTATCAACCGGGAGAGCTCGAAGGTGGCAGCCGCCGCGCGACTGATCCCGTGTGGTCTCTCAATGTATATCATCTAGATCGATCTATTACCAAGCCCGATGAGCCCGTGCTCTACTATTTGGATGATGGGCCATCTCAAGGGTTTGTTCGCGAAGAACTTCTCGCGGTGCCTTCTGACACCCAGCTGCCCCCGGATCATCAGAGTCTTTAGATTGCTAATTTTCTTAATTTTTTTCAAAATTATTAAATAAATCATTAGAGGTTCTGTATGTATTCCGTTTGGTAACACACGTCTTTTATCGTAGTATGCCGAGAGTCCTAATTTTTGTTGACAGTACGTTTTCATAACACCGTCTTTCATTTTAAATCCCCTATTTTGTGCTACATCTATAATGTGTTTTCCATCTTCTGTAGTTTCACTTAGTACTCGTTTATATCTATCCCAATTTAAATTGTTAGTTCTCTTGGACATTCCTTTCGCAGAGTTTTTATTAATAGAATTAAATTTTTCTACAAAATAACACTTACTAGATAACGCTATCGCCCTACCTCTCCGCTAAATTCCATTTTGAAAAAGTCTGGGCTGGGCTCTTTCGCTCCATTTATCCCAAGCCAACCAATTTCTTTTTTTTCTTTTTCAAACCCAGTCTAGTAAGTTAGGTCTAATCAATTCCTCTATCGTTTTTTCCACTAACTCCTATATACATACTATCCGTATCCATCTGTATTAATTCAAAGTCTTCTCTTTTTTACGTACTTGTCAAGAAATTCGTAGTAAAATTCCAACATTCTCAATTTAGCTAGTTGATAAACGCATATTCCACAATGGAATGGTCTCTTTACCGCACACCTGGGTTTTCTTGAAGATATTTCGTACGCATCTCCTATCTCTTCCAAATCGTCAAAGAATGCAGATCTTAATGCTTTGTCAACACAGGTTTCGTTTTGTGTATATGTCGTATTTAAATGTCTCTCCGTTGCCTCTATCATTTTTCCACAACACGAGTTTCCTAATAATTTCATTATGTCGGCTACTGGTTTCTTATTTGGTTTTGGTTCTACATCACCCGTTCGTCTTGCGGCTGTAACTTCTTTTGCGAACCATTCGAATGGTTTTCCGCTAATATAATCTATAACACGATGAACTCCAGTTATTTCTAGGCCGTGTTTTAAATACCATTTCAACAGTGGCGCATACAGCAATACTTTAGTGGCTGTCATAAATCCCACCAATTTTTTTCCATCTCCTCTTGTTCGGCCAGTATCTTTTAAATATTTTAACATGTGTGTGGGAACTTCATCAACCTCTACTTCTCTGTTTATAAATATTGGGGACATTTCAGAAAACTTATCTTTTAAGTTGTGTGGAACTTCTATATCCACCTCCGCAAACCCAAACCAGTCTCCAGATAAAACTATTTTACAAAACTTTTTAATAAATTTAGGGTTATGTGGGGTATCTATATGGTGTATAGTTTCTCTCCCACACGGCATCTCTTTATTTAACGTAGATAAATATAACGCGTTTGCGTCGTACCCCAAAACAGCCTCGCAAGGTTTGGAACCCACTCTAATATTTGAAACACCGGCTTCCGCATATCGCGTAAATACTATCGATGGACCACCAACTAGAGCGTCTTTCATCATTTTGTATGTTTCTTCTTTCGGTGCATATAGAGCATCCTCCGGTATAATCGTCTTTGAAGATTTTTGTTCTTTAATGGTTCCTCTCAATAAATATTTTATAGCTACTCCAGGTAGTGTTACCGCATCTTTGAAAATATCCACACCTCTGCAGGGCTGTACAAATTGATTTTTTAGCCACTTGTCCTGGACAAGTGACTTGACAAAAGTGACTTGCCCGGACTTGTCCCGGAAAATATAATTTTCAGGGCAAGTAATTTTGAAAAAGTGACTTGTCCTCAGTAAGATTTCTATACGAAACTGTCCCAAAACAAAAACTATTATCATAGTTGTTAAATATAATACAATTGAGCACTTGGCACATATACATATTATATTAAATATCTATAATAATACACATTGTATAGTACATATTTATTCTTGTGGTCTTTTGTCACTGTGCCACCGCGGACATAACATTGCGACAAGTGCATACTCAAAACACATTTATCGACAATAATAAAACATAAAAAAAAAAATCGTTTCCTAAAATAGTGAGAATCGTCTCGCGTTTTCGCGATCTCGCCTTTCGCTTTTGAAAAATTCGGATTAGTTTTGCTCATGCATCATGTGCATGTGCGACGTGTTTGCAAAACGCGAGATTGAATATGATAGAATTTCGCGTTTTCGTCTCCAAAGCTCGAAAACGCGAGGTTGCCACATGTCCCTAATAGGACACGTAAACATTGTCTTAGGAGACGATTCTCATGTGCTGCAAAAACATTTTTACGTTTTTTATTAAGAAATAGAACACATGTGGACAAACATCTATATTTCTTGACAACAAAAACATAATTTATGACAAAAAATGATACTCGTCTTAGGAGACGATTCTAATGTGCTGCCAATACACGTTTATTGAGCAAAAAAACAAACATATTTCGATACGTGTTATTGGTTAGGCTACTGTATCGCATAGTCGACCTATACACAAGATCGTGAAAACGCGAGACCAAATCGCGAGGCGAAAACGTGAGATTCTATTGTATTCATTCTCGCGTTTTCGCCTGGCTATCTCGCGTTTTCGAGACCGCGATGTCGCGTTTTCGCCTCGGCCTTTTCACAATGTCGCCTTCCGCTTTTGGAAATACGTTTGTTCAAGTCATTATGCAGGCTCGTAGCCTGGGGGGGAGGGGTCGGACGGTCGGACGACGCCCCCCCCCCCCCCCACGCCCAGCCTCGAGGTCCAATTGCATTTCAGACCACCCACCTATATTTCAAATTTTCCCGGCGGGGGGGCATGCCGCCGGACCCCCTAGATACCTCAGGCCCCTTGGGCCTTCGAAACGACACCCCCCCCCCCCCCCTTCAAACAGGTCTGGCTACGGGCCTGTAATATGTGTGTGTAGAATGTATGCGTGTTGAAATTGAGTTTTGCGCATACATTACATGTACGTACGTACGTAGAATGCAATTCGAACTAGCATGCTTTATATGCATGTACGTACGAAGAACGCAAATCCAACACGCATGCTGTCTACACATGCATGGGCAAATCGTATTTCCAAAAGTGGAAGGCGAGATCGAGATCGCAAAAACGCGAGATTGTAACAAAAAAGAAATATGGCCGTACCCACCCATCCCCAATTAGCACATTTGCGACATATCATTTTCGGTCTAGCTGCACACCTGATGGTACAATCATCAGTCGCTAATCCAGTTTCACGTGCAAAGTGTGACTGACCTTTAGAATTCTGTGGAAACAAACATACCAAAACCACGCTATGTAGTCGCTCACGTCATCGCATAGCCGATGAATTGATTACCTTGTGGAATTTCACATTTGTTTGATTTTTTGATAAAACCAAGATTTGGCAGCACATGAGAATCGTTTCCTAAGACGATTCTCAAATGTTGTCAAAATATGTTTTTGTAAAGTAAAGAAATATCAATTATTCGGGTTTTCTTTTCACATTTGTCCGATGTCTTAATAAAACATGTTTTGCAACACATGAGAATTGTCTCCTTAGACGATTCTAATACTTTGTAAAAAGAATTGTCACATTTTGTTTGATTTCTTAGACCGTACAAACAATTGACAAATTCAGAAATCCACAACTTAATTTGTGTTTCTCGAGTCGGGTTTTCATATGATGGCGAGGAAATACGATCGATTACACACCGTGAAAATCTTGTTGGAACGTAAATGTCAATTGTCACGTAGGCCATTTCAGTTTACTGCGCGTTACATCAGCTGTTATTCTAAGTACGTATGGTCGCTCGTTAGGAGCATTTCTTTCCTTCGTTTATAAGGTATGGGTTGTGACCTAGGGCTTAGAACACCGACTTCCAATCTGGAGGTTGTGGGTTCAAACATCGCATTGGGAATCAAACATACCTTCATAGTATGTCCATCCCATTCAATTTCACTTTTTTTCTTTTGGCCAGAGTCTGTGTTTATAAAATTCACACATTTTTTCCAACGCTTCTAGGAACGGTGCTACATCTAAATCGTTATAATATTTCAACCAATCTCTGAAAGTTTTCATATTATTTTCTTCGAAAATTCTACGACATTTACTTAATTCTGTTTCATCTATTAATATTTTCCCAGATAGTTTGGAATACCAATTCTCTATATCCGGTAGTCCTGGGTAATCCAGTTTGTCTGGAGAATCGAACCACTCATAAGGAAAGAAAGATTTCTGTCCTTTGCATTCGTAGGCTTTTATCCAACTATCGTAACTTACACCGGGTCCTAGATAAAGTATTACATCAAGAAATCTAAACTCTGGAGTAAATAGAAATATTGTTGCGTTTGCACGTTTTCCGACCATTACTTTCTTTGTTGTTGATGCCAGTTCGCCTACTAGGTATTTCTTTATTAAGTTTATATCGTACTTACTGCTGTTAAAACCTATAACCGGTACTTGCTCTATCCACTGTTCGATCTTGGCGATTTGGTTTTTACGTAAATGTTCTGTATTAAACCCATATCTTGACCACACTTCTTCTCTTATAGCTTTTTCCCCTGACTTTCAAATCTTCTACGAATTTTTCTATAAGTTTTGCGGGATCTTTATCACAAATATGAGTTACTGTTCCTGAGAAATTATCGCCTATACTAACGCTTACCGGAACGTGCTCGGCTTCGTACTCTAGATTATTACCGAGAGTTTCAAATTCTGGGTTGAGATATGCCTCAAAATCGTATACTATCTGATATGGATAAAGAGTAGTGTCGCAACCGATCTTTATGTCTTTACCAGTTCTTTGAAATTCGCATTCCCACATAACTACTAGGTTGAATTCTTTGCTTCTTCTAATAAGTGTATCTCTTCTCATAGTGGATGCGCGTTCTTCTTTTTTCTATGCTTTGCATGAATCTCACACCCGTGCCAGTAACAGCCGTGATATTGATATACGGTATTGGTTTCTGGACAGTATCCATCTACTGGAGCTCCTAAAATCCATCTTTCACCCCCGTGTCCACACTGTTCGTGGTGAATGTGAATTCCCTCGCGCTTTTCCACAGAGTACATCCAATCGATCGCCCCATAACGTTAGAACTTTTTGGGTAGAACGCTTTCTCGAACGACGAACACGGGCGCTCTAAATAATTACCATCACATACTACTTTTGTCTCACCTTTCATACATTTTGGTCCGTGTCTCTTCATATTACTCGCTTTCGTGAATTTCTGCTTGCAATTATCGCAGGCGTAAATTTTAGATAGGTTTTTAAGGTTTTTTATTAGAAATGCGTGATTATTAAACAGTCCTATTGTCATTGGTTTATTACCTATTGCCTTATAGTGCGCTGGTACCTTTTTCAACCACCATACGTTACATTCGGTGGGTTGATATACTTCATACCGATTTTAAAAAACTCTTCAACCTTTTTCAGATCTGAAAAAGGAATTGGTGAAACCACATTACTACCAAAATATTGCTTACTAAGTTCTTTCGCCTTTTCTGTACATCTGTCGGGTCTTTTATCTGTCATATGCATAGCTAGACACCTGAACAGACAAAGGTCGTCATTATACTTATCTAAAGAATACATACCTTTTTTATTCTTCAGCCATTCTGGAAGTTCTCCTCTGCTGCTTCTTTGGATTGTAGTCCCAAATCTTTTCCCCTACTACCCTGTATTAGCTTTACGAAAACCTCTACCCATCTTACAAATCTTCCACTTTGTATTCGGTCTGTCTATTTTATCGGACATTATTCGTGTTTGCTCCTTATCTGACAGCCATTTTTTAACGGTTTTCATTGATGATAGTGGTTCGCTACCACCGAGATTTTTGTGCATTATTATAGTTACAGGTTTTCCATTTTTAATTTCCTCCATATGTTTCTAGCTTGTAAGAATATGAATATCTCAAATAAAAATTGGTTGTTAGATACGGAGCGAGTTTCTCGGACATGCGTTCAGACTCATTAATGTTAATGTTTTTACGAAAGGATAATGTAACTACCCGTCTTCCATTTTCTACCTTTTCCAATGTTTCATCGTGAGCCCCCAATATTTCTTCACCTTTTTCCACTATCCGCTGCGAGAACGAAAGATTTTTTCTTATTATTTTGTATTGGGCCACCTGTGTGTCTAATTTGGGACAAATTATTGGTGCTTGAAGGTTTTATTACACTAGCCCTTAACTCCGCAATACTTTCTTTTTGAATTCTGTTACCAACTTCCTCCGCTAGTGAGAGGTTTGTAAATGCCCCTCTTTTATAGGCGCGGGTAAACCGCTTCATAAACGCCTCATTCTTTGTGGCATTTATCAGCTTTGTCAACCCCCTAACTCTCAACCGTGTACTATAAGTAATCCCTAGAGATTCGGCTTCTCTTCTCAAACTTTCTAATTTCTGCTCTAGTTTTCTGGCGTTATCATATTTTCTGTATTATACTTTTGTATATATACTTTTGTATAACCTATAAAATTTATCTGTTCAATTGGACGTCAAAAATTTACTAATGTTTTTTTCACGTCCAATTGAACAGATAAATTTTATAGGTTATATACATATATAATGGAGTGTGAGACTTGTTGTAAGACGTTTACGTGTAAAGACTATCTACGAAGGCATCTAGCGAGACGTAGAAAGTTCCTTGTGTCCCCCCACAATTTCAATGCCCTAGATGCCCTTGTAAATTCGTTAGTGCCCAAACTCTTTGTAGACATAAGCAACTCTACGCTGTCAGGTGGCTAAACGTGAACGTGGTAGACTAGAGCTGGTAGAATTAGTGCTGATCTGCGAAATAAATTAGCTATATCGGAGGAGAAAAATGAGGAATATAAACTATTGTACTTGCATGAATGATTTCGACTTTTTTCAAAAGTCAATTACCAATATAATTGGGACTCCCTCTTTTCAAAATTATTTTCTCCAAAAATTCATAAATTTGCTGTCGGGAGACCCAATTTTCCTCGTTAACCAATTTTTTGATTTTCGGGGGTGGTGGGGGTATTATAGAGGGTTATAAATGATATCACGGTAGGTGGTATCATTTTGACTCCCTTACTACTACTTATTTTCTTAGTAAAGGTACATTGTACATGTACATACCCACTCAGTATGCACAAAATGTTCTTTATAGGAATTAAATACGTGTATAATTGTGTCACTATTCCACAAGTTCTAAAAATTACGAGTGCCCTCTATACAGATATAATCAGTTAGTGATATTTATTTTACTGATAGAGACGCGCGGTAGTATCAGGCTATGTTCATATGCAAATGAGGCATTATATTTTTTAATTATTTACTATATATATATATATATATATATATATATATATATATATATTTTTGACATATTATAAAGTATGATTATTGCACATCAAACAAGAGATGCGTCTGTCGAACGCGGATGCCACCTGCAGCATATTTGAGAAACTGTGACAAATTGGTTAACCGAAAAGTGTGACGGACGGACAGACGGACATGTTAAATATTAGCCACATAAAACGATTTTTAGCCACATAAAAGGATTTTTTAGGTGGCTAATTGTAACCAACCCTATCCTTTACTACGTCCATAACCCTGTGGGGCTAGCCACATAAGTACCCTAATGTATGCCCGGACGGACGGATGGACGGACGTTCTTACAAATGGATACTTATGTGGCTTATTACATGTTAAATATTAGCCACATAAAACGATTTTTAGCCACATAAAAGTATTTTTTAGGTGGCTAATTGTAACCAACCCTATCCTTTACTAAGTCCATAACCCTGTGGGGCTAGCCACATAAGTACCCTAATGTGTGCCCGGACGGACGGACGGACAGACGGACGGACAGACGGACGGTCCAAACACTAAATGCCACCACTTTCTTCGAAACCCGGTGGCATAAAAATAAATACAGGGAATACATACATGTAATAATGTCCGTTAACATTTTAAGAAAACACAGTTATCGCCCCTGATATCAAGGGGGTCATTGGAATAAGGGTGCTTCCACTAACCGCTTCAATTAATCAAATTAATAGCTTTTCATTTTTTAAAGGACTTTTACTCTGGAAATGTTTATAATAATAGGCATCGAGTAAACACGTACCTTATGATTAAAACAATGCTGTGTCCGTTGGGAGACCTCCCTGCTACGACAGATGTCCCACAGTGGTTGGGAGGCACAGACATTCTGGGCCAGTATATTCTTCTCACTTGACGTGAAATTCTGGCGGAACTTCTCAAGTGTGCTTGAATCTAAGCCTGCAACAAGTAAACAGCCGACAGTGATAGATGGGTATACCGAGTGATGTGTAGCTTGGTGGTACTAATTGCCGATGACGTAAACACTTATTTTCATCTATTCTGAATATTATTTTGATTTCTATGGACACAATGCAGAGCTGCAGATAAGCTGCGTGTTTGCTTAAATACCCAATTAAAATTGCCAAAACCCCAATTGAAATCAGAAGTAGCGAGTATCAGAAAGCAATAACAAATTTGTGGTACCTTTATCATGCTGCAGAAAAGAAATGCCAAGACATATTTTTGTTTCGAAGCAAACAATCCAATAATTGCTGTCTGTTGATGTGTAAACAGTAGTGTGATTTTATTTTACCCAATTAATATTTTTAAATGACCAATTGCTTCATAAATGATGGAGTGACAATACTTAATTACTAATTCCTTATCTGGAGCTCTGAAGATTTCGAACAAATGCTAAATGCCTAATTTAATGCAGTTTTTGATGCGTCAGCTAGCATCAATTTATGTCAATGTCACAGCACGTCCATTATGAATATGCTGGCGGGGGGAAGGGTCGGACTATCAGGGATGCTCTGTATTGCTGAGGTCTGGAGAAACTGGAGATAAACCAAAAACTAAATTACAAACTGTAATTTATTGTTTATCAAAACATGTAAAATGGCGGCGATGCGCGTACACTGACGACTATCGAAGAAGTCGTTGAACCAAACTAAACGCATGTGTAGACACTAAACAAAAGACCCAAAAGGATGCATCGGTCATATACGACCAGTGTAGTCCCAGATCAGACTGCACATTGGTGAAATCTGATAGGTACATTAACTGACGCTCCTGCATGTATGTGACCAGTGCAGTCCCAGATCAGACTGCACAAATGTGGAGTCTGATCAGAACCTACACTGATGCATCGGAATTTAAACAAAGGGGGACACAACAGTACCTGTTAACAGTGAAGACACAGATATGGCCGCACATTTGTGCCAGCCAATCAGGATCCTCACTGATGGTCAAATATGGGTGAACACATGAGAATAGCGGTTCTCACCTTACAATGCACTGACATGTGGCACAAATAACGGTGGGTATGTGCAACAAGAGGGCCATGATAGCCCTAATTCGCTCACCTGACTCCATGAACACCAGAGGAGAATGTGACATTGAGTTCATGTTTTTTAAAAAAATTGTGCTATTTGTAGATGGCTTGTCATCTTGTATTAAGCGATGACTCTCATTTTACCAAATCTGAAAATGCTTCACCCAAGGATCTTAACTTACTATGAAGTTTGGCCAGCATCGGCCATGTGGTTCCTGAGAAAAAGACGTTCAAAATCTTGAATAAATGGACCTTTTGGCAGCCATCATGGATGACATAATCATCCGATTCCGACAAATATTGCACCAGAGCAATCGCCTCATTGATACCTTCAATTTGATATGACATGAGCATAATCGGTCAAAAATAAAATTTGACCCCACGGGTCACGCCCATTTTTGACCTCGGGGTCACCATTTTAACACCTTTGAAAGAGCATTCTACATCGATAATTCCTACCAAGTTTCGTCGAAATCCGGCTGGCGGTTCATGAGAAGAACATTTTTTAAGAATTTGTACTAATTTTAGACGGCGGCCATCTTGGATTAGCGACGACCTCCGTTTTAACAAATCTGAAAAGGCTTCAACCATGGACCATAACTGTGAGGTTTGGCCACCATGGGCCAAGCGGTTCGTGTGAAGAAGAATTTTTAAATCTCTAATAAAAGAACAACCTTTTGACCTTTCGGCGGCCATCTTGGATGACATGACCATCCAATTTCGACAAAAAATGTACCAGACCCCAAGGTCCACCATTTTAACAACTTTGAAAGAGCATTGTACATTGATCATTCCTACCAAGTTTCGTCGAAATCAAGAAGAAGATTGTTTAGGAATTTATGCTATTTTTAGACGGCGGCCATATTGGATTAGCGATGACCTCCATTTTAACAAATCTGAAAAGGCTTCACCCATAGACCATAACTTTTAAGTTTGGCTACCATGGGCCAAGCGGTTCATGTGAAGAAGAATTTTTAAATCTCTGATAAAAGAACGACCTTTTGCCCTTTTGGCGGCCATCTTGGATGACATAACCATCCAATTTCGACAAAAAATGCACCAGAGTGATTGCCTCGTTGATACCTTCGATTTGATATATAACATGACCATATTCGGTCAAAAATAAAATTTGACCCTACGGGCCACGCCCTTTTTTCACCCCGGGGTCACCATTTTAACAACTTTGAAAGAGCATTGTACATCGATCATTCCTACCAAGTTTCGTCGAAATTCGGCTAGCGGTTCATGAGAAGATTTTTTAAGAATTTATGCTATTTTTAGACGGCGGCCATCTTGGATTAGCGATGACCTCCATTTTAAAAATCTGAAAAGGCTTCACCCATGGACCATAACTTTTACGTTTGGCTACCATGAGCCAAGCGGTTCATGTGAAGAATAATTTTGAAATCTCTAATAAAAGAACGACCTTTTGACATTTCGGCAGCCATCTTGGATGACATAACCATCCGATTTCCACAAAAAATGCACCAGAGTGATCGCCTAGTTGATACCTTCGATTTGATATATGACCTTACCATATTCAATCAAAAATAAAATTTGACCCCAATTTGACCCCACGGGCCACGCCCATTTTTGACCCTGGGGTCACCATTTTAACAACTTTGAAAGAGCATTGTACTTCGATCATTCCTACCAAGTTTTCTCGAAATCCGGTTGGCGGTTCTTGAGAAGAAGATTTTGAAGAATTTGTGCTAGTTTTAGACGGCGGCCATCTTGGATTACGTAATGACGTCATTTTAACAATTTTGTAATCCCCCTACCTGAGGACCATGACCATGAAGTTTGGTGACTATTGGCCCAATGGTTACCGAGGAGAAGACGTTTGAAAATGTTCACGGATGGACGACGACGGACACATTGCGGTAACAATAGCTCACACGAGCTCCGCTCTGGTGAGCTAAAAATGTAATTTATTGTTTATAAAATGGCGGCGATGCGCGTACACTGACGACTATCGAAGAAGTGCCGACAGCTGCCAAAGCCAATGCCAGAACGAGACTTGAGATTTCGCGCTAAATGACGTACATCATAATACATTAAACTTAGCTGTTTATAGCTGTGCTTATGCAACAGTAAGCCATGTCTTAAGATGGACGCTCAGAAAAAATATACAGATGTTATATGTGTTATATGTGCATTATAATATTATAGGATATGATTATAGGATATATGGGTATTATAGGATAGGATATATAGGTTATAGGAGATATGTTTATTATAGGATATGATATAAAAGATTGGATAAAATGTAATAATGACCTTCCGGTTACATCAACAATTAATCTATAATCTAAGCTGATGACTGAAATTTTGGATTTCTCAGCTACCACCGGTATTTAGTATACATGTACACTGGTAATTGGGTCACAGAGGATATATAGTTACTGTCTGTTCCACGTTTTGCTGCCGACTAACTATTGGCTATTAAACACATTCAATTCTGTAAGTACTTTTCCATCAATAGCAAAAAAGTCACCCTCCCCCAAAAAAATTATTTGATAACATTTAATCAAATATTGATTTTATTGCAAAAAAAAAAAATTCCTATGGGAATTTAACATGGGGGCTAAAAAAATAAATGTTATTTGTGAACCAATTTTCACAATCTAGCTTGTTTTCTTAGTTACACTATTTCCAAGCTATATAAGCTATCTACCCAGGTTTCGAAATCGATTTACATTTTTTTATTTTTTTTTTTTACTCATAGTCATACCCCAGCTCCCCATGTTATGCACCAGTCAATGGAAATCCCCGCCCCCCCCTGGCCCGGGGAATAGTCGGGCATACCCCAGGGTTTTAACCTGTCACGATGCCCCGCACTGCGGGGACAACCCTGGGGCTTTAACTTCGCCAAAATATGCGGGGACGTAACCCCGGGGCTTTACCACACCAAATCACTTGGTTTTCTACCTCTTTTACTAGACTTTTACGAGAAGCAGGGGATAATGTGGCTTATTCTATCATAGGACCCCCTGTGGTGTGAGGGGGGATCAGCTGCAGTGGTGCTGCTGATTCCTACGATGGAATAAATCACAGTATCCCCTGCTTCTCATAAAAGCCGGGTGAAAGGGGGCGGGGCGGGGAGCCAAGTGATTTGGTGTGGTAAGGGAACCTGGCACCAAATTGAGATTTCGTAAATTCAGATCTGAATTACTATTTCTCTCCCTGATACAGGTGTATTCCCGGCTATAAATGACTTAAAAAGTTGATGAGCCGTAAAACACCATTTTATCTGTCATATGAATGCTGCTGATCCCTCCCCCACACCACAGGGGACAGCAGACAACATACATGTATCACTGTATGAGGGCAATGTATGAGGGGCGTCAGACAACATGTTATCACTGTATGAGGGCGTCAGACAACATGTATCACTGTATGAGGGCATCAGACAACATGTATCACTGTAAACATGTATCACTGTATGTGGGCGTCAGACAACATGTATCACTGTATGATACAACTGTCTGCCATGAGCACGGCCCTGAAACCACCGGACCTTCACAATATTGTGATCTTACTATTTCACGATTATTTTACAACAACGGCATTTTTTTAAAAAAAAATGGGAATGCTATGCGATGTAATTATGAATATGGAACATTCAGAAGAAAAAGTGTTACAATCCATCCATAATTGGTGAATATATCACACTTACAACTTGAGATTTGCCTGTTTTTCATGTTGTAAGTGCGATATCTTCATCAATTACGGATAGATTGTAAAACTTGTTTTTTCTGAAAGTTTCATATTCAAAATTACATCGCATAGCATTCCGATATTTTTGATAAAATTGATAAAATGTCATTGTCAAATAATCAACAAATATTAAACACGAAAGTTGACACCGGTCTTTTACGAAAGTTGCCACCGGACAGGTTTACGCCGATTAAAATATTGGGATGGTCTGGTGGTTCTAGGGCCATGATGAGACACATATTTTTTGGAGGTCATGTTCTAGCTGGAACCCAGCATTTATGTCAAGTCTTCTACATTGTATACATGTGACAATATTGAGTTCTTTCACTGTCTTGATTGATATCTAAACATGCAGTACATGTCAGAATACTATAGTCCTTTTCTGATTTCAAACTTGGTGTTGCATTCTCCATTGCTTTTTGTACCACCGGCTGGTGGATAAGAATGGGATTAAGTTACTTTACTGGTGTGACTGAAGAGCCATCTGACAGCAGACAGACACCAAATCATGGTAGCGTAAATCTAAAGCTGCTATTAATAATCTGCAGTACTCGTACCCATGTGTGGCTCCTCAGACCAATGGAGTCGGCCGGACCAGTTTGTTGCTTCTGACTGCTAAAATAAATCAACCGTATTTCCTGATTCTTGTATATTAAGAGCTGAGTAAATGGAGACTGGCGCCCAGTGATTTTTGGTGAGGTTAGAAGTAGTCTGCAGTAGGCCCTGCTTGTGGGGAGAGTCCACTAAAATGGAAATTGTGCAAAACAGTCGTATAATATCGCCCCAGAACAAGATAATGTATAAAGGTCATTGATGAAATTCATTTGTCCTCTTGAGCAGGGATTCGAAACTGCCGACCTGTCTGTAATGACCTTTGCTGTTGAACGGACGTTAAACAATATTCAATCAATCAATCAATCAATCTTTGTCCTCTAGACTGGGTTGTACCCAGTGATTGAATTGTTATTTTTAAATGTTTTGTACATCATCTATACACACTGATTGAACAAGCCTTCTCTTCTCAATTTTTTTAATATCAGCTTTGAAATATGCCCCGCACTGCGGGGCCTTTACCGAGGATTTAACCTTACTGATGTCCCCGGGGTGCGGGGCCATTTACCCGGGGTTTAACCAGCCAGATTGCCCCGCACTGCGGGGACATAGCGGGGCTTTAACTGAGTCAAAATTATAAGCCCCACTATTCCCCGGGCCAGGGGGGGGCGGGGATTTCCATTGACTGGTGCATTACACTCCCATTGGAAAATCATTTTTTCGCAATAAAATCAATATTTGATGGAATTTTATCAAAAAATTGTTTGGGCGGAGGGCGACTTGCATTTAAACTTTTTTTAAATTTAATGTTTAATAGCCAAAAGTTCGTCGGCAGCAAAACGTGGAACCTGGGACGAAGGATGGTATGTGTGGTAACTGGTGGAACAGACAGTAGTTTTTTTGTCACCGATTTACCATCCTTTACCATCATCCCTAAACCTTTACCATCATCAGAATTTTACTGGAGAAATTGTTGTCGTAATACAACACATAATTCATTACTCACCTATGAACTGCACAAAGTCACCAAATCGTGCATGAAGTGAAGTGTGTAAGAAATGAAGTGTGTACGAAATTGTGGACGAGATGCATTGAGTACGACGTGAAAACAAAACAAACAAAAAACTGACTAAAACAAACAGGATCTAGGTTTGCCCCGTCTTATTTGGCCTGGTGTACTGGTCAGTTCCGCGACGAAGCAATTCAAAAAAGCTACATGGAAGGCACATAAACCTGGATTTTCCTGCATCTTCAACACTAGTTCAACACGGTTCAAGGTTCGGGAAAATAAAAGTCGTTGTTGTTGTTGTTGTCGTTGAGCTTCCCGCGCTGATTTTTCGCGGCACCGTATTAAAATACGTTGTACAATGTCATGTAGTTGTAGTCTTAAAAGTATTAAAAACGTATTAAGAATATATTTAAAGTTTGTAAGATATTGTGCACGTAATTCTAAACAACTGTACATATATACACACATTTGCACTGGCTATGAGTTTTATCACAACTTTTTACATTTAAAATATTTAATTTCTCATATCTGTAGAACTGTAGGCATAGTAGGTATCATCATGTTGCTTGTAGGTATCATCATGTAGCTTATAGTGGTGGGTGAGCTGGTTTCCGTGGAGACGATTTATTCTTTCAGCGGATGTATCCTTTGGTCGCTCCATATATATTGGAAAGTTCGATGTTGCAGTCACTGGTCCCACATTTGTTACTACAGCATTTTATCTTGTTTATTTATCAATTAACCACTACAATTTAGATACCTAGCCTCTGTGTGCCTATAGTCTAAAGGAATGACGATAAATAAAAGCAATTAAGATATTTAGTTTAAGAGTAAAATACAATGTATGTTACATTGCAGTCGTTAGTCACTTGTACATATTCACAGTGTTCCAGGCTTTAATGTAAAGTGTATAATATCGTAGTGTTAAAATATTGATAAAAAGCACCACAAGGTATTCTAGATCCTTGAATATCACATATTCCACAGACACATATCCGACCCATTAACCCCATTAAGATTAAAATATCGACGTATGTCACAGTGCAAGCAATTGTCACTAGTAACCATTCACCGCCATCCAGGCTTCATGATAAGTATGAGTCTACGATGTTAAGATATATATTTAAGATCCCAGTATCGTATGTAGCATTTTCCATCACGTATATGCAACCAACTATCCCCGCCCTTTCATTTACATTAAAACTCCATATAAGATATTTGTAGTTTATCCACTTAAATGTGCAGAGGCACAAGGTCGTCTATAATTAGGAGATATTTAAAACTAAAATAATTATGAATAACAAAATAAAAGAAACCCATCTTACATGAATATGGAGATGAATATTCATCTATGTAGATAGCGCTGCATTATAATGCTGCTACCATAAGTGTTGCACTGTGTTACCATGGTTACCGTTAATCAGTCCCTAGCCAATGACAACATCTGATCCACGAGAGCTTGGACTAAAAATCATATAAAATTTGTACGTGGTTGAAAGTTAACAGGATTACATGTATGTTATGAATGTCTAAGTCTAATAAGAGACAATAACCACCATAGACCCCCTAATATTATTCTACAAGTCACTGGCATTACCGTGCTTTCTACACGGTTTACAATATATTGTTGTGGTAATGTAAATACAAGCACGTAATAATAGCCCGGCCATGGTTATATGGCTTCGGGGATGATAAGACAAGAGCACATCGTAATAGATACCGGAAACCAAAGCTCATGTTAAGGTGCGTAACTCTCCAGAGCAAATCCTCAATCCCCCACTCAAATGACAAGCCCCGAGTGCCCTAGAATCAGCCGACAGAGACGACTCCAGCGGACCCACAGCCAGTCGAGAAGGGACAAGAAAAGCACACCCTGAATTTATCAAATTACGCACCCCAAGCAGAGCCCCGTTGCGGCCACATGAACATGTATACATGTATTATCAACATCAATTATTTACGGCGTCTTGTAATTCTCTTTCCATCTCTCTTCAGTTGCAGTAAGGACATTCTCCTCTGATGTAGGGCGAAAACACATTCTCTGGTCGTCAATTCCAGGCATGGAACATGTCTTGATTGACAGTTAGCAGCACATTGAGCGAAGGCAACGATGGATCCAGGCAAAGTGAAGTTAGTAGGTCCGGGGTAAGAATTATGTACTCTACTATGATCCTGTTTTCTGACTGCAGAATCTTTCGGATCTTGTTCAGGTGGGGCTGCCTCTCTTCTGCAAGTGCCGGGCACACCGCAATGAAGTGTTCCGTTGATTCGTTTTCTAATCCACACATCAGGCAGATGGCCGAATCTGTAGATTTCCAGTATTTCGACCTTGTCTTCTGCAGGACATAGCTGCCTGTTATTACTTGGCTTTTATACTCGCCCTTTTGATGTCTCGGTCATTATTTCTGGCTGGTTCGTCCTCCATACAGTGTGTGCTACACCAACTTCTACTTTCCCTACGTTGATGTACCTCAGATAATCCTTCGTTGTGATGTTTCTCTCTCAGGTTTTTTATCCATATACTCTCTACATTTGTGCGCACTATTCTCTTCCAGCTATCTTTACTTGGCAAGTCATTCATAAGTTCATACACACTAGGTAGGTGGTACTTGTGAAGCAGGTGGCGTAAGTCAACACACCAACTATGCTCAACACTACTCTCCATATCCTTGATGGCAAACTGCCGCTCTGCGATTTCCCTTTCGACTGTTGTTTCTCCTGCCAATATTACTCGTAATAGAAGCAATTTCTTCTTTTCCATCATAACCGGAAGGGGAAATACCCCAGACATAGCGTATACGGCAACATCAGAGCAGTTCATCGGGAGAGCTTGAATATTTTTCAGGAATTTTTTCTGGTAACCTCCTTCTTCCCGATATCTGCATGGCTTCCGACTATAGTCTCCAATCCATACATTCAACCTAGGTAGTATGTACTGGTTATATATGTCAAATCCTATTGATGGGCTCAGACCCGAGTTTCCGTGTAATCCTGCTCCCATGAGTGCATAGCTCGTAGTTCTGGCCAGTTTCACTCTCCTATCAACATCTACACTGTTTTTATTTGTTCTTGTCATTCCGAGGTGAGTGACGTCCTTAACTATCTCTACTAGGCTACCGCCTACTTCTATTCTCTGTGTTTCTTAGCACCATTCCATATCACGGTGGCGCTCTTAGTCGGGTTTATGTTGTATCGATGGTCGTGGGAGAATTGTTGGATCTTATTCGCCATTTGTTGCAGGTCACTCCGTGTATGGGATATCAGTGCCACATCATCGGCTACGGTAATATGTGGGATAGGTATGCTTCCTAAAGCGGCTCCTTTGTAGTTTGTCTCTAAGGACAGTAACAATGGGTTGTTGTATCTCTTATAATGAACTGCGGGACTGCACACCGCCCTGCCTGACACCCTGATCTATGGGAATTTGGCTGGAAACGTCACCACTCCATTTTACCATGCTTTTCATATCACCGTACATTTCTTTCAATAACAGCCACATTTCTCCACCAACGCCATCAAGAAATAGTCGTCTTAGTAGAATGTCGTGATTCACAACATCGAAAGCTTTCTGTGCATCCAATGTTGTCACAAACAAGGCGTCTTGTTATCTGAAGCTTCTGCGATCAGCTCTGTCAGTATAAACGCTGCATTTGTAGATGACGACTGTTTCGTGAACCCCTTCTGGAGTTTTGATTGTGTACATTCAAGCTTTACATTCAGACGTTGTGAAATTACCTTTTCTGTGACTTTTAATAAGACTGGTGTTACGGTGATTCCTCTGTAGTTTGTTGGGATATCCTTCGGTCCTTTCTTGTGCACTGGGGTGACTAGCCCTCCTTAAGGGCAGGTGGCACCTTTCCAGACTTAAACAGCTGATTCACAAGGTACTTCACAGCTTCTGTGACTACTTCTCCACCCTTCTTCAGGTGTTCCGCCGTGAGACATAGTGTATCCATAGCTTTGTTGTTATTCAGCGATGCAATTGCGTTCCTAATTTGTTCAGAGGTTGCAGGTTCAATAGGTGCATCTAGCCTTCTACAGTAGTCTTCTATGATCTGGATGTCATCTTTCGATGCGGCTAAGAAAGGGTCATTATAGTCGCTGGAATGTTTGGTCGATCCAAGTTCGTGGAAATACTCCTGCCATGCCTGCAGTATGTCCTCTGGTTCAGTCCACACTTGGTCATTATACTTCAGTTTCGATGTAGCAGTTCCTGTATTGCTTCTTTGTAGTCTTATTACTTTGTGGAATGTACTGGGGTCATGATTATTCAATTCTGCAATAATATTCTCTTGTTCACAATGTACTTCCTGGCGCTGAAGTTTTCTTAGTTTACAGCGAGTGTTTGATTTCTGGACTCTCAGTGGGTGGTCACCTGGGGGTCGCCCAGCCATCTTCCATTGCCAAAAAGCCACCTTATTTGCCTTAATTGCTTCTTTCACTTGTTTTTACTGTTCGTAGTATTATGTTTCCTGGTTTTTATCTCTTTGTATAGGGTATATCCTGGAATAGATGCCTCTGTGGCCTCCACCAGTGAAGTAGACAGTTTTTGTGTGAACAATTCCACCTCGTATATAGACGTGGCATCATGATCTGGTATCACAACTTTACCGGCAATCATTTCCTGATATTTTGAGTCATCACACTTACTCCACTTTGGTTTTGGCTTCAGTACATGTGTCTTCCCGTTATTGGGTTGGGTGTCCTATCAAAGCCCGTCAGTTCTGCAGTCACTGCAAAGTGGTCCGACGTGTTTGTCGGGTCACCATACTCTATTGTGACTTTGTTCAATCTGGCAGCATCGCTGCGTGACATCATGATGTAATCTATTTCCGATTTAAACTCACTATTGAACTGACAGACATATGTATGGTCTCCATTTTGTTTACTTACTAGGGTCTGCTCTTCACAGAATTCCTTAAATACTGTATCCTTGGGACATGCTTACGCAATTGTAGGGAGGCATTCATGTCACCGCATAGAACAATTATATAATCCTGATATTTGGTAATTATCTCACACAGCTCATCAATGACTTCCTCAAATTCGTCCTCTGCAAGTCTACTACCTCTAGATGGCATGTATACATTTATAATGCACAATGAGGGCTTTGTCCTAAGTATCGAAACTTGAAGCCTGTTACTACCATCAGTTCGCTCCTCAACCATGTGTCCTAAATGTTCCGCAAATAACGTTGCTACCCCAGCTCTTCCTTTTATAACCTCGGTGGGAGGCTGTGGATTGTCTTGATCTGAGAACTTGGCATGTACTATCGCATTTTGATGCAATTGTTTGCTATATTTTTCTTCTGATACTGGAAGAGCCAGTGTTCCTGAACACACAATATCCATCCACACTATCTAAGAGTTGTTGGATGTACGTTACATTGGACGGAAGATTCTGTGTATTAACAGTGGCTATCTTAATGGGATCACATGTGTGGTTGTTGATGGGATGTATTGTAGCAGGAGCTACATATTGTTGTTTGTCAGGGGGCGCTGATCTAAAAAAGACTGCTCATCTGCACATGAGTCACTACTTAGTGACTGATTGGGTGTCATTTTGTCTGTATGTGCCCTTGGGTCACTGTCTATCTACAAGTCTAGCGGTATGCCAGACTCATGGTTCTCTCCATGGGCCGTATTTGGTCCGTTTAGGGCTGTAACAGAACTTCTGTTGTTGTTAGTTACTGTAATGACGAGTGGTAGGAAAATCCATTTTCCTTTTCGTCATGCTTTTATTGTGCTACCAATGTACCATATTTAAATAAATAAGAAGGCCAAAATCCATATTGACTGAAAGTGCATCGC
Organism: Conchocele bisecta; assembly: GCA_029237695.1. Lineage (NCBI taxonomy): Eukaryota > Metazoa > Mollusca > Bivalvia > Lucinida > Thyasiridae > Conchocele > Conchocele bisecta. The sequence goes on along the minus strand of CM055277.1, from coordinate 85,790,706 downwards.
CGAGCACTTGTAAAATGTAAGAATTATGGGTTGTGTATTAGTTGAGAACCTCCACCCATGTTCCAACTCGGTAACTTATTTACAGGTATACTTTGTGAATATATACAGCACATGCAGTTAGTTAATTTGTATCACATCGGAGAGGTGTCCATATAGATGTATAGGCATATACGATTAGCTAATTTATATGTAGATTACTGTTGCAGTGATAAAGTCCGTTTTATATGCAGTTTATGACACAATTCTGTTGACACTCTAGTTATGGCATTGATGTCATCAGCGTTTGATATTATAATTATTAAGTCCAGGATTAATTTTGTAATAGAGAGTTTATCATTGAATGTAGCTTTCCATTTGTCTGGGCCGATACTTGATAGCACCAGTTGCTTAAGTTTGGTGAATTCCTCCTTCCGCGCTCGAAACAGTACAGGGCACGTAGATAGCATATGAACGATGTCTTCGTTTTCCATCGCACAAGATTTACATATTTACGAGTCCAATTTTTAAGTAACACATATAACTTGTGTTCGCCCTATTAAAACATAATTATGTTCGTTATTCGACCTGCATATTATGTATATATAGTATACATAGTGCCTTGGACTGAGGAAAGGTATTGTAAGAAGTCACGCATGATTAAAAAAGGCAACAATTTAAAGGAATATTAGCATCGTCATTTACGAGTCTTTCCTCTAACATATTTTGCTATTCATTTTAACACATGCATTGGCATATGGTAGGAATTACTTTTATGTATGTCTGCTATATTGCAAAAGCTCGCATGAATTGCAATATGTTTGCATTCGATCATCATTTACGGGACATCATTTACGGGGCAACACTTACTGAATATGGTATAAATTGTCGTGTTTTATGCGTGAATTTGCTCCTCTAAGTTAATTTCGTATTTTAGGACACAACCGGATGTTTATATACTTTGATCGGCGGACATTTTATGAACGAAATATCGACTGCTAGTTCTTCGACTTTGGGTGAGTATGAACAGCTGCAATTGTTTAGTATATTTTGAATATCTGCCGTGATTACACGTGTCTGTTCATGCGTACGACGCATTGTCAAGTGTGAATATGTGATAACAGTGCGTGATTCTAATGTCTTGGCAAAGAAACTGGTAAACACGTATGTGGACTCGTAAATGACACGATTCTGTCCCGTAAATGATAGCCAGACATCCACATTATATTTGGTATGGACATCGTGGTAGATTAGAACATGTTCTTGTTATTGTAGACTATGCTACATATACCCGACCTATATTATATGGTTTCTTGAATAAAAGTTTAATATTTAATTCACTATTTATTCATATTGTTAAATCAGACGTCTGCAGCAGATGTAATGTTGTTTTCCTCCCTCGCACTCTGTTTTGGTTTTAAAGTCTGATAGGCTCTGGTATATTTATGTTAACATTTTATTCATAATCATGAATATGTATGCAACATGTTTGTCTGTTAGTTCGTTAGAATATATAAACGCAATAAGGCAAAAGTTTAACACATTTGATTGTCCCGTAAATGACGATGAGATTGTCCCGTAAATGACGATCTACTTTTTTAATAAGAAAGTGCATTTAACACCATATAGTGTAGCGTAGTGCAATTAAGATGCTTTGAACTGATAATCCTACCAACTACATGTATGTACATTCCTCGTTTTGCAGCCTATTAGTGGGGGTTTCGGGGCTGGAGTAGGGGTGGGATGTGCATATAATACTCCTCATTTGCAGTCCTACTGTTGAAGTTGCAGGGGCAATTTTTTCCCGTAAATGAGGTCGAAAGTTGACAGAGCAAATTCAGAATTGATCATCCGTCTGCGTCATTTAGGGAAATTCAACACTTTCGCATATTGGATAAGACATTACATTTCATGACTGTTCCCATATGTATTTACAGAATGGCGAAGTCCAAGGCTCAGCGCATGAAGGAGTATCGAGAGCGAAAGAAAAATAAACTGGGTGATGATTCAATGGCTGAAGCGGGAAAATCAGCTAGTGAAGGCATACTTTATCCCGATTGGTGATTTGGACAAGGTGAACCAAGATAAAAGACGAGCCATGAACAAACTTGATGCTATGCATTATAGACAAAAGCAAACGCAGAATCAAAATGAGATCTCCGCTGTCAATAGTGAAATATCCTTACTTTCAACATCATCTGAATGCGCGGTTAGTAGCACAATAGACGACACATTGCTGACAGTAAAAATGGCATTCGAGAAACCAGGGCGTAAAGCAGGTGGTAAGAAACGCGTATCCCGTGCGTTAAAACGCTCATACAAAAGAATAGAAACTTTGGAAGATAAAAACGAAGAATACAGCGCAAGCTCAATACTGCAAGAAAACGGTTGTCTAGAACTTTGACAAAACCTAGAACGCCTCTAACACCAAAGAGCAAGACTGACAGCATAATGACGAAAGCAGGACTAGATCCAAAACAAGCACCGGAAGTAAGGAAAATATTGTTATACAGTGAATGTGTAAGCGAGGAGATTCGAGTGGCGAAATCACATAATACAATTAATCAAAATGTTATTCAGAGAATCGTATCTGGAAAAATTGTTAAGAATTATCGAATGAGGTCTACTTTGCAAAAATGCACAAACCTTAACAGACGTAAAGATATATTGAATAAAACTATAACTACGTGTAGGAGAAGATTATATCAGCAGAGAGTCACACTGATAAATGATGTCACTGAATTTCTTGAAAGAGACGATAACTCGCGTCTTGTGCCAGGAAAGGCTGATGCCATAAAAGTGCGAAAAGGAAAGAATCAAAGAAAACAAAAGCGTGTGTTGAATGATTACATGCACACTCTACATATGAAATTCAAAGCAGAGTCGAGTTTCCAAATATCTTACTCTACGTTCTGCCGCTTAAGACCAAGACACATTATCCTAGTGAACTTTGCTTCAAGGAGTGTGTGTCTGTGTTCAAAACATCAAAACTTTGCATTCAAGTTAAAAGCTATGAAAAACCTTAAAGTATTGACTTGCACAAGCCCCGACACCTTTGTGGACCTATTCAAGAACAAACCAAATCAGCTGAATGAAACGCTGCAAATGATGCCATCCGAGACAGTAAAGTAACCAAGAGTGAAACGGGTCAAACTACCAAATGGAAAAGAGCGGGTGAGAATTGTGGATTCGGAATTATCCAAGGCTGATTTCATTGAAGTTATGAATAAATCATTCAATGACTTCGTAGGTCATGTGGAAAGAGTAAAAGCCCAATACTCGTCAGTGAAGATCATGAAAGAAAATCTGCCACAGAATCATGCAATAGTACAAATGGATTTCAGTGAAAACTTTAACTGCCAGGCGATGGAAGAGATCCAGTCGGCGTTTTGGAATGCTTCGATGGTTACATTGCACCCTACGGTCGTATATTTTAAGTCAGAAGATGGGAAGCTGGAACATAAGAGCATAGTGTATGTATCGGAAGTAATGAATCACAATGCGGCAATGATACTTGCGATTGTCGAAAAAATCGTAAACAGCGTGAAACAGCATGTGCCAAACTTGGAATATATTCATTTCTGGACAGATTCGCCGTCATCACAATATCGCAATAAACCTATTTTTGGAGAGATTAGTGACTTTCAAAATGAATACAATATAAGGGCATCTTGGCATTACTTTGAATGCGGTCATGGGAAGGGCCCATGTGACGGGGTTGGGGGAACAACAAAGAGGAACGCTGACAACGCAATAAAGCAGGGCAAGGCGGTGATTCAGGATGCGTCCGATTTTTTCGCCTGGGCAGTTCAGAATGAGAGTGATACACTGATCAAATACCACCTTATTACACCAAATGAATATGATAACAGCAAGGCGATTGTTGAAAGCAAACAAATTAAGCCTCTTAAGGGCACTATGGCATTACACGCGGTAGTAGGTATCGCACAGGGGCATGTGATGATTAGAAATACAACATGTGTATGCGAAACATGTTTTGGGATAACCGGTTTTAATGACAAGTCGAACTGTGGTTGGGAGAAACGCACAGTTCACATGTCTAGCTATGAGTCCCAGGTAATCATCGAAACTGAAATGGAAGTTGAAAATCAGCATCCTGAAAAGGCTACACTTCACGTAAGCACTGATGATTTTGTTGTTGCTCTCTACGAGGGAATATGTTATATTGGACAAATTATTGAATTGGACAATACAGACAATACTGTGCATGTTAATTGCATGGTCCAAAGCGGAAAAATCAAGCATCATTATCGATGGCCTAGTTATGAAGACAAAGTATGGATTCAGACGGAGGATATACTTCGCGTGATAGAGAAACCTAGTGCTACTGGAAAGACACGTCGTATCTACGCGGTCCCACAGGAAGTCACAACTTTCGTGGATAATTATCACGAGTAATCATTGAACAGAACGAAACTTAACCGTAGATCTATCACAAGTATAAGTGACCAGTATAAGCATGATAAGTGACCAGGAAATTGCGTGTTTCAGAACTGTGCGAACTCGTATTCTAGTCCAGCATTGATGACGTACATGTACTCGTCTGAACTTTCACAGGACAACCACCGTATGTAAATTAATCGGTACTGAGCTGTTGTTGTTGATGCTATTGAAAGAACAGCAACAACTCGTTACCTATTAGTTAACACCTATCATGTCAAGTATTTATTTGAAACAGGTTATGATATCTGAGTCATCAATTCTCGAACAGAGTTACGAGTACGTCCAAAAGACAACTACCGTGAAATTGTGTATTCTAACATTTCAATACATATTCACATCCATCGTCATTTACGGGACACATGCTTTGAGTAGATGTTTGAATGGTCATATGTTCACTTAGGATCATAGAGTAAAGACAAATTTAATACCCATGACAATAGCATGTATTGCATTGCAACCGAAATATATACATGTACATATACAATGTACATATAGTTTGTTTGCAGAACCAATGGTTTCATCAGATGTTCGTGTTATTTTTGTTACCCTATTATAGTACATAAATTACTATTCAGAGGCACTGATATGCACATTGTATGAATATGTTCTTATGGCATATTACGTGTGGTGATGAATTAAAATAACTACACGACTTATATACTATATTTGAGAATAACGTCATTTACGGGACAAATCATAATCATTTACGAGACAAAGTATTTTTGCACTGTAATCTTTCTGATTGCGTTGTTTTAGTCAGTTCTTTTGAAGAACCTTGTTTAGTTACCATCCATATATTCGTTCACATGTACGTTCTTTCAATTGTTTCACATGTTTTGTTTTTATTAAACGTGCACGACAAGGAATGTCGAAAATTAAAGAAGTTTATACACAAACTTGTAATTTATATTTTAATTTCCATACACATTGAATGGTACTTAAAGGAAATAATATTATTTTCCTATTACATATTCATTTGCCAATGTAATACTGTCGATTTGAGTCATGGATCTGTTATATATACCCAAATATGTCGACACATGCGATAATCAGTAAATTTACATTTTTTTAAACTAAAACGGCAGGCTTCCTTACTTCAGCCAGCTATACAAAATAATCTTGTCATATCTTGTTGAATATATTTCGGATACATATCGTCCACATGTCTATCAATACAGAAAAAATAATGGTAATGGAAATATAAAACTTTAAAAAAATATTTTTCAGACCTGGCAATTGTCCTAGTTACGTGAGAATGAGTCAATTGGGTCTTCAGGTCGTTGGTTAATCTTGTGTTTGGTCGTTCTTTAAGTGTTCTGTCCAGTAGGAGTTGACTGCGTGTTTAACTTGTAGTGTCCAACTTAATTTGCTGACACAGTGGTCTTCAGGTCGTTGGTTAATCTTGTATTTGGTCGTTCTTTAAGTGTTCTGTCCAGTAGGAGTTGACTGCGTGTTTAACTTGTAGTGTCCAACTTAATTTGCTGACACAGTGCTCTTTTAGAGACGATATATCGGGAAGACTGTATACATGTACGTACTATTTCAGACACTCTAGATATTGTAGAAACTGAGTGGATTGTCGAGATCTATGGCGATCTGTCTTCCATTTAGGTTGTGTATAGCTTCATTGTCACAGGTCACAATATTGTACAGGAAGCTTAATTGACGCTTATGTATTTCTGCTTCTATAGGTAATGCTCCTATCAGTAGGTAAACAGCTCCAGATGCGGTTCTATCTGGTAGAGACTGCAGCTTTCTGAGAGTACGAATATGAAATATTGATAGAGAAGCGGTCTGTGTTGCATTTAACGGGAGTACTTCAAGTCCATATAGAAGCCTGGGAAGCACATAGCTTTGATAAATTTTAAGTGACACAGCTGGATTGAGTCCATTCGAGCCGTGTAATCCCGTGTTTATCAGTGCATACATGGTTCTCCTTGCAATGCTTAAACTATCCTCAATATTAATTTCATTTTCTCTACTCTCAGTTCGAGAAAGTCCAAGATGTGTAGTTTTATCATTATCACTAGGTTCTATAGTATTCTTGCATAGAGTCCATTTCAATTCATATCTCATATAGCGGTTCGTTTTGTTGATAATTACAACATTTGTTTTTGTAGTGTGTAGAGTTACTCGGTTCTGTCTTGCATGTCTTGATGATACATCCAGCATATTTTGGAGTTCTGTCATGCATTCAGATAGTAGGCAAACATCGTCAGCGACAGTTGGACATCCCACAAACGTATTTCATATAGACAGTCCAAGGTTTTGATTACTTAGCTCGAATAACAGACCGTTTATATATATGTTTTGTATAAGAATGTTGATAACACGCCGCCTTGTCGGACGCCTTGGAGATTACTGAAGCTGGGCCCTGTCTCGCCAAGCCATTTTACCCGTGAAGATAGTCCAGTATACATATCCTTTACAAGAGTCCATAAAGATGGGTGTACAAGAGTCCATAAAGATGGGTGTACTCCACTTTCGTATAATTTGTGAAGCATAATTGTGTGACACACTACATCAAACGCTTTGCGGCTGTCTAAGGTTACCAGGGACAGTGGTTTTAGTGCACAATTTGACTTCTGCCCTTGCCTCGGATATCAGTAGAGCTGCCATCAGTTGTGAAAGTCCCTTGGTAAAGCCGAACTTGAGCGGTGATTGGCTGACGTTAATGGATAGTCTCGGGAGTAATGTGTATTCAAATAGCTTACTACGTATAAGAGTCAGGCGCGGATCCAGGATTTCGGGTTAGGGGGGGGGGCGTAACTATTTTGCAATACTTGACTATATTATCGAACGAGCTAAGCTCGTTCGATAATATAGTCAAGTATTGCAAAATAGTCGACCGAGCGGAGCGGAGTAGAAAAATGCATGGAATACATGGCACTTGGCATGAAACGTGCCTTGTAACTTGTAAACAATCTTTACTGGGCGAATTTTAGGGGGGCGCGCGCCGGGTCCACCCCCCCCCCCCACCCCCCCCCCCCCCCTGAATCCGCCCATGGGAGTCACTGTAATACATGTACCTCGGTAGTTGTCAAGGTTGGTCGCATCCTTAGACTTTTTTCAGGACTGGGGTCACGATTCCGCCCTTGAATCACTCGGGAACTGTGACTTATGTGCAATATTAGCAATAAAAGGTAGCAATTAAGATGTCTTTACTCGCTTTTAGTTGTTCTGCAACAACGCCAAACTCATTTGATTCCTTCCCTGTATTTAACTGTTGAATTGCAGTTTTTGGCGGGAGACATACTGTCTCCACGCTATTGGGATCGTGATTCTGGCCGTTTGCACGGGTCTACTTTCGGAAGTGGCTCTCTGTTCATCGGGGGACGTCTCAATAGGCTCAATTTGCGTTCGCAATTAACAACAGTCAGGTGACATTTAAAGTCAGCGAGTGAACTGAAAGCAAGTTATTAATAGCAACGGCAATGCTCAACATTATGTGTAAAAATAGTTGGCATGCCCAACTTTACTTTTGAAGTGAGAACAAATTGCTGTTATTGAGACGCCCCCCCCCCCCCCCCCCCCCCCCCCCCCCCCCCCCCCCCCCCCCCCCCCCCCCCTATCGTGTACCACGCAGTCGCAATGCGACGTCGAAGGCCATTTTCTTTTTCATATTGTGGTTTACGGGCGATTTTCGAAAAATTACCCTCTGGGTGAGCGAAACAAAATTCATGAAAACATTTTGCCGTTCATGCAGCCAGCATACACGTATGTAGGCCTACGCCCAGTCATAATTTTGAAAATATTTCACATAATACGTCTGCAATATACCTCGTAAAACGGTTTATTAGTCGGACATAAAGCACCTTTGCTTCATCAACCTATTTGTGTTTAGAGCAGGCTGTATTTTACAAACACCAGTAACTGATCAAGTTCTCCAAATTTGCAGATTGTACATCCAATAATCAACATCGAATATATTTCTAACAAGGAATTTCTTTCTGAGTATGCAAATTCACAAGTGGCTACTTGTCTCCCGCCAGTCAGTACTTTCAGTACTTTGATTACTTCTGTTTCTGATATAGGATACACATTTGTAGAGTCATTTTCACATATTTCAGTTATAAGTTTCTCGATCTCTAATGTTTGTAAGCTCTAGGAAATCGGAGTCGTATCCCTCGTCCTTGGGTACTGATATATCTTCAAAATACTGTATGAAACATCGCAGTTGACCATCTGCTGAGTAGTGCTCTTTGCCATTCAGACTGATACAGTTTGTCGAGTAATTACTATTGCGACTTCTGTTACTGTTAATAAGTCTATAGAAAAGCTGAGTTGATGGATTTGCCATGCTTTCAGAGTAAAAGTTCTGGCGGTCTGTAAAACGTTCCTGTCTGATTTGCCTGCGTAGTTGTCTTTCAGCTTGAATTTTCTCAGTTTTCATATTATTGTTTGGCTTACCGTTGCTCACACACAGTCTATATTTTGATTTTGATTGCTTGAGTAATTTCAACACTTTAGGGGACGCTTTCCATGATGGGCCTTTCATTTTAATTAGCTTTGCAGGTACTGCCTTTTTAGTTGCTTTGTTCAAAACATCATTCAGAAAGTCAATATTTCTCTCAAATGATTCCGGTGATGGTGATGGGATATCTCTCATTTCGTTGGCCAAATCGGTCTCAAACTTGGTCTGGTCGAGGATATTCCACTGATCTTTCCATATTGGTTTTCTGGCCTTGCTAGAGTTTTTACTCGGGAGCGCAGAATTGACGCAGTAGTTGATCCCTAACCCCTATTTTTCCGTGAATTTTAATCGGGAAACCCCGGAGTCGGTTGCTAGCATGTGCTGAAAATCGCCCGTAAACCACAATATGAAAAAGAAATGGCCTTCGACGTCGCATTGCGACTGCGTGGTACACGATACGGGGGGCGTCTCAATAACAACAATTTGTTCTCTTCAAAAGTAAAGTTGGGCATGCCAACTATTTTACACATAATGTTGAGCATTGGGGTTGCTATTAATAACTTGCTTTCAGTTCACTCGCTGACTTTAAATGTCACCTGACTTGTTAATTGCGAACGCAAATTGAGCCTATTGAGACGTCCCCCGATGAACAGAGAATCACGATCCCAATAGCGATACGGGGGGGGGGAGGGGGGGGGGGGGCGTCTCATAACAGCAATTTGTTCTCTTCAAAAGTAAAGTTGGGCATGCCAACTATTTTACACATAATGTTGAGCATTGCCGTTGCTATTAATAACTTGCTTTCAGTTCACTCGCTGACTTTAAATGTCCACCTGAAAAAGGCTTAGTTTCGTAGTTTTCCTATGAGCTTTTTACTGAATATTCCAAAACTGCCTGTCTGTGGTGATTGAATGTGACTTAAAATTAAATACTCACCATCCTATGCTATTTTCAGCTGACAAAAGCATGTATTTGTAAAATTATGTGCCAAACTGTGATCTGGGCCATTTAGTGAGCATATTCAGATTAAAATTGTACGCATCTTCCGCTCGAAATGTGTGTTTGTTGTTTGGGGAGCAATTTTAACGGTCTGAAACAGAGCGGCAGAGGTTTGTGGCTCGAAAACAAATCACCCAGTACCAGTACAGACTATGATCAGTGTGGGCAGGTATACATGTAGACTTGATTCACACATTATTTGTGGTGCAAACTCCACACGTCACATAGCTTTCCTGCGCCTTTTGTCCAGCTACGGGGCGCCATGCAGGACAGGTTAATTATGTGTACAAAATTGAGTTTTGTAACACTAAAAATCACAAAATTCAATTCTGTGTCACAAAATTCAATTCTGTCAATTCTGTGTCACAAAATTCAATTCTGTGTCACAAAATTCAATTCTGCATACGTTTCGTATACAAAATTCATTTTTGTTATAAAGGATTCAATTTTGTAAGACAGAATTGAGTTTTGTGAAGAAAATTCAGTTTTGTGGGACAGAATTCATTTTTGTCCACAAAAATTAGTTTGCGTAGGATTAGTCTATGTCATCTCTACGTTGATTGGTTGAGATCGGTCTTAGTCCATTTTACTAGATGGTGGAGTACACTTGCAGGTTTAAATATTTCAATGCGAAAATATAACCCAATATATCAATATTATACTTCTTTATGGACAGTTATTTTGGTTATATTATGATTATAAATGAGTGGTCACACCTATAAGCATATATACTTTGTTAAGGAGATAAGTAAAAAAAAAATATTCAGAATTTTCCCTCAATTATGTCAACAGGGTCAAACATAAAGTAGCCGGGACATAGCTAGACCTGAGAGCATGCCCATATATAGAGAATACCAGGCTAGTGTATTTGGATATCAAGTTTATCAGGCAAGGCTAGGAAACGCGTAGGAATTCCGAGGCTTGCCGTATTAAAATACACTAGCCTGGTATTCTATTTATCAGGTAACGTTTTATGCTTGAACATGACATTAGATGACGTCGTATTCTAACAGTAGATCTAACCTTGTGAAACAAATGGTATTGGATCTGTGTCTACTAGTTGCGAAGTTACGTGTTCGCAACTATGTGCTACATGCATTATTTACAGTATACACCATCTTAGTATCCATGGTATCTACACAAATACTACAAATGGTTTCCTCAAATGGCCCAATACACACATTCTGTTTATAAACACAGACAGCAGTCAGAACACAAGCCACAGCGCGTGTATTATTGATTTAACTGGGGCAGATGTACCTTGCGATACACAATAAATTACGTCAGTACTCGCGGGAGATCTACATGTACATAAATTATGTGTACAATTATAACGCAAATGAGTTTAAATACGAATGGGTTTGTCAACGTTTGACTGTTTGGAGATAGTTGAAGCAAAATGGCAGAATGAGAAATGAATCATCGGCAGAATGAGAAATGAATCATCGACATTGAATGTGTAGATCGGCGACCGTGACCCATTTCTCCAGTGCAGTTTCTGACCAATGGTAGTCCTTCTTACATGCGTGTGCAGGATTGACAGAATTGAATTTTGTGACACAGAATTGAAATTTGTGGCACAAAAGTGAATTTTGTGACACAGAATTGAATTTTGTGACACAGAATTGAATTCTGTGACACAGAATTGAATTTTGTGGCACAAAAGTGAATTTAAAGTGAATTTTGTGACACAGAATTGAATTTTGCCACAGAATTGAATTCTGTGGCACAAATTGAATTCTGTGGCACAAAAGTGAATTTTGTGACACAGAATTGAATTTTGTGGCACAAAAATGAATTTTGTTGACAAAATTGTGCCATGTCCCACTTGGCGCCCCGTACCAGCAGCCATGACGGAATAAGTGCAGAAATTGACCACCACATGCTAACTTTTACACATTATAAATGCTCTTACCTGTATGCCAATTTGATTTGTGTAGCTACTAAAGTTTCTTGACATATAATGTAACAGGTGTATGCAGCAAACAGCTGAAGAGGATATCTGAGAAAAAAAACTTGCGGAATCGGGCCTGAATCCCGTTTTCAAGTATGGTGGTCAATTGAAGTCAGAAATGCACGAAAACAGGAAAATCGACCACCCCCTACAATAAAGTGCTATGGCGGCTGGCCAAACAAGACAAGATGCCCAATGTACACGTATACTGTGTTGTAGTACCATGGCCCGAGTGTGCGTGGGCACCGTCGGATGCTGGCCTGAATTCCGTTTTCAAGTATGGTGGTCAATTGAAGTCAGAAATGCACGAAAACAGGAAAATCGACCACACATAAAGTGCTATGGCGGTGGCCAAACAAGACAAGATGCCCAATGTACACTACTGTGTTGTAGTACCTGGCGATGTGCGTGGGCATCGTCGGATTCGGGCTGAATCCCGTTTTCAAGTATGGTGGTCAATTGAAGTCAGAAATGCACGAAAACAGGAAAATCGACCACCCCCTACAATAAAGTGCTATGACGGCTGGCCAAACAAGACAAGATGCCCAATGTACACATATACTGTGTTGTAGTACCATGGCCCGAGTGTGCGTGGGCACCGTCGGATTCGGGCCTGAATCCCGTTTTCAAGTATGGTGGTCAATTGAAGTCAGAAATGCACGAAAACAGGAAAATCGACCACCCACTACAATAAAGTGCTATGGCGGCTTGCGAAACATGACAAGATGCCCAATGTACACCTATACTGTGTGTAGTACCATGGCCCGAGTGTGCGTGGGCACCGTCGGATTCGGGCCTGAATCCCGTTTTCAAGTAAGGTGGTCAATTGAAGTCAGAAATGCACGAAAACAGGAAAATCGACCACCCCCTACAATAAAGTGCTATGGCGGCTGGCCAAACAAGAGAAGATGCACAATGTACACCTATACTGTGTTGTAGTACCATGGCCCGAGTGTGCGTGGGCACCGTCGGATTCGGGCCTGAATCCCATTTTCAAGCATGGTGGTCAATTGAAGTCAGAAATGCACGAAAACAGGAAAATGGACCACCCCCTACAATAAAGTGCTATGGCGGCTGGCCAACAAGACAAGATGCCCAATGTACACCTATAACTGTGTTGTAGTACCATGGCCCGAGTGTGCAAGGGCACCGTCGGATTCGGGCCTGAATCCCGTTTTCAAGTATGGTGGTCAATTGAAGTCAGAAATGCACGAAAACAGGAAAATCGACCACCCCCTACAATAAAGTGCTATGGCGGCTGGCCAAACAAGACAAGATGCCCAATGTACACCTATACTGTGTTGTAGTACCATGGCCCGAGTGTGCGTGGGCACCATCGGATTAGGGCCTGAATCCCGTTTTCAAGTATGGTGGTCAATTGAAGTCAGAAATGCACGAAAACAGGAAAATCGACCACCCCCTACAATAAAGTGCTATGGCGGCTGGCCAAACAAGACAAGATGCCAAATATACACCTATACTGTGTTGTAGTACCATGACCCGAGTGTGCGTGGGCACCGTCGGATTCGGGCCTGAATCCCGTTTTCAAGTATGGTGGTCAATTGAAGTCAGAAATGCACGAAAACAGGAAAATCGACCACTCCCTACAATAAAGTGCTATGACGGCTGGCCAAACAAGACAAGATGCCCAATGTACACCTATACTGTGTTGTAGTACCATGGCCCGAGTGTGCGTGGGCACCATCGGATTCGGGCCTGAATCCAGTTTTCAAGTATGGTGGTCAATTGAAGTCAGAAATGCACGAAAACAGGAAAATCGACCACCCCCTACAATAAAGTGCTATGACGGCTGGCCAAACAAGACAAGATGCCCAATGTACACCTATACTGTGTTGTAGTACCATGGACCGAGTGTGCGTGGGCACCGTCGGATTCGGGCCTGAATCCCGTTTTCTAGTATGGTGGTCAATTGAAGTCAGAAATGCACGAAAACAGGAAAATCGACCACCCCCTAAATTAAAGTGCTATGGCGGCTGGCCAAACAAGACAAGATGCCCAATGTAAACCTATACTGTGTTGTAGTACCATGGCCCGAGTGAGCGTGGGCACCGTCGGATTCGGGCCTGAATCCCGTTTTCAAGTATGGTGGTCAATTGAAGTCAGAAATGCACGAAAACAGGAAAATCGACCACCCCCTACAATGAAGTGCTATGACGGCTGGCCAAACAAGACAAGATGCCCAATGTACACCTATACTGTGTTGTAGTACCATGGCCCGAGAGTGCGTGGGCACCGTCGGATGCGGGCCTGAATCCCGTTTTCAAGTATGGTGGTCAATTGAAGTCAGAAATGCACGAAAACAGGAAAATCGACCACCCCCTACAATAAAGTGCTACGGCGGCTGGCCAAACAAGACAAGATGCCCAATGTAAACCTATACTGTGTTGTAGTACCATGGCCCGAGTGTGCGTGGGCACCGTCGGATTCGGGCCTGAATCCCGTTTTCAAGTATGGTGGTCAATTAAAGTCAGAAATGCACGAAAACAGGAAAATCGACCACCCCCTACAATAAAGTGCTATGGCGGCTGGCCAAACAAGACAAGATGCCCAATGTACACTATACTGTGTGTAGTACCATGACCCGAGTGCGTGGGCACCGTCGGATTCGGGCCTGAATCCCGTTTTCAAGTATGGTGGTCAATTGAAGTCAGAAATGCACGAAAACAGGAAAATCGACCACGCCCTACAATAAAGTGCTATGGCGGCTTGCCAAACATGACAAGATGCCCAATGTACACCTATACTGTGTTGTAGTACCATGGCCCGAGTGTGCGTGGGCACTGTCGGATTCGGGCCTGAATTTCGTTTTCAAGTATGGTGGTCAATTGAAGTGAGAAATGCACAAAAACTGGAAAATCGACCACCCCCTACAATAAAGTGCTATGGCAGCTGGCCAAACAAGACAAGATGCCCAATGTAAACCTATACTGTGTTGTAGTACCGTGGCCCGAGTGTGCGTGGGCACCGTCGGATTCGGGCCTGAATCCCGTTTTCAAGTATGGTGGTCAATTGAAGTCAGAAATGCACGAAAACAGGAAAATCGACCACCCCCTACAATAAAGTGCTATGGCGGCTGGCCAAACAAGACAAGATGCCCAATGTACACCTATACTGTGTTGTAGTACCATTGCCCGAGTGTGCGTGGGCACCGTCGGATGCGGGCCTGAATCCCGTTTTCAAGTATGGTGGTCAATTGAAGTCAGAAATGCACGAAAACAGGAAAATCGACCACCCCCTACAATAAAGTGCTATGGCGGATGGCCAAACAAGACAAGATGCCCAATGTAAACCTATACTGTGTTGTAGTACCATGGCCCGAGTGAGCGTGGGCACAGTCGGATTCGGGCCTGAATCCCGTTTTCAAGTATGGTGGTCAATTGAAGTCAGAAATGCACGAAAACAGGAAAATCGACCACCCCCTACAATGAAGTGCTATGACGGCTGGCCAAACAAGACAAGATGCCCAATGTACACCTATACTGTGTTGTAGTACCATGGCCCGAGTGTGCGTGGGCACCGTCGGATTCGGGCCTGAATCCCGTTTTCAAGTATGGTGGTTAATTGAAGTCAGAAATGCACGAAAACAGGAAAATCGACCACCCCCTACAATAAAGTGCTATGGCGGCTGGCCAAACAAGACAAGATGCCTAATGTACACCTATACTGTGTTGTAGTACCAAGGCCCGAGTGTGCGTGGGCACCGTCGGATGCGGGCCTGAATCCCGTTGTCAAGTATGGTGGTCAATTGAAGTCAGAAATGCACGAAAACAGGAAAATCGACCACCCCCTACAATAAAGTGCTATGGCGACTGGCCAAACAAGACAAGATGCCCAATGTAAACCTATACTGTGTGTTGTAGTACCATGGCCCGAGTGTGCGTGGGCACCGTCGGATTCGGGCCTGAATCCAGTTTTCAAGTATGGTGGTGAATTGAAGTAAGAAATGCACGAAAACAGGAAAATCGACCACCCCCTACACTAAAATGCTATGGCGGCTGGCCAAACAAGACTAGATGCCCAATGTACACCTATGCTGTGTTGTAGTACCATGAACCGAGTGTGCGTGGGCACCGTCGGATTCGGGCCTGGATCCCGTTTTCCAGTATGGTGGTCAATTGAAGTCATAAATGCACGAAAACAGGAAGATCGACCACCCCCTACAATAAAGTGCTACGGCGGCTGGCCAAACAAGACAAGATGCCTAATGTACACCTATACTGTGTTGTAGTAACATGGCCCGAGTGTGCGTGTGCACCGTCGGATTCTGGCCTGAATTCCGTTTTCAAGTATGGTGGTCAATTGAAGTCAGAAATGCACGAAAACAGGAAAATCGACCACCCCCTACAATAAAGTGCTATGGCAGCTGGCCAAACAAGACAAGATGCCCAATGTACACCTATACTGTGTTGTAGTACCATGGCCCGAGTGTGCGAGGGCACCGTCGGATTCGGGCCTGAATCCCGTTTTCAAGTATGGTGGTCAATTGAAGTCATGACATGCAACGAAAACAGGAAAATCGACCACCCCCTACAATAAAGTGCTATGGCGGCTGGCCAACAAGACAATGATGCCAAATATACACCTATACTGTGTTGTAGTACCATGACCCGAGTGTGCGTGGGCATCGTCGGATTCGGGCCTGAATCCTGTTTTCAAGTATGGTGGTCAATTGAAGTCAGAAATGCACGAAAGAGCAGGAAATCGACCACCCCTACAATAAAATGCTATGGCGGCTGGCCAAACAAGAAAAGATGCCCAATGTACACCTATACTGAGTTGTAGTACCTTGACCCGAGTGTGCGTGGGCACCGTCGGATTCGGGCCTGAATCCCGTTTTCAAGTATGGTGGCCAATTGAAGTCACAAATGCACGAAAACAGGAAAATCGACCACCCCCTACAATAAAGTGCTATGGCGGCTGGCCAAACAAGACAAGATGCCCAATGTACACCTATGCTGTCTTGTAGTACCATGGCCCCAGTGTGCGTGGGCACCGTCGGATTCGGGCCTGAATCCTGTTTTCCAGTATGGTGGTCAATTGAAGTCATAAATGCTCGAAAACAGGAAAATCGACCACCCCCTACAATAAAGTGCTATGGCGGCTGGCCAAACAAGACAAGATGCCTAATGTAAACCTATACTGTGTTGTAGTACCATGGCCCGAGTGTGCGAGGGCACCGTCGGATTCGGGCCTGAATCCCGTTTACAAGCATGGTGGTCATTGAAGTCAGGAAATGCACGAAAAACAGGAAAATTAAGTCAGAAATGCACGAAAACAGGAAAATCGACCACACCCTACAATAAAGTGCTATGTCGGCTGGCAAAACAAGACAAGATGCCCAATGTACACCTATACTGTGTTGTAGTACAATGGCCCGAGTGTGCGTGGGCACCGTCGGATTCGGGCCTGAATCCCGTTTTACAAGTATGGTGGTGAATTTAAGTCAGAATGCTCGACAGGAAAATCGACCACCCCCTACAATAAAAGTGCTATGGCGGCTGGACCGACAATATGCCCAATGTAAACCATTACTGTGTTGTTGTACCATGGCCCGAGTGTGCGTGGGCATATTCGGATTCGGGCCTGATTCCCGTTTTCATGTATGGTGGCCAATTGAAGTCATAAATGCACGAAAACAGGAAAATCGACCACCCCCTACAATAAAGTGCTATGGCGGCTGGCCAAACAAGACAAGATGCCCAATGTAAACCTATACTGAGTTGTAGTACATTGACCCGAGTGTGCGTGGGCACCGTCGGATTCGGGCCTGAATCCCGTTTTCAAGTATGGTGGCCAATTGAAGTCACAAATGCACGAAAACAGGAAAATGGACCACCCCCTACAATAAAGTGCTATGGCGGCTGGCCAAACAAGACAAGATGCCCAATGTACACCTATGCTGTCTTGTAGTACCATGGCCCCAGTGTGCGTGGGCACCGTCGGATTCGGGCCTGAATCCTGTTTTCCAGTATGGTGGTCAATTGAAGTCATAAATGCTCGACAGGAAAATCGACCACCCCCTACAATAAAGTGCTATGGCGGCTGGCCAAACAAGACAAGATGCCTAATGTAAACCTATACTGTGTTGTAGTACCATGGCCCGAGTGTGCGAGGGCACCGTCGGATTCGGGCCTGAATCCCGTTTACAAGCATGGTGGTCAATTGAAGTCAGAAATGCACGAAAACAGGAAAATCGACCACACCCTACAATAAAGTGCTAGTCGGCTGCAAAACAAGACAATATGCCCAATGTACATATGTTTGTAGTACAAGGTGGCCCGAGTGTGCGTGGGCACCGTCGGATTCGGGCCTGAATCCCGTTTTCAAGTATGGTGGTGAATTGAAGTCAGAAATGCTCGAAAACAGGAAAATCGACCACCCCCTACAATAAAGTGCTATGGCGGCTGGCCAAACAAGACAAGATGCCCAATGTAAACCTATACTGTGTTGTTGTACCATGGCCCGAGTGTGCGTGGGCATATTCGGATTCGGGCCTGATTCCCGTTTTCATGTATGGTGGCCAATTGAAGTCATAAATGCACGAAAACAGGAAAATCGACCACCCCCTACAATAAAGTGCTATGGCGGCTGGCCAAACAAGACAATGATGCCCAATGTATATCTGAGTTGTAGTACATGACCCGAGTGTGCGTGGGCACCGTCGGATTCGGCCTGGAATCCCGTTTTAATTCAAGTATGGTGGCCAATTGAAGTCACAAATGCACGAAAACAGGAAAATGGACCACCCCCTACAATAAAGTGCTATGGCGGCTGGCCAAACAAGACAAGATGCCCAATGTACACCTATGCTGTGTTGTAGTACCTTGGCTCCAGTGTGCGTGGGCACCGTCGGATTCGGGCCTGAATCCCGTTTTCCAGTATGGTGGTCAATTGAAGTCATAAATGCTCGAAAACAGGAAAATCGACCACCCCCTACAATAAAGTGCTATGGCGGCTGGCCAAACAAGACAAGATGCCCAATGTACACATATTCTGTGTTGTAGTACCTTGGCCCGAGTGTGCGAGGGCACCGTCGGATTCGGGCCTGAATCCCGTTTTCAAGCATGGTGGTCAATTGAAGTCAGAAATGCACGAAAACAGGAAAATCGACCACACCCTACAATAAAGTGCTATGTCGGCTGGCCAAACAAGACAAGATGCCCAATGTACACCTATACTGTGTTGTAGTACAATGGCCCGAGTGTGCGTGGGCACCGTCGGATTCGGGCCTGAATCCCGTTTTCAAGTATGGTGGTGAATTGAAGTCAGAAATGCTCGAAAACAGGAAAATCGACAACCTCCTACAATAAAGTGCTATGGCGGCTGGCCAAACAAGACAAGATGCCCAATGTACACCTATACTGTGTTGTAGTACCATGGCCCGAGTGTGCGTGGGCGCCGTCGGATTCGGGCCTGATTCCCTTTTTCAAGTATGGTGGTCAATTGAAGTCAGAAATGCACTAAAACAGGAAAATCGACCACCCCCTACAATAAAGTGCTATGGTGGCGGGCCAAACAAGACAAGATGCCCAATGTAAACCTATACTGTGTTGTAGTACCATGGCCCGAGTGTGCGTGGGTACCATCGGATTCGGGCCTGAATCCCGTTTTCAAGTATGGTGGTCAGTTGAATTCAGAAATGCACGAAAACAGGAAAATCGACCACCCTCTACAATAAAGTGCTATGGCGTCTGGCCAAACAAGACAAGATGCCAAATATACACCTATACTGTGTTGTAGTACCATGGCCCGAGTGTGCGTGTGCACCGTCGAATTCGGGCCTGAATCCCGTTTTCAAGTATGGTGGTCAATTGAAGTCAGAAATGCACGAAAACGGGAAAATCGACCACCCCCTACAATAAAGTGCTATGGCGGCTGGCCAAACAAGACAAGATGCCCAATTAACACCTATACTGTGTTGTAGAACCATGGCCCGAGTGTGCGTGGGCACCGTCGGATTCGGGCCTGAATCCCGTTTTCTAGTATGGTGGTCAATTGAAGTCAGAAATGCACGAAAACAGGAAAATCGACCACCCCCTACAATAAAGTGCTATGGCGGCTGGCCAAACAAGACAAGATGCCCAATGTAAACCTATATTGTGTTGTAGTAACATGGCCCGAGTGTGCGTGGGCACCGTCGGATTCGGGCCTGAATCCCGTTTTCAAGTATGGTGGTCAATTGAAGTCAGAAATGCACGAAAACAGGAAAATCGACCACCCCCTACAATGAAGTGCTATGACGGCTGGCCAAACAAGACAAGATGCCCAATGTACACCTATACTGTGTTGAAGTACCATTGCCCGAGTGTGCGTGGGCACCGTCGGATTCGGGCCTGAATCCCGTTTTCAAGTATGGTGGTCAATTGAAGTCATAAATGCACGAAAACAGGAAAATCGACCACCCCCTACAATAAAGTGCTATGGCGGCTGGCCTAACAAGACAAGATGCCCAATGTACACATAAACTGTGTTGTAGTACCATGGCCCGAGTGTGCGTGTGCACCGTCGAATTCGGGCCTGAATCCTGTTTTCAAGTATGGTGGTCAATTGAAGTCAGAAATGCACGAAAACATGAAAATCGACCACCCCCTACAATGAAGTGCTATGGCGGCTGGCCAAACAAGACAAGATGCCCAATGTAAACCTATACTGTGTTGTAGTACCATGGCCCGAGTGTGCGTGGGCATCGTCGGATTCGGGCCTGAATCCCGTTTTCAAGTATAGTGGTCAATTGAAGTCAGAAATGCACGAAAACAGGAAAATCTACCACCCCCTACAATAAAGTGCTATGGCGGCTGGCCAAACAAGACTAGATGCCCAATGTACAGCTATACTGAGTTGTAGTACCTTGACCCGAGTGTGCGTGGGCACCGTCGGATTCGGGCCTGAATCCCGTTTTCAAGTATGGTGGCCAATTGAAGTCACAAATGCACGAAAACAGGAAAATCGACCACCCCCTACAATAAAGTGCTATGGCGGCTGGCCAAACAAGACAAGATGCCCAATGTACACCTATGCTGTGTTGTAGTACCATGAATCGAGTGTGCGTGGGCACCGTCGGATTCGGGCCTGGATCCCGTTTTCCAGTATGGTGGTCAATTGAAGTCATAAATGCACGAAAACAGGATCGATTCAACCCCCTACAATAAAGTGCTATGGCGGCTGGCCAAACAAGACAAGATGCCCCAATGTACACTATCTGTGTTGTAGTAACATGGCCCCGAGTGTGTGTGCACCGTCGGATTTCGGCCTGGATTCCCGTTTTCAAGTATGGTGGTCAATTGAAGTCAGAAATGAACGAAAAACAGGAAAATCGACACTCCCTACAATAAAGTGCTATGGCTGCTGGCCAAACAAGACAAGATGCCAAATATACACCTATACTGTGTTTTGTGGAGTACCATGACCCGCAGTGTTGAGTGGGCACGTCGGATCTGGGCTGAATCCCGTAAAGTATGGTGGCCAATTGAAGTCACTAATGCACGAAAATAACAGGAATAATCGTCCCACCCCCTACAATTTAAGTGCTATGGCGGCTGGCCCAAAAAAGACAAGATGCCCAATGTACACCTATGCTGTGTTGTAGTACATGAATCGAGTGTGCGTGGGCACCGTTCGGATTCGGGCATGGATCCCGTTCTCCAAGTATGGTGGTTCCAAAATTGAAGTCATAATGCACGAAAATACAGGAAAATCGAACCACCCCCTACTAATAAAGTGCTATGGCGGCTGGCCAAAAAAGACAAGTTGCCCAATGTTGCACTTATGTGTGTTGTAGTAACTTATATTAAACCCTTTTGGTTTGGTTGGTAGTTTAATGGCCACGAGTGTGCGTGTGGCACCGTCGATTTCTGGCCTGGATTTTCCGTTTTCTCAAGTATGGTGGTCAATTGAAGTCAGAAATGCACGAAAACTGGAAAATCGACCACCCCACCCCTACCTAAGTGCTATGGCGGCTGGCCCGAAAAACAAGGACAAGATGCCCAATGCACACCTATATATGTGTTGTAGTACATGGCCCGAGTGTGCGTGGGCACCGTCGGATTCGGGCCTGATCCCGTTTTTCAAGTATGGTGGGGTGGAATTGAAGTCAGTAATGCACGAAAACAGGAAAATCGACCACCTCCTACAATAAAGTGCTATGGTGGCTGGCCAAACAAAGACAAGAATGCCCAATGTAAACCCTATACTGTGTTGTAGTACCCATGGCCGAGTGTGTGTGGGCACGTCGGATTCGGGCTCTGAATCCCGTTTTCAAAGTATGGTGGTCAATTGAAAGGTCTTAAATGCACGAAAACAGGAAAATCGGACCACCAACTAACAATAAAGTGCTATGGCGGTTGGCCAAACAAGACAAGATTGCCAAATATACACTACTGTGTGGTAGTTAACCATGACCGAGTGTGCGTGGGCATCGTTTCGGATTCGGGCCTGAATCCCTGTTTTCAAGTATGGTGGTCATTGAAGTCAGAAATGCAACGAAAAGCAGGGAAAATCGACCCAACCCCCTACAATAAAGTGCTATGGCGGCTGGCCAAACAAGACAGATGCCAATGTACACCTATACTGTGTTGTAGTACCTTGACCCGAGTGTGCGTGGGCACCGTCGGATTCGGGCCTGAATCCGTTTTCAAGTATGGTGGTCAATTGAAGTCAGAAATGCACGAAAAACAGGAAAAAATCGACCACCCCCTACAATGAAGTGCTGGATTGGCGGTGGCCAAAAACAAGACAAGATGCCAATGTACAACCTATATGTGTTGTGAGTACCATTGCCCGAGTGTGCGTGGGCACCGTCGGATTCGGGCCTGAATCCGTTTTCAAGTATGGTGGTCAATTGAAAGTCAGAAATGCACGAAAATAGGGGAAATCGACCCCCACCCCCTACAATGAAAGTGCTATGGTGGCTGGCCAAACAAGTCAAAGATGCCCAAGGTAAAACTATACTGTGTTGTAGTACCATTTGGCCCGAGTGTGCGTGGGGCACCGTCGGATTCGGGCCTGAATCCCGTTTTCCAAATGTATGGTGGTCAATTGAAGTCAAGGGGGGGGGAAATGCACGAAAACAGGGAAAATCGACCACCCCAACCTACAATAAAGTGCTATGGCGGCTGGGCCTTAACAAGACAAGATGCCCAATGTACACATAAACTGTGTTGTAGTACCATGGCCCGAGTGTGCGTGTGCACCGTCGAATTCGGGCCTGAATCCTGTTTTCAAGTATGGTGGTCAATTGAAGTCAGAAATGCACGAAAACATGAAAATCGACCACCCCCTACAATGAAGTGCTATGGCGGCTGGCCAAACAAGACAAGATGCCCAATGTAAACCTATACTGTGTTGTAGTACCATGGCCGAGTGTGCGTGGGCATCGTCGGATTCGGGCCTGAATCCCCGTTTTCAGTATAGTGGTCAATTGAAGTCAGAATGCACGAAAACAGGAAAATCTACCACCCCCTACAATAAAGTGCTATGGCGGGCTGGCCAAACAAGACTAGATGCCCCAATGTACGCTATACTGAGTTGTAGTACCTTGACCCGTCGTGTGCGTGGGGCACCGTCGGATTCGGGCCGTGAATCCGTTTTCAAGTATGGTGGCCAATTGAAGTCACAAATGCACGAAAAACAGGAAAATCGACCACCCCTACAAATAAAGTGCTATGGCGGCTGGCCAAACAAGACAAGATGCCCAATGTACACTATGCTGTGTTGTTTTAGTACCATGAATCGAGTGTGCGTGGGCACCGTCGGATTCGGGCCTGGATCGTTTTCCAGTATGGTGGTCAATTGAAGTCATAAATGCACGAAAACAGGAAAATCGATCACCCCCTACAATAAAGTGCTATGGCGGCTGGCCAAACAAGACAAGATGCCCAATGTACACATATACTGTGTTGTAGTAACATGGCCCGAGTGTGCGTGTGCACCGTCGGATTCTGGCCTGGATTCCGTTTTCAAGTATGGTGGTCAATTGAAGTCAGAAATGAACGAAAACAGGAAAATCGACAACTCCCTACAATAAAGTGCTATGGCAGCTGGCCAAACAAGACAAGATGCCAAATATACACCTATACTGTGTTGTAGTACCATGACCCGAGTGTGCGTGGGCACCGTCGGATTCGGGCCTGAATCCCGTTTTAAAGTATGGTGGCCAATTGAAGTCACAAATGCACGAAAACAGGAAAATCGACCACCCCCTACAATAAAGTGCTATGGCGGCTGGCCAAACAAGACAAGATGCCCAATGTACACCTATGCTGTGTTGTAGTACCATGAATCGAGTGTGCGTGGGCACCGTCGGATTCGGGCCTGGATCCCGTTCTCCAGTATGGTGGTCAATTGAAGTCATAAATGCACGAAAACAGGAAAATCGACCACCCCCTACAATAAAGTGCTATGGCGGCTGGCCAAACAAGACAAGATGCCCAATGTACACATATACTGTGTTGTAGTAACATGGCCCGAGTGTGCGTGTGCACCGTCGGATTCTGGCCTGGATTCCGTTTTCAAGTATGGTGGTCAATTGAAGTCAGAAATGCACGAAAACAGGAAAATCGACCACCCCCTACAATAAAGTGCTATGGCGGCTGGCCGAACAAGACAAGATGCCCAATGCACACCTATATTGTGTTGTAGTACCATGGCCCGAGTGTGCGTGGGCACCGTCGGATTCGGGCCTGAATCCCGTTTTCAAGTATGGTGGTCAATTGAAGTCAGAAATGCACGAAAACAGGAAAATCGACCACCCCCTACAATAAAGTGCTATGGTGGCTGGCCAAACAAGACAAGATGCCCAATGTAAACCTATACTGTGTTGTAGTACCATGGCCCGAGTGTGCGTGGGCACCGTCGGATTTGGGCCTGAATCCCGTTTTCAAGTATGGTGGTCAATTGAAGTCATAAATGCACGAAAACAGGAAAATCGACCACCCCCTACAATAAAATGCTATGGCGGCTGGCCAAACAAGACAAGATGCCAAATATACACCTATACTGTGTTGTAGTACCATGACCCGAGTGTGCGTGGGCATCGTCGGATTCGGGCCTGAATCCTGTTTTCAAGTATGGTGGTCAATTGAAGTCAGAAATGCACGAAAGCAGGAAAATCGACCACCCCCTACAATAAAGTGCTATGGCGGCTGGCCAAACAAGACAAGATGCCCAATGTACACCTATACTGAGTTGTAGTACCTTGACCCGAGTGTGCGTGGGCACCGTCGGATTCGGGCCTGAATCCCGTTTTCAAGTATGGTGGTCAATTGAAGTCAGAAATGCACGAAAACAGGAAAATCGACCACCCCCTACAATGAAGTGCTATGACGGCTGGCCAAACAAGACAAGATGCCCAATGTACACCTATACTGTGTTGTAGTACCATTGCCCGAGTGTGCGTGGGCACCGTCGGATTCGGGCCTGAATCCCGTTTTCAAGTATGGTGGTCAATTGAAATCAGAAATGCACGAAAATAGGAAAATCGACCACCCCCTACAATAAAGTGCTATGGTGGCTGGCCAAACAAGTCAAGATGCCCAATGTAAACCTATACTGTGTTGTAGTACCATGGCCCGAGTGTGCGTGGGCACCGTCGGATTCGGGCCTGAATCCCGTTTTCAAGTATGGTGGTCAATTGAAGTCAGAAATGCACGAAAACAGGAAAATCGACCACCCCCTACAATAAAGTGCTATGGCGGCTGGCCAAACAAGACAAGATGCCAAATATACACATATACTGTGTTGTAGTACCATGTCCCGAGTGTGCGTGGGCACCGTCTGATTCGGGCCTGAATCCCGTTTTCAAGTATGGTGGTGAATTGAAGTAAGAAATGCACGAAAACAGGAAAATCGACCACCCTCTACAATAAAGTGCTATGGCGGCTGGCCAAACAAGACAAGATGCCCAATGAACACCTATACTGTGTTGTAGTACCATGGCCCGAGTGTGCGTGGGCATCGTCGGATTCGGGCCTGAATCCCGTTTTCAAGTATGGTGGTCAATTGAAGTCAGAAATGCACGAAAACAGGAAAATCGACCACCCCCTACAATAAAGTGCTATGGCGGCTGGCCTAACAAGACAAGATGCCCAATGTAAACATATACTGTGTTGTAGTACCATGGCCCGAGTGTGCGTGGGCATCGTCGGATTCGGGCCTGAATCCCGTTTTCAAGTATAGTGGTCAATTGAAGTCAGAACTGCACGAAAACAGGAAAATCGACCACCCCCTACAATAAAGTGCTATGGCGGCTGGCCAAACAAGACTAGATGCCCAATGTACACCTATACTGAGTTGTAGTACCTTGACCCGAGTGTGCGTGGGCACCGTCGGATTCGGGCCTGAATCCCGTTTTCAAGTATGGTGGCCAATTGAAGTCACAAATGCACGAAAACAGGAAAATCGACCACCCCCTACAATAAAGTGCTATGGCGGCTGGCCAAACAAGACAAGATGCCCAATGAACACCTATACTGAGTTGTAGTACCTTGACCCGAGTGTGCGTGGGCACCGTCGGATTCGGGCCTGAATCCCGTTTTCAAGTATGGTGGTCAATTGAAGTCACAAATGCACGAAAACAGGAAAATAGACCACCCCCTACAATAAAGTGCTATGGCGGCTGGCCAAACAAGACAAGATGCCCAATGTACACCTATGCTGTGTTGTAGTACCATGGCCCCAGTGTGCGTGGGCACCGTCTGATTCGGGCCTGAATCCCGTTTTCCAGTATGGTGGTCAATTAAAGTCATAAATGCACGAAAACAGGAAAATGGACCACCCCCTACAATAAAGTGCTATGGCGGCTAGCCAAACAAGACAAGATGCCAAATGTACACCTATACTGTGTTGTAGTAACATGGCCCGAGTGTGCGTGTGCACCGTCGGATTCGGGCCTGAATCCCGTTTTCAAGTATGGTGGTCAATTGAAGTCAGAAATCCACGAAAACAGGAAAATCGACCACCCCCTACAATAAAGTGCTATGGCGGCTGGCCAAACAAGACAAGATGCCCAATGTACACCTATACTGTGTTGTAGTACCATGGCCCGAGTGTGCGTGGGCACCGTCGGATTCGGGCCTGAATCCCTTTTTCAAGTATAGTGGTCAATTGAAGTCAGAAATGCACGAAAACAGGAAAATCGACCACCCCCTACAATAAAGTGCTATGGTGCTGGCCAAACAAGACAAGTGCCCAATGTAAACCTATACTGTGTTGTAGTACCATGGCCCGAGTGTGCGTGGGCACCGTCGGATTCGGGCCTGAATCCCGTTTTCAAGTATGGTGGTCAATTGAAGTCAGAAATGCACGAAATAGGAAAATCGACCACCCCCTACAATAAAGTGCTATGGCGGCTGGCCAAACAAGACAAGATGCCATATATACACACGTACTGTGTTGTAGTACCATGACCCGAGTGTGCGTGGGCACCCTCGGTTTCGGGCCTGAATCCCGTTTTCAAGCATGGTGGTCAATTGAAGTCAGAAATGCACGAAAAGTTGAGTATACGGTGGTTAAAAATCCAAAAAACTTTGATTTTTATAAAAAAATATTTCAGAATTTGACGCAACGGGCATAGCAAATGCACTAAGGCACACATTCCAGACGTTGTGACACTACCTAGCCCTGTATGTTTTGTCTAATATACATGTATGCACATAACTAATATAACTAGAAAATGTGTTCATAGAACACGGATGCCCCACATATCGCTTTGATAATAAATGAGGCCAAATTTACCCGAGCGTTAAAGTTTCGTGACGGACGGACGGACGGACGGATGGACTGGACGGACGGACAAGGGTAACACTAAATGCCCCCTCCACTATCGTGGTGGGGCATAAAAATGCTTGGGGCACTTGAGGATACGGTGGCTAAAAATCCAAAAAACTTTGATTTTTATAAAAAATATTTCAGAATTTGATGCAACGGGCATAGCAAATACACTAATGCACACATTCCAGACGTTGTGACACTACCTACCCCTGTATGTTTTGTCTAATATACATTTATGCACATAACTAATTCAAAAATGCTTGGGGCACTTGAGGATACGGTGGTTAAAAATAAAAAAAAAATTGATTTTTATGAAAAATATTTCAGAATTTGACGCAACGGGCATAGAAAATGCACTAAGGCACACATTCCAGACGTTGTGACACTACCTAGCCCTGTATGTTTTGTCTAATATACATGTATGCACATAACTAATACAAAAAATGCATGGGTAACTTGAGGGTACGCTGATTAAAAATAAAAAAAACTTTGATTTTTATAAAAAATATTTCAGAATTTGACGCAACTGGCATAGAAAATGCACTAAGGCACACATTCCAGACGTTGTGACACTACCTACCCCTGTATGTTTTGTCTAATATACATGTATGCACATAACTAATACAAAAAAGCTTGGGGCACTTGAGGATACGGTGGTTAAAAATCCAAAAAACTTGGATTTTTATAAATATATTTCAGAATTTGACGCAACGGGCATAGAAAATGCACTAAGGCACACATTCCAGACGTTGTGACACTACCTACCCTTGTATGTTTTGTCTAATATACATGTATGTACATAACTATTTCAAGAATGCTTGGGGCACTTGAGGATACGGTGGTTAAAAATTCAAAAAACTTTAATTTTTATAAAAAATATTTCAGAATTTGACTAAACGGGCGTAGTAAATGCACTAAGGCACACATTCCAGACGTTGTGACACTACCTACCCCTGTATGTTTTGTCTAATATACATGTATGTACATAACTAATACAAAAATGCTTGGGGCACTTGAGGATACGGTGGTTAAAATTCCAAAAATCTTTGATTTTTATAAAAAATATTTCAGAATTTGAAGCCACGGGCATAGAAAATACACTAAGGCACACATTCCAGACGTTGTGACACTACCTACCCCTGTATGTTTTGTCTAATATACATGTATGTACATAACTAATACAAAAATGCTTGAGGCACTTGAGGATACGGTGGTTAAAAATCCCAAAAACTTTGATTTTTATAAAAAATATTTCAGAATTTGACGCAACGGGCATAGAAAATGCACTAAGGCACACATTCCAGACGTTGTGACACTACCTATCCCTGTATGTTTTGTCTAATATACATGTATGCACATAACTAATATAACTAGAAAATGTGTTCATAGAACACGGATGCCCCACATATCGCTTTGATAATAAATTAGTCCAAATTTACCCGAGCGTTAAGGTTTCGTGACGGACGGACGGACGGACGGACGGGAAGGACGGACGGGACGGACTGGACGGACGGACAAGGGTAACACTAAATGCCCCCTCCACTATCGTGGTGGGTATAAAAATGCTTGGGGCACTTAAGGATACGGTGGTTAAAAATCCAAAAAACTTTGATTTTTATAAAAATATATTTCAGAATTTGACGCAACGGGCATAGAAAATGCACTAAGGCACACATTCCAGACGTTGTGACACTACCTACCCCTGTATGTTTTGTCTAATATACATGTATGCACATAACTAATACAAAAAAGCTTGGGGCACTTGAGGATACGGTGGTTAAAAATCCAAAAAACTTTGATTTTTATAAAAAATATTTCAGAATTTGACGCAACGGGCATAGAAAATGCACTAAGGCACACATTCCAGACGTTGTGACACTACCTACCCCTGTATATTTTGTCTAACATACATGTATGTACATAACTACTTCAAGAATGCTTGGGGCACTTGAGGATACGGTGGTTAAAAATCCAAAAAACTTTGATTTTTGTAAAAAATATTTCAGAATTTGACGCAACGGGCATAGAAAATGCACTAAGGCACACATTCCAAACGTTGTGACACTACCTACCCCTGTATGTTTTGTCTAATATACATGTATGTACATAACTAATACAACAAGAGTTGTCAGAAGACAACGAAGCTCGCCTGTTGGCAGCCTTCATTCAAACTTGTCAAACATGAATATTATATAACTTGACCTTGGGATAATGGGTGTGCGGTGGACCTTGACATTGAGGTCAGTGGTGGAAGGTGGGTCGTGGATTTCATACAGCATGATATAGCATATTAAGATGAATGCATGTTTGCAATATCAATGCGCTCCCTGCAAAGAGAAGGAAAACAGAATTTAACCCAGCGTTATGTTTATGAACACACTAAGTTGGTGATTTTCTACAGCATGAATGTGTCCAGTTTGTGACCTTGACGTTGGGGTAAGGGGTGGGCGGTGGGTCATGGATTTGCTATAGCACGATAGAGTATCATCAGATGAATGCGTATATGAAATATCAAGGCGTTCCATGAAAGGAAACAGATATTACAAGACATTTACACCAACGTTAAGTTTATGAATGTGCTACGTTTGTGACCGTGACCTTGGGGAAAGGGGTGGGGGTTGGTCATAGATTTGTGTATGTGTATGTTTGCTATAGCACGATAGAGTATCATCCGATGAATGCATGTATAAAATATCAAGGTGTTCAAAGTGTAAAGAAACAGAAGTTACACAACATTTACCCCAAAGTTAAGTTTATGAACATGCTAAGTTTGTGATCTTGACTTTTGGGTAAGGGTTGGGTGGTTGGTTGTGGATTTGCTACAGCATGATAGAGGGTCATCTGAGGAATGTATGAAATAGCAAGGCGTTCCATGAAAGGAAACAGACAATTACCCCAACGTTAAGTTTATGAATGCACTAACTTTGTGACCTTGACCTTGGGTTAAGGGATGGGCGGTGGGTCATGGATTTGCTATAGCATGAAAGTGTATCATCAAATGAATGCATATTTGCAATATCAAGGTGTTCCATGAAAGGAAACATATGTTATAATACATTTACCGCAACATTAAGTTTATGAATGTGCTAAGATTGTGACCTTGACCTTGGGTAAAGGGGTGGGCGGTGGGTCATGAATTTGCTATAGCACGAAAGAGTATCATCAGATGAATGCATGTATGAAATATGAAGGCGTTCCCTGTAAATAAACAGAACTTACACAACATTTACCCCCAACGTTAAGTTCATGAACATGCTAAGTGTGTAACCTTCAGCTTGGGGTAATGATTGGGTGGGCGGTGGGTCATGGATTTGCTATAGCACAATAGAGGATCATCAAATGAATGCATGTATGAAATATCAAAGCGTTCCATGAAAAAAAACAGATGTTATAAGACATTTACCCCAATGTTAAGTGTATGAATGTGCTAAGTTTGTGACCTTGACCTTGTGATAAGGGCTGGGTGGTGGGTCTTGGATTTGCAAAGCTTGATAGAGGGTCATCCGAGAAATGCATGTATGAAATAACACGGTGTTCCATGAAAGGAAACAGAAGTTATAAGACATTTACCCAACGTTAAGTTTATGAATGTGCCAAGTTTGTGACCTTGACCTTGGGGTAAGGGCTGGGTGGTGGGTCATGGATTTGCTACATCATGATAGAGGGTCATCTGAGGAATGCATGTATGAAATAACAAGTTCTTCCATGAAAGGAAACAAAAGTTATAAGACATTTACCCAACGTTAAGTTTATGAATGTGCCAAGTTTGTGACCTTGACCTTGGGGTAAGGGATGGCCGCTGGGTCTTGGATTTGCTATAGCACGATAGAGTATCATCAGATGAATGTATGTATGAAATATCAAGGCGTTCCATGAAAGGAAACATATGTTATAATACTTTTACCCCAAAGTTAAGTTTATGAATGTGCTAAGTTTGTGACATTGACCTTGGGGTAAGGGCTGGGTGGTCGGAATGACCACATATGGGCATGGGCCCGTTGGAAGGCGGCTGGGCCCGACGGAAGGTGGCGGGCCCGTGGCCCAGGCGGGAAGGCCGAGGGCGTGGCTGGGCCCGTAGGCAGCCGGCTGGGCCCGTCGGAAGGCCCACGGATGGGCCCGGGCCCGTCGGAAGGCCCACGGATGGGCATGGGCCCGTCGGAAGGCCACAGATGGGCAAGGGACCGTCGGAAGGCGGTTGGGCGGCTGCCCGTCGGAAGGCGCGGCTGGGCCCGTCGACAGCCGGCTGTGCCCGCGGAAGGCGCGCTGGGCCTGACGGAAGGCCCACGGAATGGGCCCGGGCCCGTTGGAAGGCCCACGGATGGGCATGGGCCCGTCGGAAGGCCCACAGATGTGCATGGGCCCGTCGGAAGGCGCGGCTGGGCCCGCCGGAAGGCGTGGCTGGGCCCGTAGGCAGCCGGCTGGGCCCGTCGGAAGGCCCACGGATGGGCCCGGGCCCGTCGGAAGGCCCACGGATGGGCATGGGCCCGTCGGAAGGCCAACAGATGGGCATGGGACCGTCGGAAGGCGGTTGGGCGGCTGCCCGTCGGAAGGCGCGGCTGGGCCCGTCGACAGCCGGCTGTGCCCGTCGGAAGGCGCGGCTGGGCCTGACGGAAGGCCCACGGATGGGCCCGGGCCCGTCGGAAGGCCCACGGATGGGCATGGGCCCGTCGGAAGGCCCACAGATGTGCATGGGCCCGTCGGAAGGCGCGGCTGGGCCGTCGGAAGGCATGGCTGGGCCCGTCGGCAGCCGGCTGGGCCCGTCGGAAGGCTCACGGATGGGCCCGGGACCGTCGGAAGGCCCACAGATGGGCATGGACCCGTTGAGTAGTATATAAGAGTCACAATGATACCATCACCTCTGGAAGGTACCGGCTACGCGCGGCCCCTTCCACAGCATGATGGTATCATTTGTGACTCTTATATACTACTACCGCGAGACCATATATTTATGACATGAGAAGATACACCCTATTAGAGATAAAAATCCCTATGTTATACTCAGTAATATATAACAACATAATGGTTCTAGTTAAGTGTGCATGGTTGAAGACAGGTAGTCACGAGAGATGTTTTCGCACCGGTATTTACGAATATTGCAAACATCACCGTGCATGGATGCGAAGAGGTTCCGTTTCGCCTCGCCCATGTCGACATTGTGGGTAGGGACCAAAGCCGAGTCACTGCTATGTCCACCATGTGGTGGCACTCAGGCTACTCATCGAATGGTTAACAAGGGATTACGTGCTCGCAAGTATTATCGTTTAGTAATAATTCAAATCGGAAAGTCAGTTAGAAAGATAGAATCGATCTAATAAGTCACGGTGTTTTCTACAGCATTAAAGCACTGTAAAAAACATTATCAAACTAATTTATAAAATTGAACAGAAAAAACAAGTACCAATATAAAAGAGAAAATGGATAATACAATACAATTGGAATTGAAAGTTTTTAATGGCTGTGTGAAGAAGTTTACGAAGAATACGGGGGTTATACTCTGTATTAAATTAAATATAAAATGAGAACACTAGGCGATATCGAATATATGAAATACCAGCGTAATTTATTACGCTCCGACAAAAACGTTGCATTTACAATATTATACCGGCAATTATGTCAACTATACAAGAGGCAAATACGAACATTAAGACAGATAATGCGTATCGGATATGAAACTAAGGCGTATTATATAAAAACTATTAAAACCCAACGATTCGTTTACGAACGTACATTTCTACGATATCACTTATAAATTTATGTTGTAATCACAACACCAAGCAGACGACAATGTTTCACTTACACGTGTTATGAAAATGTAAATTATGTGTCCTACCTTACACGTATATTAAGTGTCCATTTTATAGAGAGATTACACGATTACGTCTTCCGGGATGGAAAATGAACACACTATAATATATTACACACACGGCTATTTATAGCCTTATCGATGGTATGTAAACGGGCTATCGATTTACACAGGTGGTGTACACAGTTTATAAACACTTAGTGAGGGTTATATAATTCACAAATTTCCGGGATGGTTCGTTATTTCATTAATTTTAATAAAATTATTTATAATTTAAAGCTGAACACCCCCTATTATATAGAAAACATATTAATTAATATAATAAAATAATTAATTAATAATAAATAACAATTTTTTTTTATTTCACCAGCAAAGTTAAGTTTATATACGAGAAATAAACACAGATCAGTGTCGGGACGCCGGCATTAATATCTCAACAGTGAGATAAGTTTCGCCACATGTAATTCACTCTGGCCGCTCTGCACATTATAGCGGATGGAGGTAACGATGAGGTGGGGTTCTTTTTCTTTTTAAATTGTTAATAATTTTCCTAAAATTAATTAATAAATTGTTTACTGCACCAATATAATTAATTTTATAATTTTCTTTAAATTAATTATAAAATTAATTATTTTATAAAATATCACAATGGTGCTGTAATATTTCTTCCGACTTTATCTCCAAGTTTTTCCCTAAATTTATCCCAATCAGTACACTCAATTTTGGGCATGGTGGCGCGCGCCTTGATTCTTATATCATTTTTTAATTGTTCATATCTCCCCATTTCTTCCACCACGGATTCAAACTCTAAATTTGATATTTTCTTATCGGCCAACGCTTTGGGCACCATAACGTCGATGGTATTTTTCTTCGACCTGGCGAGAACAGATATTCTATCATGTTTTCTACATTTTTTCTCGAGTTTTCCACCCGACGCCCTAATTACCATACACAGCAACCCAGAAACGGCCGACACCGCACATAAAATCCCCGCTACAGGAACCGTTATAATGGTGGATATAGTTGCAGCTGTCCTCGCCCCACACAACACAGAAACACTCGCCAGAGCCGTGCTAGATGCTTCAGCCATGTTTACCGCGCGTCTATATTTTTTAGCGTTTCTTTTTCCATTTGTATATTCTCTAACTAAAATATCCTGCATAGCGACGATATTATTCAACCTAAAATCTGAACCTCGTTAATTGTACACAGTGTTGATGGAGTGGTATTGACAATTGGAAGCGTTGATTCGTTCATGATTTTCAATATATTAGTATTTACAAAATAAGTTCAATTAACAATGAGACAATAGTGGAAGAACTCTCTGGGTCACCGATTTTCGTAACAAAGTTAATAACACTACCTTCGGAAAGTCTAATTCGATCATAACCGGAGAACGAAACCACCGTCGAACTATCTCCAGAGATTTTAGTGACTCCAACCCCCCGTTCTTCCCCATCTACTACAATATTTATCGCGACCGCGCCCACAGGTTTACCACTACCATTAACCGAGCAGACCGCCATTTGGATAACTTCACCTGCGGCTGTCATAGTGTATCCCCCACATTTATTACTCGCTTTGGCACCGAACGAATATTCATAGTGCCCCTCAACCAATGGGCCCCGCTTCTCAGCCCAAACTGTTATGACACGTTTTAGCGTTTTCATTGTTCACACTATTCCGGCAAGCGCACTGTTTGCGTTATATGCCTCAGTACGAATATTATAAGAGGCCTCCTCAAGAGCTTTGGTCGCGGCTATACGATCATGTTTCAGTTTATCGGAAACTTCGGTTATCTTTTTTTTTTTTTTTTTTTGCTTATATTTAACGGCGGCACTGGCTCTAGGACCTTGCATGCCGTCTCCCAAGAATGGGAGAAAGAACGGAGGTAGAGATTTTTTGAGAGAAGCCGGTAATTCGTATTTACAGAGCAACTACGAATTATCGGTACCCATTCACAGCTGGGTAAACTGGAGCAGTGTGGATAAAGTGTCTTGCTCAAGGACACAACGCAGCGCCTCCGGTGAGGCTCGAACCCACGACCTTTAGATCAGCAGTCTGACGCTCTAACCACCAGGCCACTGCGCTCCACAATTATCTTTCCGTCTAGTTCGGTAAGTGCCGCTTCTCTACTGAGAGAGTCCTCTAAGCGCAACGCATCATAAGCCTCCGTAATGGTCGCCTGGTGGCCTTTTAGGGCTTTCTCAACACCCGACCGGGCCTCTTTTTGAAATTCGGTTATTTTCCCGTCTAGTTCAGCAACCGCCGCTTCTCTGATGAGAGAGTCCTCTGAGCGCAACACCTCATAAGCCTTCGCAAGGGCTGCCTGGTGGTCTTCTCGGGCTTTCTCAACACCCGACAGGGCCTCTTTTTGAAATTCGGTTATTTTTCCATCTAGTTCACCACCGCCGCTTCTCTGATGAGAGAGTCCTCTGAGCGCAACACCCTATAAAAACCTCCGTAAGGTCCCGCCTGGTGGTCTTCTCGGGCTTTCTCAATACCCGTTCGTACCCCCTCACCCCCAACCGGGCCTCTTTTCGAAATTTGGTTATTTTTCGTGTCTAGTTCGGTAAGTGCCGCTTCTCTGTTGAGAGAGTCCTCTGAGCGCAACGCCCCATAAGCCTCCGCAATGGCCTCCTTCTGGTCTTCTCGGACCCCCTCAACCCCCGACCTGGTCTCTTTCAGAAATTCGGCTATTTTCCCGTCTAGTTCAGTACGTGTAGCTTCTCTGTTGAGAGAGTCCTCTAAGCGCAACGCATCATAAGCCTCCGCAAGGGCCTCCGCAAGGTTCGACTGGTGGTCTTCTCGGACTTTATCAATACCCGACCGGGTCTCTTTTCGAAATTTGGTTATTTTTTTATCTAGTTCGGCAACCGCCGCTTCTCTGACGAGAGAGTCCTCTGAGCACAACACCTCATAAGCTTCCGTAAGGTCCGCCTGGTGGTCTTCTCGGGCTTTCTCAATACCCGACGTGGCCTCTTTTCGAAATTTGGTTATTTTTTTATCTAGTTCGGTAAGTGCCGCATCTCTAATGAGAGAGTCCTCTAAGCGCAACGTATCATAACCCTCCGTAAGGGCCACCTGGTGGTCTTCTCGGACTTTATCAATATCCGACCTGCTCTCTTTTCGAAATTTCGTTATTTTTTTTACCTAGTTCGTTTAGTTCCGTTTCTCTGATGAGAGAGTCCTCTGAGCGCAACACCTCATAAGCCGCCTGATCTTTCTCAATATCCGTTCGGACTCCCTCAATTTGTGCAGTCGCCGTCAGCACTTCTACTCTAACATCTGATATACTCCTGTGAATCCCGTTTGTGACCTTCGATATAGTTTTATTTATCAAGGCCTTTGTTTTTCCAGTAGTTGAAAAGTCGCCCTCTGTCGGGATGAATCCACCTTCTGCCGGTTCCAAATTCTTTGAATTTGTCACCCAATCGGAAGAACTACCTGGTCCGTATATACTCATAATAAAATTAATTATAATATTGGCCACCTATACTCAATTAGAAATTTCGAGAACTACCGAAATCGGGTAATCGTTTTTCAACTTTCTCGCTTGATCATCGAGAATAGAGACCGTAAATTCGTGGATATGTCCCGATTCCAAAACTTTCATCTCGGGGTGTGGGAAGTCTAAGGTCACAGTCTCACCATAGAAACAGTCGCTGGCTTGCACGGTTTTCAGTAATGTGCTGGGAGTGCCGTCTACAGTGTTGTACGATGTGTTCACCCGATCCAGGTGCACCCTGAGAGTTTTCGTGAAGGCGAAGTCCGCCGGGTTATCACCGACGTACTCACCCGGGGTAAACACTCCTTTGTTTGAGGAGTATGTCTCTCTAAAACCGAGTTGAATACCCAACCCCGGGGAGACCACTACCTTATTATCAGTGCTGATGGTCATTGTTGCGAGCCCGGTAGCATTCGATACTGTGAGGTTGATTATACCGTCAAGCTCTGAGTTGACAAAATCTTTGAGCTGTCTTATTCCCCACAGTCCGTGAGGCAGCTTTACACCGAATTGTTGTCCATCCTTCACATAGTAAAACCCTTCGCTCTTCCCACATTCTGCCATCCAACCGTGAACGTGATTGATCTAAGGCCTACCCGACGTTTTCCGCAGCAGTTGTCGATTGACTTTTGAAGTTCACAACTCCCTTTTTGAACATTAGTGATAGTAGCAAATATAATAATATCTTTCAATGGATACCAAAGCATTTAGCTTTAATTCTAATGCAAAGTACGCGGTCGGAGGTAAATACAAGCAAAAGAACACCATTGGTGAGCTTGTGCACCCCACAATAACAGCTAGTTTGGGCATGGGTTTCGACACAAATTTCACTAACATGTTTGAAAAGTACAGACTTCCTAAAACCATTACACAGGATGTCATAACAAACTGGAACAACAATCTTATGCAGTTCTGGCAGAACCAACTAAATTTTGCCGTGTGGTGTGCCACAACCGGGTGTGGCGTCTCTTTCAGAGACCACATAGCAGACCGTAACAGCATGTTAAGCAGTAGCGTCTACAACTTGCATGTGTATTATACCATTAGGAGGATTCTCAAAGAACTAGGTACTCCACTACCTCAAGACGACGGGTGGAATCCCATTTCCAACACATACAACCGTATGGAGTTCGAACGGATATGTGACGAATTTAAAGTTTCAAAAGATTCGGATTGGAGACAGAAAACATTTTCAGACACCGGAGGTTTAGGTACTGTTTATCTCAGTGGTCTAGACTACGGTGCAAGCACGAAGTATGCCACCCCAGATGTAACCTTTGGTTTCTACTATTCAAATCGTGTTGTGAACCCAGTTAGAGGTTATAAAAATTGGACCGCCACCGATTATGTAGTAAATAAAATGACATTCGGGTCTGAAGTTAGTACAAAGAGACAGTGTAATTACGATTACTGCTGGTATAATGCACCAAAAATAGCTCACGTCGATTATATTTTACAAGACGAAAACGTGCATAAGGGTATAGAAACCTTTATATTGGACGACGGTCTAGGGTTTACGCAGGCCGGTGTTACCCGCCTCAAACGACTCCATTCGCGTTTACGTTTGGACCATCCTCGGCGCACAGAAAGCAAACTCGCAGTTCTATAATAGGAGTCGGAACGGCGTTTGACGCGCAAAAAACAGTTTCTTGGCACTTGTCGAGGACGCCATCTCAGCTAAGGTGGACCTGGAGAAGGCGATCCAGAATTATCAAGACGTTTTGCAGACTGCCAGCACCCCAGTGGACTATGTATTTGGAATAGGTCTTTATATGGCGCCGAGCAATATGATACTACGAGACGACCCGGTTGATGGTTACAATAATCAAATGGTAATCGCCACCGCCAGTCGAAAAAATCGGTCACAACGGTAACGTGAACACGGATATCATCAAGCGCACCCCCAAAATGATCGGGCGCGGAGTTGTAAATTCAAATAAATTTGAAAAAGATTTCATAAAACCCCCAAAACACAAAATGGATACACCTCCCTCAACACAATCGAACCCAGTGCGGCACCACCGGTGAAAGCTAGAACTATGGTCGATATAGTCATGCTGATAGCAACGAGGATGCTTGCTATCGTGATGCCCTGTTCTCTGAACAGAGTGCGAAGACGCTCACCGAGTGTCATCTCCTCTTGCATGACCCTCGAGATTGTTTCGCGGATCCGACTTATTTGGGTGCGGAGCGCCCCACGGCAAGCCGATGCGGTCTCTAAGCGAGATGATTTTTCGTCCCGCAACGACCGCAGGCGTTCGGTGATCCGCTCGGTAGATTCTCTATCGCCACCAGCTTCCTCCAGTTTTCTTTCTTCTAGCGCGATATGTTCATCCAGCGCCGTGAGTTTGGCGAGGTTATGGACCAATTCGCCCTGGACTGTTTGCATAGCCTTATCGAGTCCCCGGAGTTCGCGAAGAGGTAACGATGGGTCATCGTTAGACAGGTCGATTTCGCTGAACGTGGTCTCCACCGCGTTAATAACGTCGGTGGCCACTTGAGGGACCCCTCTGAGCTCAACAGTTTCTATATCGGCGGCCGTTTTCGCCATCGTTTCGTCGGTAGACTGTAGGGCCTCTACAGCGCGGGTCGGCATAATTGTTTTACCCCTCTTCCAATCTACGAATCCTAGTTCGCTCCTTATGGATTGGCCAGCCGCCCGGGTTTCCGGCAATGGTGGTGCTCAGGGCTAGGGTTTACCGGTCTCGTATTGACTATTGGGATATTTGATGCTGCTTTTAGTCGCAATCTACCGTTCAGATCAAATTTGAACTTGGAGTAGTCGCGACCGACAGATGGGACCAGACCTTTTTCTGCCAAACTGTTGTAGTAGTCGTTTACAGCTCCCTCGAGTAATTCCCGACTTTGACTAGTAGTAGCGCCACCTAATTCCCCCGATTGCGATTGGATTGGAACTGGAGGCTGTATCAAGGGCGTTTCGTCATTATAATCATCTATGTCATCATCATCAGCATTGAGGTAATCGTCTCTGCCGATTTCATACATGTCATTATCGTACTCAGCCATATTTATAATTTCTTAATATTAATTATGTATTAAAGACAAAACCATACGGGTTTAATATAGATTCACTAAATTATGTCTTCGAGTCAATACGGTCGCAAACTCAATCCATACCGCAGACTGCGTGAGCCCCTCGGGGCAAAAGGCGTGAGACAGAGTGTCGTTATTACGAACAACCCATCGACGATCGACCAGAACCAGCAGCTCTTGGTCCGCTTCCCCAACCTCGGAGCTAACGACGTCATTGTGCCGGGGAATGTTCGCCTCGCTTTCACTATTTCGCTGACGTCGACGGACGAGGACCGAACCGTCGTTCAGAACCTGGGTCGCGCCATCGTCAAAAAGACCATGATAAAGATTTCTGGTAATGAGGTGATGTCGATCGACGACAGCGACGTCTACCATTGTTATCAGGACCTATGGATGACGGCGCAAGAGCGCGAAAACGCTGTCTATCAGGGTATTGACACCAGCAAAAATAAGAACGTAACCAAACTTAGAATCGGGGCTGCTAACAAGACAGATAACAACGCGAGTGACAATGCGGTCGCGGGTGCTTACGGCAACCGCTTCTACATCCCGCTCGACTTTGAGTTGCTGGAGAGTCACATGCCCTACTATCAGAGCGCTTTGGCTGACCGCCTCGAATACGAACTAACGTTCAACGACTACGGCCGAGTTCTCATAGCCAGCGACATGTTATCGACGTATACGATCGATAATGTTTCGCTGGAGTACGACATGGTCACGATGCCCGAACTAGCGCGATTGATCAGAACCCAGTACGCCGGGCGCGTTGCCATACTTTACGACCGAGTTCTTCGCCATCGCAAGATGACGAAAGACAAAGGCGACACATTGTGGAATATTAATGTCAACGTACTCGCCCGCTCCATGAAAGGTATACTGATGCTGTTCGAGGAGGCTCGGGTAGCGCTCGGTGTTAGAAAAACCGACAGATTCTATAACCCCAAAATCACGAAGGTATAGGTGACGATCGAGGGAGTACCCAATCAACTCTACAGCGCGGGTCTTCGCGCGCACCAGCAATGGAACGAAGTAAGAAAGCAGTTTGCTGCCGGCTCTAAGCGCTCTCCGGAGGTTGCAGCAGTTGCCAAAGACCTGCATCTCTCGACCGTCTCCCTCGCGGAGTTCCTGAATACCAAATACGCGTTATGGCTAGACATGCGAGCCAGCGACGGCGACCAAATACACGGCAACGGACGCCAAGTTGAGAACGCTAGCGAGGGTGTGACGATCCAGATAACCAAAGAGGCGGACGGAGCCGGGCCATTGAACGTGTACTTATATATAATTACAGACGCACAACTCAACATCGAAGATGGCCGATACGTCTCAGCACTCTACTAAATCTAACGATTTATTAATTAATAAATTTGAAAAAATTAAGAAAATTAGCAATCAATACCAATTCACGATTGGAGATGCCCACTCTGCCATAATATGTGGGCAGACAGGATGTGGAAAAACGGTTTTCATCCTAGACTTGCTCGAGGGCTCCTACCGCGATGCCTTTCGTCATATGTGATCCTGTGTCCCACTGTGCGGCACAACGATACTTATCAGCGGCGCCCGTGGATATGGACCAACCCTGAGGTATACGTTATTGACCCCGGTGATAGGCTTCACGATTGGTTGCGTGGTTTATACCAAAAATTCCAGGTGAGCCCACCCTATACGTGATTGACGATTGCTCGGCCAAGGCGGGCGATGACCAAAAAGAAGGACATGCTCTCCGAGCTCGCATTTTCTGGCCGCCATGCTAGGCAAAGCGTATGGATATCCACTCAAAAGTACAACGCCGTCCTCAAGGATCTGCGCGAGCAAAAAACGAAATGGGTCGCCCTCTTTCACTGCAAGGACCGAGACTCATTCGATGACTGTCTTCGAGAGAATGACGTTATCCCAACGCGCGAGGAGCGCCTGGAGGTTCGACAGATGCTTTCGGAAACTAAGCACGCCAAGCTTTTGCTAAAGACTGATCAACCAACTACTTACGAAATTATCAATTAATTTTATAATTAATTAGCAATTACTGAACAAATGCTGAACAATGCTGAACAATGCTTAACAATGCTTAGCAATTACTGAACAAATGCTGAACACTGCTGAACAAATGCTTAACAAATGTTGAACAAATGCTGAACAATGGTTAACAATGTTAACAATTTGGTGCTCCGCTGCGAGCTTTGTTGCGAGCATAATGGTGATCATAAGTATCGGGTGGTGCGCTTGGCAATATGTTAAAGTGATGAGACTTGTTAGAATAGTTAAATTAATTTTAAGAAAAATGAACTGCGACGAACTTCTCGATCAGCTAATAGAAAAAACCTCAACTCCGACTGCCAACATCCTGAAAGATAATGATCCGACAGAGCAATCGGAATCAACTCCAATTCCAACGGCGGTTGGTATTGGGTTGAGTGCAACGACTCCGAATGAAAATGAAAATGCGGCGCGACGAGAGCGGCTAGCTGCGCTGGTTGCTGGGGGACAATCGGAGCATTATCTCGGTAGGCGTCTCTCAGTTTTTCAGGTGGATAAGATGTCAGATGCGGAGATCTATAAAATGTATGCGCGATACGAATCTAGGTTAGGTGCGGAGATGACAAAAACTCTCGGATCGGCGGCTATTCATTTGTACGCAACCGCCGTTAGTATACTTCTCCCTATACCAAACACCGCGGGATTGATTGACGATCTAGAGACTGACCCTTTTATAGGTCACACTCTTAGAACAGCCTGCTGCTCAATTTATCACAAGTTTGGAATGTACTTAGCTCCGCTGATAACCGCGTTGACCACGGGTAAACACTGTCAATTTGGACATATATGCCCACGAACTATAAGCCCTAATATTAATATCATAAATGATGACACAAGACACACCCGCGAGAGTGACGGAGTTGAACCCGATTGCTCCAACCCAATCGAACCCGAGTGTTACTCCGCCACTGGATGACATACGCATATATAAAAAATCCCAAAAGACAGGCAGCTGGGCGGGCGGCGGCTGCCGCTCGAAAAGTTAAACAAGATAAAATACTCGCCGAGCTTCGAGAGGCTAAACAGTCGTTGCAATCGGGGACGGAGACAGCAAAACATCTGAAGACAGAGTTGAGTACAACAACACCCCCAATTCACGAATTGGAAGCACACTCAACACCCAATCGAGGTTGGGCGAATCGAATCGAGTTGGGTTGTTGGTGGTGGTCTGGCAGTTGTTGGTGCCCTGTGCGTGTTGAAATACCCCCTATTATCGAAAAAACAACCAGCCAGTGTTCAGAAGAAAGTTACGAAACACCAATCGCGATTGGATGCGCCCATTTAAAACATTGATCGCGACCCCTTTTATATGCAATAATTATAATGGCTGAACAAGATGGTAAAATGTTAGTGAATGCGCTTTATCACGCCGTGGTGATATCGGGTTTCAGTATCGGTATGCTCGACTATCAAAGATGGCTAGGAGGATCCGCTCCCAAATTGGACTTTACTGCGAGAGACGTAGGGCTCGCGACCTTAGATGTAGCGGCCGCAGTTTGGACCCGAGATTATCTAGTTAACGCTGGAATTCTACCAGTTAATATATGGAAATAAATGGCTTCAATCGCAGTAATAGTAGGTGGTGCGCTCGTAAACGCATTGGCGTTCAGCGGTAGCAACTTTATATTCTCTAAAATGAGAAGCTCGAACGTGGATGAGGAGCGTAAACGTCACGATTTAGCTGTAGAACAACTCAATAGCGCAAAGGAAGCGTTGTCGAAAAAACGAACCGCCCATCTGGACTGGGTCAATGAAGAGCTTCGCCGCGAAAATCACGCCGCACAAACTTTTCAGAACGTTGAAGAAGCCAACCGCGAGTACGCGCTGGCATATCCGCACAAAAGTCTCGCGCCGCTGGATCGCGAGCCCCAACTTTCAGATTTCTATGTACCGTCAGAGCCCCAAAAAGACCACCGCGAGATCGCGTTCATCGTCGTGGGAATGGGTGTGGTGGGGCTCGTCGGCTACTACATTCAATCGAGATTTTAAATTAATTATTTTAAATAACTTTTTTTATATATATATATATAGACGATGTCAGTTGACGAACTTTATTTTGCTATGATTGATGTAGGCTACACTGCCCTTAAACACCGCATAGCTGGTGCAAAGGGTATGATTCGTCTGGCCAGAGATTCTCTCGAGATGTGGCGGGAGGACGAA
This sequence comes from Conchocele bisecta, assembly GCA_029237695.1. Taxonomy (NCBI): domain Eukaryota; kingdom Metazoa; phylum Mollusca; class Bivalvia; order Lucinida; family Thyasiridae; genus Conchocele; species Conchocele bisecta. The sequence continues at coordinate 85,746,548 of CM055277.1, read as the reverse complement.
AAAGCGGCCACCCTTTTCGCAAAGCGGATGTTAGATTCCTCCACCAATCCTGGGGGATTAGATTTTCCCAAGTTCTTTCAGAACATAACCCCCAATCGCGATTGTACTTCCAACAAAGGTTTATTATTATCGACGCAGTTACCGGACGATCTTGCGAGGGCATGTTGGAGATTGTCCGATATATTAGAATACATCGCATACTATGAACACACGCAAACTTAATACCAAACTATCGGTTCGCCTAACGCGCAAGCTAGGGAACATGTACTAGCCCCTGCGGCTACTGGAAGGGACTCGCTGCCATCAAGAACCTCGCGGCGGCGACCAAGGTCTCAGAAAACGTTGTCAAGGAATGGCTCAAGAAGCAGGCCATCTGGCAGATCTATTTACCCGCGCCTCACAATATTCCGCGCCCGAAATTCGACGTGCCGGTGCCGAACCAAGTTCACCAAGCGGATCTCCTGTTTCTCCCTCACGATCGCGTCGGTCGTAAGACGTACAAGTACGCGCTGACAGTCGTTGACGTAGCGAGTCGTTATAAGGGGGCTGAGCCGTTGGCCACTAAAGAGTCTAAGGAGGTGGCCGAGGCTCTCTCCCGAATATATAAGAGGAGTCCTCTCAAATGGCCGAATCTTCTCCAGGTCGATCCCGGCCGCGAGTTCATGGGCGCGGTCTCTCATCTATTGTCTAAGCACGACGTTTCTGTCAGACGCGGCCGCGTCAACATCCACCGGGACCAGGGGATCGTGGAGCGCTTCAATCGAACCCTGACTGAGAGACTGTTCGGACACCAATACGCTAAAGAACTTGTAGACCCTCATTCGCGATCGACCGAGTGGGTGGCCAGACTGCCCGCCGTGGTCTCCGCATTGAACGGAGAGGTGACCAGATTGATAGGTAAGCAGCCCGTAGATGCTATCAAGTTTAAAAGGGTGACGAGCGAGCCCTCTGCCGTCTCGCGCGGGCGACCCGTTGGTTTAGAGGAGCAACGGCTTCCATCGGATATTGACGTCCGGTACCTCTATCAACCGGGAGAGCTCGAAGGTGGCAGCCGCCGCGCGACTGATCCCGTGTGGTCTCTCAATGTATATCATCTAGATCGATCTATTACCAAGCCCGATGAGCCCGTGCTCTACTATTTGGATGATGGGCCATCTCGAGGGTTTGTTCGCGAAGAACTTCTTGCGGTGCCTTCTGACACCCAGCTACCCCCGGATCGTCAGAGTCTTTAGTATTCTCTCAGAGTTCTTTCTTTTTTTTATCTATCCTATAGGCTCGGTGTGTAACCCGTCTTCCATCACTCTCCTCTTGTCGTAGTACGCCGAGAGTCCTAATTTTTGTTGACAGTACGTCTTCATCACCCCGTTAATCATTCGGAATCCCCTGTTCTCCGCCATATCCCTACCCCCTTCGAGAGCACTCTTAAACCTTCCCCAAGTCAGATCGTTAGATCTCTTCGACATCCCCTTGGCCGAGTGCTTAGATTTTCCATCTACCGCTCACGTAGTAACACTTGCTACACAGAGCGATGGCTCTATCCCCATTCGAATTCCAGCTTGAACAGTCCCGGAGTTCTGTTGCTCCACACGTCCCAATCCAACCACTCGGTCTTCTCATTATTGAACTTTCTCTTCATATTCTTTCTCACCACCGCCTCCAGCGTATTCTCCGACAGCGCGAAGTACATGCTGTCAGTGTCCATCTGTATCAGTTCGAAATCTCCGCGATCCACGTACTTGTCCAAGAAATCGTAGTAGAACTCCAGCATCCGGAGCTTGGCCAATACTGGTAGACCGCTAATGCCACACTGAAACGGTCTGTTGATCACCACTCGAGTCTTCCTGTTCGATATCTCGTAAGCCTCCACAATCTCCTCCAAGTCTTCGAACCACGCCGACCTCAGTGCCCGATCGACAGTCTTCTCATCCTTCGTATATGTGGTGTTCAGGTGTCTCTCTTGCGCCTCTATCAGCTTGCCACAACACGCGTTGCCAACCAGTTTGAATATCTCCGCGCCAACACCGCCTTGCTCTTGTCGACGTCCCCCGTCCGTCTAGCAGCGGTGACCTCTTTAGCGAACCATTGAAACGGTTTGCCGGGCGTGTAGTCTATCACCCTATGCACCGCCTTGACGATCAGACCGTGCTCCAGATACCACTTTAGCAGCGGGGAGTATATCATCTTCTTGGCGGACAATGCCCCACGAGCTTTCTCTGTCCTTCGACTCTTTTCCTCCCGGTCCCGGCCAGGTAGTCCTTCATGTGCTGTGGAACCTCGTTCTCATCGACTTCTCGATTAACGAACAGCGGTGACATTTCCGAGAACTTGTCTCTCAACGTTTCCGGGACCTCTATATCCAACTCCGCAAATCCGAACCACTTTTCACTCCTGACCTTCCTCACGAAACGGTCTATATACGACTGTCTTTCCGGGTCGTCACACGTCCATATCTGCTCCTCCCCGCACGGCATGTCCTTCGACAGAGTAGATAGGTACAGAGCATTGGCATCGTACCCCAGCACCGCCTTGCACATCTTCTCCTCCCGACTCCCCACCTGACCCCTGATCGTCGACCTGCCAGCCTCTGCGTATCTGGAGAATACTATGGACGGACCACCGACCAATCCCTGCTTCATCATCTCGTAAGTTTCAGACTTCGGTGACCACAGCTCGGGCGTGTCCGCCTTCCCATCGATCGACCCGCGGAGTAGGTACTGAAGGGAAACACCGGGCAGAGACACAGCATCCTTGAGTATGTCCACGCCTCTTCCCCTGTAGAACTCAGTCATTTTAGTCAGAGCCTCCAGGAACGGTCCTACATCTAAGTCATTGTAGTGTTGCAACCATTCCTTGAACGTCTTCATCCCCTTTTCTCGGAATACCTTCTTACACTCTTTCCACTCGGACAACGACAGTAGGAACTCACCCTTCAACTTCGAGTACCACTCGGGATAGTCTGGCAGCCCCGGATGGTCGAGCTTGTCCGCGCTATCGAACCACTCGTATGGAAAGTGAGACTTTACTGTTTTACAGTCGTACGCCTTAACCCACCGGTCGTACGTGGTACCGGGTCCCAGATACTGGATGATGTCGAGAAATCTAAACTCCGGGGTAAGGTAAACAGAAACATCGTCGTGCTGGCTCTCTTTCCGACCATCACCTTATTCACGGTGGCCGCCAACTTCTCTACAAAGTACTGCTTGATGAGGTTCAGGTCGTACCTGCTACAGTTGAACCCCACCACCGGGACTTGGTCAATCCAAGAAATAATCTTTGCTTGCTGAGACTTCGATAACATATCTATGTCGGCCGGCAGATACTTCTTCCTAACCCCCTCCCTGATTGCCTTGCCTCTCATCTGCAGCTCGGTCACGAACTTCTCGACTAGCGTGTCGGGATCTCGTTCGCATAGGTGTGTGATCCCTTCATGCATCGTATCCCCCAACGACACCGATATAGGAACGTGCTCGACCTCGAAGGTCAGGTCTTTGGTGGGTCGCGTGGTTTTTGGACTTGTCGAGATACGCCTCGAAGTCGTAGACTATCTGGTGGGGGTACAAAGTCGTCTCCTCCTCGCGTGGCAATTGTGGATAGTAGGTATTCACCTCATTCAACCACTCGCACTCCCACATCACCACCAGCTCGTAACCCGCCTTCCTTATCTTGGCGTCTTGAATTTTCGTCCTCTTGTACAACGATCTCGCATTACCTCTCATGCAGTATCCGTACAGTATCCGTCGACCGGATCACCGGCCACCCACCTCTCACCACCGTGACCGCAGTTGGCGTGATGTATGTGCTTTCCCACCCTCTCCTCTTCTCTGCTCAACCATTGAATCGACCTCACACTCGCTGACCCCTTAGGATAGAACGCCTTCTCGTAGGCCGACTGCGGTCTCTCTACCCTCTTACCTGGACATGTCACCACGGTCTTCCCACCCATGCAGGTGGTCGCGTGCCTGTGCATGTTACACGACTTTGTGAACCGTTGTTGACATCCGGTGCACCCGTACTCGTTCGTCATCTTGCGGAGATTCGCTATGAGGAACGAGTGACCTCCAAACATTCCTACGTCATTGTCTTCCCCCCAACCACGTCGTAATTTGCCGGAACCTTCATGAGGTACCACACTCCATCGGCGGTGGGCTCGTACACGCGAATACCCAGCTTGAAATGCTCTTCGACCTTCTTAATATCGTCCAGGGGAATTCCCTGGCTACCCGGTCCGTTATCATGCCCGAGATATTCGCGAGCCAGAGCTCGTGCCTTCTCACAACAGCGGTCTGGTCTCCCTCCACGTTGGATGGCTATGCACCTAAACAGACACAATTAGTCGTCGTACGTGTCGACGGAATACATTCCCTTTTTCTGTCTTAACCAGTCTGGGAGTTTTCCCGCTCCCATGAGAAGTTGTTGCGCGTCGATGATCATCTTCACCTCGACCGATATCCAACGAACGAAGGTCCATTTTGTGTTTGGTCTATCGTCTTTGTCGATGTCCATTCGACCTTTCTGTCTATCGGATATCCAACTCTCGGCTGTGGCGATCTCGTTTATCCACGGACTGCCCTTTGATTGTTTGTGATAGATCATAGTAGCGTCGGTCTCTATGTTCCTAATACGATACGAGCACGAATACCTCAGATAACATGCCGTGGTCATCTCTGGGCGAATTTTATTCATTATTCGATTAGCGATCTCCCCGTCTACCCCCCTCTCGAAAGTCCATACTATCTTCCTCCTACCCCTATCAACAGTTTCCCTAACTTCGGCGTCTTCGGCGAGAATCCTGGGACCCTCCTCCACCAAAGCTCTGGCGATATCTCTCCTCTTCTTGGGAGGTCTCCCCACCAACCCTTGATAAATCTTATTGTAGTACGCCTTGTATAGGGGTTTTCTACGTGCGCTGTAATCTTCTTTTACACGCTGCGCGTAAGCGGTGGCGCGCAGACTGGCCGTCGTCTCGTTCTCCAATTTCTCGGAGCGTTTTTCGGGGTCGAAACCGCACGCCGCAGCCTCTCCTCGTAGACGACGGCTCGCGCGTCACTTATCCTATCTGCTATATCTTTCTTGATTCTCAAACCTCTTAGGGAAATTCCCCAACTCTTAGCTTGCTCTCTCATTTGCTTTATGGTAGGCATTATACTGAGTATAACCAATAGATTTTTTATCTTCAATAGGGTGTAAGTTTATATTTTATTCGTAATAAATGTATGACAGATTGTTGTAATATACTTAGTATAACTTATGGATAACTTGTCTTTAATAGGGTGTCAGTTTATATTTGTGACAGATTGCTGTAAAATACTGAGTATAACTTATAGATTTCTTATCTTTAATAGGGTGTCAGTTGTTATTTTATTCAATAAAAGTATGACAGATTGTTGATATATATACTGAGTATAACATAGGGATTTTTATCTAATAGGGTGTATCTTCTCATGTCATAAATATTGGTCTCGCGGTAGTAGTATATAAGAGTCACAAATGATACCATCATGCTGTGGAAGGGGCCGCGCGTAGCCGGTACCTTCCAGAGGTGATGGTATCATTGTGACTCTTATATACTACTCGTTGGAAGGCGGCTGGGCCCGTCGGAAGGCGCGGCTGGGCCAGTCGGAAGGCCCACGGATGGGCCCGGTCCCGTCGGAAGGCCTACGGATGGGCATGGGACCGTCGGAAGGCGGCTGGGCGGCTGCCCGTCGGAAGGCGCGGCTGGGCCCGTCGACAGCCGGCTGTGCCCGTCGGAAGGCGCGGCTGGGCATGTCGGAAGGCCCACGGATTGGCCCGGGGTCCGTCGGAAGGCCCACGGATGGGCATGGGCCCGTCGAAAGGCGGCTGGGCCCGTCTGAAGGCGCGGCTGGGCCAGTTGGAAGGCCCACGGATGGGCCTGGGCCCGTCGGAAGGCCCACGGATGGGCATGGGCCCGTCGGAAGGCCCACAGATGTGCATGGGCCCGTCGAAAGGCGCGGCTGGGCCGTCGTAAGGCGTGGCTGGGCCCGTCGGCAGCCGGCTGGGCCCGTCGGAAGGCCTACGGATGGGCCCGGGACCGTCGGAAGGCCCACAGATGGGCATGGACCCGTTGGAAGGCGGCTGGGCCCGTCGGAAGGCGCGGCTGGGCCAGTCGGAAGGCCCACGGACGGGCCCGGTCCCATCGGAAGGCCTACGGATGGGCATGGGACCGTCGTAAGGCGGCTGGGCGGCTGCCCGTCGGAAGGCGCGGCTGGGCCCGTCGACAGCCGGCTATGCCCGTCGGAAGGCGCGGCTGGGCCTGTCGGAAGGCCCACGGATGGGCATGGGCCCGTCGGAAGGTGGCTGGGCCCATCTGAAGGCGCGGCTGGGCCAGTCGGAAGGCCCACGGATGGGCCGGGGCCCGTCGGAAGTCCCACGGATGGGCATGGGCCAGTTGGAAGGCGACTGGGCTCGTCGGAAGGCGCGGCTGGGCCAGCCGGAAGGCGCGGCTGGGCCCGTCGGAAGGCCCACGGATGGGCATGGGCCCGTCGGAAGGCCCACGGATTGGCATGGGCCCGTCGGAAGGCGCGGCTGGGCTCGTCGGCAGCCGGCTGTGTCCGTCGGAAGTCGCGGCTGGGCCTGTCGGAAGGCCCACGGATGGGCCCGGGCCCGTCTGAAGGCCCACGTATGGGCATGGGCCCGTCGGAAGGCCCACAGATGGGCATGGGCCCGTCGCAAGGCCCACAGATGTGCATGGGCCCGTCGGAAGGCGCGGCTGGGCCGTCGGAAGGCGTGGCTGGGCGCGTCGACAGCCGGCTGGGCCCGTCGGAAGGCCCACGGATGGGCCCGGGACCGTCGGAAGGCCCACAGATGGGCATGGACCCGTTGGAAGGCGGCTGGGCCCGTCGGAAGGCACGGTTGGGCCAGTCGGAAGGCCCACGGATGGGCCCGGTCCCGTCGGAAGGCCTACGGATGGGCATGGGACCGTCGGAAGGCGGCTGGGCGGCTGCCCCGTCGGAAGGCGCGGCTGGGCCCGTCACAGCCGGCTGTGCCCGTCGGAAGGCGCGGCTGGGTCCTGTCGAGGCACGAATTGGCCGGCGGACGGAAGGCCACTATGCATGGGCCCGTCGGAAGGCGCTGGCTCTGAAGGCGCGGCTGTCCTCGGAAGGCCCACGGATGGCCCGGGCCCGTCGGAAGGCCCACGGATGGGCATGGGCCCGTCGGAAGCGGCTGGGCCCATCTGAAGGCGCGGCTGGGCCAGTCGGAAGGCCCACACGGATGGGCCCGTCGGAAGCCAACGGATGGGCATGGGCCCGTCGGAAGGCGGCTGGCCCATCTGGAAGGCGCGGCTGGGCCAGTCGGAGCCCACGATGGGCCCGAAGGCGTCGGAAGGCCCACGGATGGGCATGGGCGTTGGAAGGCGAAGCTGGGCTCGTCGGAAGGCGCGGCTGGGCCAGCCGGAAGGCGCGGCTGGGCCCGTCGGAAGGCCACGGATGGGCATGGGCCCGTTGGAAGGCCCACGGATTGGCATGGGCCCGTCGGAAGGCGCGGCTGGGCTCGTCGGCAGCCGGCTGTGCCCGGTCGGTAAGTCGGAAGCGCGGCTGGGCCTGTCGGAAGGCTCATGGATGGGACTGGGCCCGTCTGAAGGCCCACGTATGGGCATGGCCCGTCGGAGGCCCACACAAGATGGGCAGGGCCCGTCGGAAGGCCCACAGATGTGCATGGGCCCGTCTAAAGGCGCGGCTGGGCCGTCGGAAGGCGTGGCTGGGCGCGTCGACAGCCGGCTGGGCCCGTCGGAAGGCCCACGGATGGGCCCGGGACCGTCGGAAGGCCCACAGATGGGCATGGACCCGTTGGAAGGCGGCTGGGCCCGTCGGAAGGCGCGGTTGGGCCAGTCGGAAGGCCCACGGATGGGCCCGGTCCCGTCGGAAGGCCTACAGATGGGCATGGGACCGTCGGAAGGCGGCTGGGCGGCTGCCCGTCGGAAGGCGCGGCTGGGCCCGTCGACAGCCGGCTGTGCCCGTCGGAAGGCGCGGCTGGGCCTGTCGGAAGGCCCACGGATTGGCCCGGGCCTGTCGGAAGGCCCACGGATGGGCATGGGCCCGTCGGAAGGCGGCTGGGCCCGTCTGAAGGCGCGGCTGGGCCAGTCGGAAGGCCCACGGATGGGCCCAGGCCCGTCGGAAGGCCCACGGATGGGCATGGGCCCGTTGGAAGGCGACTGGGCTCGTCGGAAGGCGCAGGCTGGGCCAGTCGGAAGGCGCGGCTGGGCCCGTCGGAAGGCCCACGGATGGGCATGGGCCCATCGGAAGGCCCACGGATTGGCATGGGCCCGTCGGAAGGCGCGGCTGGGCTCGTCGGCAGCCGGCTGTGCCCGTCGGAAGGCGCGGCTGGGCCTGTCGGAAGGCCCACGGATGGGCCCGGGCCCGTCTGAAGGCCCACGTATGGGCATGGGCCCGTCGGAAGACCCACAGATGGGCATGGGCCCGTCGGAAGGCCCACAGATGTGCATGGGCCCGTCGGAAGGCGCGGCTGGGCCGTCGGAAGGCGTGGCTGGGCGCGTCGGCAGCCGGCTGGGCCCGTCGGAAGGCCCACGGATGGGCCCGGGACCGTCGGAAGGCCCACAGATGGGCATGGACCCGTTGGAAGGCGGGTGGGCCCGTCGAAAGGCGCGGTTGGGCCAGTCGGAAGGCCCACGGATGGGCCCGGTCCCGTCGGAAGGCCTACGGATGGGTATGGGACCGTCGGAAGGCGGCTGGGCGGCTGCCCGTCGGAAGGCGCGGCTGGGCCCGTCGACAGCCGGCTGTGCCCGTCGGAAGGCGCGGCTGGGCCTGTCGGAAGGCCCACGGATTGGCCCTGGCCCGTCGGAAGGCCCACGGATGGGCATGGGCCCGTCGGAAGGCGGCTGGGCCCGTCTGAAGGCGCGGCTGGGCCAGTCGGAAGGGACGGACGGACGGACGGACGGACGGACGGACGGACGGACGGACGGACGGACGGATCGACGGACGGACGGACGGACGGACGGACGGACGGACGGACGGACGGACGGACGGACGACGGACGGACGGACGGACGGACGGACGGACGGACGGACGGACGGACGGACTGGACGGACGACGGACGGACGGACGGACGGACGACGGACGGACGGACGGACGGACGGACGGACGGACGGACGGACGGACGGACGGACGGACGGACGGACGGACGGACGGACGGACGGACGGACGGACGGACGGACGGACGGACGGACGGACGGACGGACGGACGGACGGACGGTACGGACGGACGGACGGACGGACGGACGGACGGACGGACGGACGGACGGACGGACGGACGGACGGACGGACGGACGACGGACGGACGGACGACGGACGGACGGACGGACGGACGGACGGACGGACGGACGGACGGACGGACGGACGGACGGACGGACGGACGGACGGACGGACGGACGGACGGACGGACGGACGGACAAAACACTATATGCCACTCGTTTCTTCGAAACCCGGTGGCATAAAAAACAAACGGACGGACGGACGGACGGACGGACGGACGGTCAAAACACTATATGCCACTCGTTTCTTCGAAACCCGGTGGCATGAAAAACAAATTTGGGGTGGGGTCCACCGGTGGGCTACTGGGCCAAAATTACCCGGGTATGTGCTCACAATCGATGTTTAATTAATGCAGTAGTTACTAATCTACGAATTAGTGCTAATTAAATGTATACCACTTAATAAATGAAGAAGATGTAGCCATTGCAATATGGGGAAAATATGTTGAACAAAATTAATTGGGGTGTGGTTTGCCGGTCTGCCATTGGCTACTACTACCTTGGTGTAAGCCTTTGTACTGGTATGTTAGTTATTTAGAATTGAATTATAAACAAATAGAAACCTAGTAAAGTATCATAACATATTAGAAAACTAGAAATGTGGCCTGTCGGCACACGAATGCCCCCGCTGGCAGCCAAAGAAAACAAGGCATATTTGAATGTGGATTTGTCACAGGGTGGCAGAGGACCATTGGAGCAATGCGTGTTTGAAATGTGAAGCAGATCCGAGCAAGGAAACAGAAATTATAAGCCATTTACACGAGCGTTAAGGTTTCGAACGCACCAAGTATGTGACCTTGTCCCAAGGCTTAGCGGGGGCGGGACGAATGTGGATTTGTCACAGGGAGGCAGAGGACCATTGGAGCAATGCGTGTGTGAAATGTGCAGCAGATCCGAGGAAGCAAACAGAATTTATGAGGCATTTACCCGAGCGTTAAGTTTTCGAACGCACCAAATCTGTGAACTTGACCCTGGGCTTAGCGGGGGTGGGACCAATGTGGATTTGTCACAGGGAGGCAGAGGACCATTGGAGCAATGCGTGTGTGAAATGTGCAGCAGATCCGAGGAAGCAAACAGAATTTATGAGGCATTTACCCGAGCGTTAAGTTTTCGAACGCACCAAATCTGTGAACTTGACTCTGGGCTTAGCGGGGGCGGGACCAATGTGGATTTGTCACAGGGAGGCAGAGGACCATTGGAGCAATGCGTGTGTGAAATGTGAAGCAGATCCGAGAAAGTAAACAGAATTTATGAGGCATTTACCCGAGCGTTAAGGTTTCGAACGCACCAAATCTGTGAACTTGACCCTGGGCTTAGCGGGGGCGGGACCAATGTGGATTTGTCACAGAGAGGCAGAGGACCATTGGAGCAATGCGTGTGTGAAATGTGCAGCAGATCCGAGAAAGTAAACAGAATTTACGAGGCATTTACCCGAACGTTAAGGTTTCGAACGCACCAAGTCTGTGAACTTGACCCTGGGCTTAGCGGGGGCGGGACGAATGTGGATTTGTCACAGGGTGGCAGAGGACCATTGGAGCAATACGTGTGTGAAATGTGAAGCAGATCCGAACAAGGAAACATAAATTATAAGGCATTTACCCAGCGTTAAGGTTTCGAACGCACCAAGTCTGTGAACTTGCCCCTGGGCTTAGCGGGGGCGGGACCAATGTGGATTTGTCACAGGGAGGCAGAGGACCATTGGATCAATGCGTGTGTGAAATGTGCAGCAAATCCGAGAAAGTAAACAGAATTTACGAGGCATTTACCCGAGCTTTAAGGTTTCGAACTCACCAAGTCTGTGAACTTGACCCTGGGCTTAGCGGGGGCGGGACGAATGTGGATTTGTCACAGGGTGGCAGAGGACCATTGGAGCAATGCGTGTGTGAAATGTGAAGCAGATCCGAGCAAGGAAACTGATATTATAAGGCATTTACCCAGCGTTAAGGTTTCGAACGCACCAAGTCTGTGACCTTGACCCTGGGCTTGGCGGGGGTGGGACGAATGTGGATTTTTCACAGGGTGGTAGAGGACCATTGGAGCAATGGCTGTGTGAAATGTGAAGCAGATCCGAGCAAGGAAACAAAAATTATAAGCCATTTACACGAGCGTTAGGGTTTCGAACGCACCAAGTATGTGACCTTGTCCCATGACTTAGCGGGGGCGGGACGAATGTGGCTTTGTCACAGGGAGGCAGAGGACCATTGGAGCAATGCGTGTGTGAAATGTGCAGCAGATCCGAGAAAGTAAACAGAATTTATGAGGCATTTACCCGAGCGTTAAGGTTTCGAACACACCATATCTGTGAACTTGACTCTGTGCTTAGCGGGGGCTGGACCAATGTGGATTTGTCACAGGGAGGCAGAGGACCATTGGAGCAATGCGTGTGTGAAATGTGCAGCAGATCCGAGAACGTAAACAGATAGAGGCATTTACCCGAGCGTTTAAGGTTTCGAAACACACCATACTGTGAACTTGACCTGTGCTTAGCGGGGGGTGGGCGGGACCAATGTGGATTTGTCACAGGGAGGCAGAGGACCATTGGAGCAATGCGTGTGTGAAATGTGCAGCAGATCCGAGAAAGTAAACAGAATTGATGAGGCATTTACCCGAGCGTTAAGATTTCGAACGCACCAAGTCTGTGAACTTGACCCTGGGCTTAGCGGGGGCGGGACGAATGTGGATTTGTCACAGGGTGGCAGAGGAACATTGGAACAATGCGTGTGTGAAATGTGAAGCAGATCCGAGCAAGGAAACAGAAATTATAAGGCATTTACCCAGCGTTAAGGTTTCGAACGCACCAAGTCTGTGACCTTGACCCTGGGCTTAGCGGTGGTGGCACGAATGTGGATTTGTCACAGGTTGGCGGAGGGCCATTGGAGCAATGCGTGTGTGAAATGTGAAGCAGATCCGAGCAAGGAAACAGAAATGATAAGCCATTTACCCGAGCGTTAAGGTTTCGTACGTACGTACGTACGTTACGTACGAACGGACGCCGGTAACACTATATGCCCCCCTCAGCATTCTGTGGCGGGGGCATAAAAAAGTTATAGTGTTTTATGTGTGCGTCATTATTGATAAAATATCGAAAAATAACAATTTGAGGGGTTATCGTTTGCCGTCGTCTGATGGACCACAATTTCCGAGTGCCATGGGCACAAGTGATATGGAAACTGATTACAATTGAATGATATACATTTTAATGTACAATACTACGATATGCAATAGCCAGAACCAAAGTTATCTCACTTTAAAGAAGAGTAAAAAAAAATGTTTGCCGCTGAGGGGTGGGCTATGCCATTTGCTCCAAAGGTACATTAACTTTATGAAACTAAATGATTTTCGTATTTTATCATAAAGAGAAATGATTTACCAACCATATTACACAAGAACAATGCTTATGATGTCATGAATAAAAACATTATGACATTTTGAAGATGGGCATTATTTTTAAAAAAATCGAAATTTTGGCCGCCACCTCGCCATCATGGGTGGGGTACGGGTAGACCTCATAAAAAATATTATCGGATTTTTTTAGATTTAAAACGTCTCTAAATGGTATGTAACGAGTTTATAAGTCACTATTTTTTTGCCGTTGGAGAGATTATCCCAAACAAATTGATGGAGTCACGCTGTTGAGCTTGACCCTGGGTTTAGCTGGGGCGGGACGAATGTGGATTTGTCACAGGGCGGTAGACGACCATTGGAGCAATGCGTGTGTGAAATGTGAAGCAGATCGGAGCAAGGAAACCGAAATTATAAGCCATTTACCCGAGCGTTCAGGTTTCGAACGCACCAAGTCTGTGACCTTGACCCAGGGCTTAGCGGGGGAGGGATGAATGTGGATTTGTCACAGGACGGTAGAGGACCATAGGAGCACTGTGTGTATGAAACGTCAAGCAGATCCGAGCAAGGAAACAGAAATTATAAGCCATTTACCCGAGCGTTAAGGTTTCGGGACGTACGTACGTACGGACACCGGTAACACTATATGCCCCCCTCACCATTCGGTGGTGGGGGCTTAATAAGCCATTTACCCGAGCGTTAAGATTTCGAGACGTACGGACGGACGGACGCCGGTAACACTATATGCCCCTCTCGCCATTCGGTGGCGGGGGCATAATAAGCCATTTACCGGAGCGTTAAGGTTTCGAACGCACAAAGTCGGTGACCTTGACCCTGTGCTTAGCGGGGGCGGGACGAATGTAGATTTGTCACAGGGCAGTAGAGGACCATTGGAGCAATGGGTGTGTGAAATGTGAAGCAGATCGGAGCAAGGAAACAGAAATTATAAGCCATTTACTCGAGCGTTAAGGTTTCGAACGCACCAAGTCTGTGACCTTGACCATGGGCTTAGCGGGGGCGGGACGAATGTGGATTTGTCACAGGGCGGTAGAGGACCATTGGAGCAATGCGTGTGTTAAATGTGAAGCAGATCGGAGCAAGGAAACAAAAAGTATTAAGCCATTTACCCGAGCGTTAAGGTTTCGGGACGTACATACGTACGTACGGACACCGGTAACACTATATGCCCCCCTCACCATTCGGTGGCGGGGGTATAATAACAAGGTGTTCCATGAAAGGAAATAGAAGTTATAAGACATTTACCCAACGTCAAGTTTATGAATGTGCCAAGTTTGTGACCGTGACCTTGGGGTAAGGGCTGGGTGGTGGGTCATGGATTTGCTACAGCATGATAGAGAGTCATCTGAGGAATGCATGTATGAAATAACAAGGTGTTCCATGAAAGGAAACAGAAGTTATAAGACATTTACCCAACGTTAAGTTTATGAATGTGCGAAGTTTGTGACCTTGACCTTGGGGTAAGGGCTAGGTGGTGGGTCATGGATTTGCTACAGCATGATAGAGGGTCATCTGAGGAATGCATGTATGAAATAACAAGGTGTTCCATGAAAGGAAACAGAAGTTATAAGACATTTACCCAACGTTAAGTTTGTGGACGACGCCGACGCCGACGACGCCGGGGGTAGGCCATAAGCTCTTCTGCACTTCGTACAGGCGAGCTAAAAACTAGTGGACAGTGTATGCTCTGATCTGGATCACTAGTTACAAATGCGATAGTGAACAGTGTATGCCCTGGTTAGACTATACAGATATGTATTGGACTAATTATTCACAGAAACTATACAAAGCAATGTATGACCTGATCTGGAGCACTATAGTTTTTCTTTGTTTGTTTGTTGGGGCTTAACGGCCTATCAACTGCTAAGGTCATTTAAGGCCGGGTCAATGGGTTTAGTACTAAATCCCATATATTACCTGTACAAGTACATGTACATGTTCAAGTACATGTACAAATGGGGGGCAAATCCCAAAATCAGAACTGTATATTTACAATAACAAAACTATATATTCAGCCCTGAAATCAGAATAATCCTGATCTGATGCCAGGTCCTCGCCACACCAGAATCACTTGGCCCCTCCCAAAAGCAGTAGGATCAGTAATAATCTTACTACTTTTATAATGGGCAATAACCCAATTCAAATCCCAGGTAACTAAAGAGCCAAAGATAAAATCGTACCTGAGGGCCAAACCAGGCAAAGTGTGATTCCTATGAGGAACCCATACCGTTAATTTACGCCGTCTCATTCGCCCGACCACCACCCACGGTTCGTGTGATGAAGAATTTTGAAATATCTAATAAAAGAACGACCTTTTTTACCTTTCGGCGGCCATCTTGGACCATCCATTTTCGACTATGAATGTATTGCGAGCCTGTGTGTGGGATGTGCTTTGGGGAATTAGCTGAGGTCTGAAAAATCTAAAGAGAGATTTCGTTATTTTCAAAACCTTTATTACTCTTCAGCATGCGAACTGCAACTGCCGAATATTTTAAACAAGTGTAACATTTCAACATACGTGCATGATGTAGATATGTTGTATGGACCATCACGACTATAACTGCCATGACAGGTGGTACTCGATTGACTTCTTATGGGGAAAATTAACTCAATTAATGCTGTATACTCGGACCATTTTCCGTTCATTCTAAGTAAAACTCCAAGTAGTGTGATGGCATTATTGTCAATAGAGTCCACCATATAACAGTCAAGCCAGATATTCCATACAAATACTAATGAGAGTATGTTAACACAGGCGATCTGAATATAAGAGTTAAATACACACACACGACTATCTTAGCTCACATTATAAACCAGGTAATTTATTAAACGGCTGCAGACAAATGACGTTAGTTTGAACCTTAGTGCGTGCAGAGATGTTATGTTTTGCGGAATCCCTATTGGTTTGTTTCATTAGTTTAATCCTTAGTAATGGATATGTGAACTTCATATTGAAACAGGGATTGTGTATACATGTGTACTCAGAGCCGTTTAAAATAGATGTAGTTTACGGCACAGTAGATTTGTAGCTTATATTTAAGACTGGGAATTGGCTTGATTACTGTATCCTAAGGATGTGGTGCAGTAATTTCCAATCCAGACTTAGCCAACAGACCGACTATGATTTACCAGTAATATTGGCATGACATGTGCCTATATATCATTATTTAAACAACTGCCGTGTAAGGCTGCATTGGAATTTATATAAATACCAGAGAACTATTGGTTATGTGACATAGTGCGTATAAATTACAAGGCGTGCAAGCATGTAATGCATATAGTTTGTTTGTTTGTTTATTAGTGTTTAACGGCCTATCAACAGCTAAGGTCATGTAAGGCCTGGCAAACGGGTTCGATCCCATTTTAACCTGCTGCATTGGGGGAAAATCCCAAAATCAGAACGGAATATTTACATCGAGAACAAATATATTCAGCCCTGAAATTAGAATAACCTGACCTGGTGCCAGGTCTATACCATACCAAAGTCACTTGGCCCCTTCCCCTAAAATAAGATTACGAATATCGTAATACTCACATAAGGGGTATAACCAGATTCAACTATCACATAGAAAATGCCAAAGACGTATGTGAGGGCCAAACCAGTTCTCCAGTCGGGATTCCGGTAAGGATGAACCCCGATCGTTAAATTACCCATCGCATGCTCCCACCTGCCACCCACAATGCATATAGTACTGCATATTGTCACACGTCAGTATCAAGTCAACCAATATTTTGCTACTTCTGTTAAACTGAATTTTGAACAGGTTGTGGTTATAAGAGCGTATCACTCTATCCAAATTTCATTACAATATGTCACATTACCAAGGTGAAAACAATGCATGACATAATTATATCCTCGCACAACAAACATGAATACATTTTTTTCACTCAGATGTATACTGTACATACAGATAACAATAACACATAAGCAGTAATTATATTTCCGCATATTGTAACCTAGCAATATGTATCCTAAATAGAACAATTTCCAAAACTCATCCTAATTTATAATTACAACAATGTATCATTAAATCGGACAGATATTTAATGGAAATTTAGTAAAATCACTTATAATAAAACATTTCAATTTATTAATAAAACATATTTATAAGGCGTGCTTACTGACATTATGTCATAATTGTAACTCAGACCATTTCAGAGGCAACTGCATATTTTCATAATTTCCGCGTAAGCTTTTTACCATACATACAAGGCAGGGTTCGACACTAACGCTAGTCCCATAGTCCGGTGCCCACTTGATTTGCTGGAGGACTACCGCATTTCGAAAGCTGGCTAATCCGTCGGACTAGTAGATTTTTCCAGAATGGCTAAACACAAATTCTATTAATTTAAACAACATCACTCTTCGCTGACCATTTCATAGCAATCAGCTTAAATGTCACTTTTTTCATAATTTAAAAACTTTCCGCCAAGTTTGTTTACGCTTACAACGTTATTTCCGGGTCAAACTTGAGTATATGGTCCATCTGGAAAAAATGGGAATTCTCATTGGGCTGATCTCGTAATTTGTGAGTTGGCCGATCACACACAGTGAATCAAATGTGTCCAACAACTTCTGCTTTGATTGGCTGATTTTGTTCAGAATTTGATGTAACAAGCGTTTGTATTGGCTGAGGCTGGGCATGTGATTATACTAACTGTAAACGTCAACATCGCCAATAGATCGTGTGCCTTGGTATGCGCATAGTGAAAATAAATTCAGCTGATACGCACCATTGTTTGGTAACTAAAAGTTCCTACATTGTTGAGTTGAGAGGCAAAAGCTATGGACATTAAAGGTACATGCCCACGCAGTAGGCACAAAATGTTCATTATAGGAATTAAATAAGTGTATAATTATGTCACTATTCCACCAGTTCTAAAACTTACGAGTGCTCGCCAGACAAATATAATCATTTATTGATTATCAATTTACTGTTAGCGATGCGCGGCGGTAACAGTCTATTTTGATGTGCGGGGACGACGACTTTCACATCACGGCTTGCGGTGCGCATGCGCAGTATACTACGCGCGCCAGTAGGCTTCCCAATATGTAAACAAGAATATCAACATGTCGAAACGTCCAGGATGGAAATTGCATGAAACGGCGTCGGCCAAAAAAAAGGCGAAATGTCTGAGGGACAGGCAGTACAGAGAGAGAGTGGTTAATATTGGCGACCAGATCACCAAATGGAAAGAGTTACATGGAGATTTAGATTTGGACTCGAACAGAGATTTTTCTTCTCAACTTCCGATACTTCACTGCGCATGTCAAAGATGTGATATGATTGACCGTGTCACGTGACGCGTATTGGTAAAAATAGCACGAGGTCTGAAAGTACCCTTTCTGTTCGCGGCATATAAAATGCGATTTAACACCAATTAACACGCGCCGTAATTGAAAATAACTCGTTAGTGGGTAGACAAATGGCTCATATAAGGCATGACAGAAAATGAAAAGTACGTAGTAGTACAGTGTAACCTGCTGCGTGGGCATGTACCTTTAAATTTTGCCATTTAATGAAACATTATTCATTGATTTGACACCGTGAATAAGTAATTTAAGCATCACCAATTGAAACGTAAAACGAAATTTTCAAACCGGAAGTGAGCGTTGCTGACGTTTTTCGTTCATTTTCAGTGATGTTGCGACTATGAGTTGTATTCTAGACACGTTCCATGAGTAATTTGCGTAGTTGCAAGTTTCTTAATATTCCAAAAGTAATAAGAAAGCGGTTTCTGGAACACTAAATCTTCTAACAATAAAAGTAAATTGCGTTGTTGAATAACCAGTAGTCAACAGAACCAGTAGTTGGACAAAATAATTACATTCAACCTCATACCTGTGTCTTCACTAGCACTGATGTTAGCTGATTTTGGAATGACTTAGCACTGAATTTTGTGAAACTTTGATAGTTAGTTTGATTGATCAGGGTTTTTTTATTGTAATTTACAATGGCCAATCATTTTTCAAATGTCCCCAACTTTTTAAATAAGGTGGGCACACGGGCCCCACTTTAAAAATTCCTGGAATGAACACTGGGCCAGTAAATATCGCCAAATAGCAAGCCCGACTATATTTTGAAAATAATATTACTTTTTGTATAATTTGTTCACGTCGCACCATTTATATTCCTATTGCAGAAAATCTTTGTAACATTGCCTTC
The DNA here is from genome assembly GCA_029237695.1 of Conchocele bisecta. NCBI lineage: Eukaryota > Metazoa > Mollusca > Bivalvia > Lucinida > Thyasiridae > Conchocele > Conchocele bisecta. Next base: position 85,727,735 of record CM055277.1, on the reverse strand, counting down.
CCACCACCCCTGGTGACCCACTCAATTAGCATTTGTATTTACTAGTTTATATTTACACACAACCGTCTGTTTGCTGATAGTATGGATGTTTTTATTCCAGGTAGGGACGGTTTATATCCTCTTAGCTACCAATCTCATTTTACTTCTCAAACTAACTACATCCGTAAATCCACTGAAACATACGACGTGCACTTTTACCCGCAGGGGGCACGAACGCAAGATAGATGGATTATCTTTCAATACAAAAAGGCACAACATAGGTAGGGATGTTCCATTTCAGTCAAAAAGACCGGTAAATATTGTGCTATTTCTATTTCGGTTATATACATTTTAAAAGTTCGGTCCAGTGAAAATTGGTTTGGGTCAGTGAAAATTGAAAAGCCTGGCTTGTGATTTCCACATCCTAAATTCTTTGACTGACATGGATGTTCAATACAATGTACATAATGTAGTCTAGATGATCTATGGTGTCATGGACGATTATTCTAGCGCCCGTTTTCCGAAGACAACGATGAAATGTAAATGCTTGGATTTAACAACGGTACTGGCTGGATGGCCTTGTATGCCGCAGAATAGTTTTATATACTTGTAAAATACAAACTTGTTAATGTTTAGAGATGATTCTTATGTGTTGAAATGAGACTATGGCGGACAGTCTGCTTCTTATATGTCAGAGGCATGAAAGAAATGAATGATGTTTCAAAATTATGCCCTTCGACTTACTATAGGATATCAAATCTAACTGGAATTATTTGATCAATGATTCACAAAACTATAACTAAATGACTTGGAAATGTGCAGCACTTATGAAAGCCCTCAAATGGGGTACATACACCTGTGTAACTGATTTATTTTATGTACATGCATATAACGTTAGTAGGACCAGCAACTTTCTCGGAGGACTACCAACTGATTGAAGTCATTAGTCCTGCGGACTACTGGTAAAACAAGTTAGTGTCGAACCCTGCAAGGGTCTAACAAATATTTCAAACAATGGGACTTAAACCCGTTATAATAATAGTGTGAGCTTTAGAATGTTATCCCGGTATACATGTTGTTTAGATTCTCACAGAAAAATACCTAACGTGGCATGCTCGCATTCGCAATAGCTGGATTAATCAATTCCAATCATTTTTAACCAACGTGTGTCGTATCATCTTAAATTCTACATCATCCAAATAGGATTGCCAATGTACAATCGATAATTTGGGACATGGCCGTCATAGACGCCGAACATATGATATGTTTGTTTGTTTAATAGTGTTTAACGGCCTATCAACAGCTTAGGTCATGCAAGGCTGGTCAAACGGGTTCGATCCCATTTTAACCTGCTGCATTGGGTGGAAAATCCCAAAATCAGAACGGAATATGTACATGGAGAACAAATACATTCAGCCCTGAAATTAGAATAATTAATCTGACCTGGTGCCAGGTCCATACTACACCAAGTCACTTGGCCCCTTCCCCTAAAATAGGATTATAAATATCGTAATACTCACATAAGGGGTATAACCAGATTCAATTGTCACATACAACATGCCAAAGACGTATGTAAGATAAGGATGAACCCCGATCGGTAAGGATGAACCCCGATCGTTAAATTACCCATCGCGTGCTCCCATCTAAAATATGATATATACACATGTAGCAGTATATTAAACTTTCGGCTTGTTGACTGTGTGTGTCTACACATCAACAATCTTATTATGTAGCAAATGCAAAACAGGCAAGCTCAAAGATGTGAAAAATGGAATATACATGATCCTACAGTATCCGTGTACAGCATTGACATTATTAAATAAATGTTTCAATTATACATTGACAGACAGCAGAAAATGATGTAACAATTGCTTAACTAAATCAGCCCCTTCAGGTAAATATGTATCATCAATTGAAGTAAACCCTGTTGAGTGTTGTTTCTTCAGTAGGGGACGCCACTCTGAAACTATTGACTTGTAGGAAAAACAACAATCGACATATAATATAGCAATATTGAACAGGCGTACAAAGTCCACATTTGGATACATCATTAATTGAATTTCTCCTAAAGGTACAGTCATGGTAACTATGCAATTTGTACTCAAGTATTTAAGTTTTAACAACTGGTTAAAGTTTCAAAAGTTCAACTTCTGCACGAGTCTATCTCCTATTTAGAGAGTTACTAAGGACGATAACTGTGAATAGCCAGAAGACCAGTTATAGGCTACAGACAACTAATTGTGATGTGCAATATCACGAGTAATCAGGCAAAACAATCCAATAGCTGATCCTTTCTATTTTTGAGTTACATGTACTTTCGTACAATTAAATTACGTATTATTCGTAAACATATGAAAAAGACCATAAATTGCAAATTTCTGTGGCGTCGAAATTACTGCGGACATTGAGTACTAAAAGTACAAAGCATGCCTTAATAGGTTATTTCATTTTCGCTGTCTGCATTCTGGTTTCTCAAAAACATTTAAACTAGAGCAACATGGACAGTTATGATGTTCATATTCCATAACACACTATGAAAAAGGTAAATCATATTTCATAACATACAAAGTAAAAGTACAAGTAACTATCAACACAGAGGACATATGAAAACTTTCACTCACCTGAAAAATCGAAAGAGATTTTGTTATCTTCAAAACCTTTATTACTCTTCGGCATGCGAACTGCAACTGCCGAATATTTTAAACAAGAATCTCTCCCTCAATTTTCTCATATCTTGAGAATGTTCATGTTCCACCAATCAAATTGGCGTATCCTGCAAATCACGTGATATCGGAACTGGTCAACCAATAAAACCACAGTGATATGACCAAGCATAAACATTCATAAATTATGTTTTCTTCAGTTTTGGCGGCAATGAAAGGTGTTAAAATTAATGCTAGCCTCCAAAGATTCCTGGGGCTCGTTTCACTAAGCTTCGTAGTTCGTAAGTGCAAATTTAGGATTGTCTGGAAATTTCAACTGATGAATTTACACTTATTGAGCATAGGCTGTAATAAATGTAAATCCAATAATTGTTTACAAGAAAACATTGCTAATGTGCAATTTACAGACTATCATAATTTTGCACTTACAAACATTTTAGTCGTAAGAAGTTTAGTGAAACGGGCCCCTGGGCTTTGTCTAACAGATGCAATCATAAACTAAGCCGATTGCCTCGAGATAAGTTTGGACAGCTTAATTGATAACTTTGTGTCCTAGCAATTACAAAGTCTAGGTAGATGCAGACATTGTACTGGACTGTTTTTAAAAATAAAATCTAAACTAATAATTTCACGTAATATAAGACTCGTCTAACTTCTTACGGAAAAATAAATAAAGTAGTTGAAAGTTTTGATCAGCAATGAGTATTTTGATTCTAATATTGGCATAAATCGGACCATTAGTAATGATTTTACATTATCTTAAATTAATTTCTTAAACATGCTTATAAAAGCCTACAAAATGCATTTTCACAATGTGTGCATGTAATTTCTCATAATAGGTATTCTAAGCTATAAACTGATGCTAAACTTTCAAAAATAGGATACACTTTACACAAATATGAGTTTGTACACATATTTCATTTGCAGTATTGCAATGTGAAAAAATATTGTTATACACCAGTTCCGATCACACCTTAAGCTGTCTATTTACAACGTTTGTGTAACCCAAAGTTACAAACTAAAAATACATGCGTCTTACAAAAGTGGAACATGCAATGTGAAGACAGTTTGGGGGGTTCTATGTATATACTGGTACAAACGGGAATATGTACATGTGCATGTAAGAATATCACCTATCGCACATTTATATGATTGAAAGTAGGTGTTTGAACACATGGGGCATGCATGTCATGAATATGTATGTACATTTGTACCAGCACATAACAACAGCACCAGGGTGATCGCCTCGTTGATACCTTCAATGTGATATATAGCATGACCATATTCGGTCAAAAATAAATGTTAACCCCAATTTGACCCCACGGGCCATGACCATTTTTGACCCCGGGGTCAATATTTTAACAACTTTGAAAGAGCATTGTACATCAATCATTGCTAGCAAGTTTCGTCGAAATCAGGCCAGCGGTTCATGAGAAGAAGATTTTTAAGAATGTATGATATTTTTAGACGGCGGCCATCTTGGATTAGCGATGACCTCCATTTTAACAAATCTGAAAAGGCTTCACCCATGGACCATAACTTTTAAGTTTGGCTACCATGGGCCAAGCGGTTCATGTGAAGAAGAATTTTGAAATCTCTAATAAGAGAACGAACTTTTGACATTTCGGCGGCCATCTTGGATGACATAACCATCCGATTTCGACAAATAAAGGCACCAGAGTGATCGCCTTGTTGATACCTTCGATTTGATATTTGACATGACCATATTCGGTCAAAAATAAAATTTGACCCCAATTTGACCACACGGGCCACGCCCATTTTGACCCCGGGGTCACCATTTTAACAACGTTGAAAGAGCATTGTACATCGATCATTCCTACCAAGTTTTGTCGAAATCTCGTTAGCGGTTCTTGAGAAGAAGATTTTTGAAGAATTTGTGTTATTTTTAGACGGCGGCCATCTTGGATTACGTAATGACGTCATTTTAACAATTTTGTAATCCCCCTACATAAGGACCATGACCATTAAGTTTGGTGACTACAGGCCCAATGGTTACCGAGAAAAAGACGTTTGAAAATATTCACGGACGACGACGACATTGCGGTAACAATAGCTCACATGAGCTTCGCTCTGGTGAGCTAAAATGCATGTAGATAGCCAAAGTAATGTGATACATAGTAAGTATATAGTAGTTATAAGCCAAACTGAAGTCATAAGCCATACTGAAATAGTTTATTGATAAACATCAATGAACAACATCATTCAATGTATATATAAACAGGGCTCCAGATAAGGAAATAGTAATTCAGTATTTTCACTTCATCATTTCTGAAACAATTGGGTATTTCAAAATTTTAATTGGGTATAATAAAATCACACTACTGTTTACACTTCAACAGACAACAATTATTGAACAGTTTGCTTCAAAATGAAAACATGTCTTGGCATTTCATTATAATTTTCTCCTTGGAGACAATTCTAATGAAATACCAAGATGTGTTTTCATGGAAAATAAGAAAAATATGCTATATTTGTTATGGTCTGTTTTTTGTTTTCTACAGCATGATAAAGGTACCACAAAATTGTTGTTGCTTTTTAATACTCGCTACTTCTGATTTCAATTGGGTTTTTGTCAATTTTAATTGGGTATTTCAGCAAATACGCAGCTTATCTGGAGCTCTGTATAACAATAAATTACAATAAAATGGTTAACATTATGATTAGACAATACAATGAAAATTATATTCAGACGATTAATTTTATTCAGAAATATGTGTGACCTGTTGTACAAGATTTATTGTATTCAGAAATATGTGTGACCTGTTGTACAAGATTTCTTGTAATGAAATATGTGCTAACCATGTTGCTACAAAGATTTCATGTATTCAGAAATTTATGTGTGGACATGTTTTGTACAAGATTTTCATGTATTTCAGAAAATATGTGTGACATTGTTGTAACAAAGATTTCATGTATTCAGAAAATATGTTGCTTTGTTGTACAAGATGTATTCTGGAGTTAAGTCATATAAAAAAAATATTGATTTCGCTTTTGTTTTTATTAATACTGCTAAAATGGTCACCGGGTGGTAAAAAAAAAAAGCACCTTTGTGTTGCTAAAATGTTTGTTTGATGAAAAAGTCTCAGAAAGGCATATGCTATGAAGTATAAACTATTGCAATAATAAGTATATCATTTACATCATTATTCAAATGTGAACATGTGACAGTGACCAGTCGGGGATGTAACTGATTTCAATTATGTTCGGGATAACGTGATAGAGATATGTTTGCAGGTCATGCATAATTATCTCCCTTTGCGAATAACATGTGTCAGTTATGTTGGCTGAATGGAATTTTAAGCTGAAAACAGGTTTTCAAGTTCGATTCTACTCATCATTCGCATTGGTTCGTGCTGTAGACCAGTGTGTATATTCCATTAGTATGTACTGTAACTATGTATTGACATTCACTGGCACGAATGGCACGGAAATTGCCGAGTTTATGCACATTTCGCGCACTTGCTTGTATAATAAAGGGTATCTTTACAGGTGGTTTGTGAAGCTCTGAAAGTTTTCCCGAGTGATTGTATAGTTTTCTAGTATCTATCAACACCTTGCAAACTCGTGTAAACAGGTTTCTTCGTTGCGCATCGTAGATTAGCGTTGCGCAAAGCCTTCAAAGTGTATAGGTAATTCCCGGGATAACGTGCTTCAGTTATTATTTTTGGCGCCAAGTTTTATCTACGCTTGCTGCAAGACAACTCTGTAGGGCTTGTCCCGATAAGACGATTAGTCATTGCTTGCCTGCTCTTTGATCGTGGGTTGTGAATATGGTGTTTCGAAGTCTGATTATGGTCATATGGTGATAAGATACGTCGTTTTGCCACCAGTCTACATGCCTACACAGCACTATAATATAGATATATAACTATAAGTGTGTGTAGCGTAGTCTGTTGGCGTTATACAATGACGCCGGTGTAAGCAGCATTAGCCAATCATCAGGATCATGCCAATGCTATAAGATACGTGTATTCGTATTGTGCGTACTCGTATTCACGTAATAGACATGTAATATCCGCGGCACTTGAGCTCCTGTATGCACCGTAAAGTACATATGGTAGACGGGATTGATAATTGATAAAAGTCGTACATTTCGTGGAAATACATGTATTTTGTTTACATCAACTAATTTTAATAATAACCCAAATGGGCATTTTTTATGCAACTATCAATTAGCGACCTGTGTATTTCCTGATTTGCCATATCACGCACCTACATCCTGACCTGCTGACAGGGAAATGTACTGCTTACTGGAGGCAGGGTCAATGCATGGTTCGTGTTTCATTGATTAATAAACATGGTAGGTTCTGGTCAGACTGCGCATATACGTCATGTGTATAGTCGCATGTGCAGCTTTCAAACCAGTTTCCGCGCAGTGTGATCAGGATCTACACAACCGTCTGATGTATCTAACAGCAAGAGAATCAAAATATGCAAACTGTCCCATTTGCAGTATTGTCCATGTTATTATCCGTATACCCCGTATGTTACCCGATCTGATAAAACCGGGCTGGCTAATTGGCTGATCGAATTTCGAACATTCAAGCTAGTGATGTGTATAGATAGACTGGCCGGTGGCACTGTCTGGTCTCGGTCTACACACGAATAACCCCATTTTGTCGGATCGTACATGTATCGTGGTAAATACCATGCTATGGTCACGGTTATAAAGCTAGACTAAGTTTGACATTTTAATCGTTCCCCAGGGTTACGAAGGCTGGAGCGGGATGGATCGACAAACGCTCGTATTTTACAGACTCCCTACACCAGTATAGTCTCGCTTTCCATGTTCAATAGTGATACATGTACATATACAAGTTGTAGTAGTATCTTATGTGGCTCTACTGGCAAAATGGATCTTACAATAAACAGATATTTTCAATAAATAAGTCGAGTAAATCATGTGCATTCTACATATTTCTACGCTAGATCACTGGTCAATAACATGCATTATGTTCCACCTCGTTATAAATCGATAGAATCTGTATTCGTGCGTGTTTGTTACTTGAAGCGTTCACAACACGAGATTGACGGTATCTGATGTTTAACTCGCAGATTATGCTTTAACTATTCGGAAATTGAATACAAAGTCGTGTATTTCGTTTCGCATAATCATAGAGACCCTGTTTATGAACCTAAGTTTACCACGTCTTCACACGCAAAATTTCATTTTTAGTGATAATTCAACTCGGTGTTTCCGAGTTGGTTACGCGCAATACAATAGGATTACATTAGAGATACATACCACATGAATTCACCAGTGTCATGTGGCGTGTATCTCAAATGCAAATTGCAAATGAATGGCGTAGATCCCGATGAGCCGGCCGGTAAAACAATCAGCATAATGATTCGTCTAGAGCTGTCGTTTCGCAATGTTTCCGTCTTGCGAAAACATGCGAATCGTCTCCTAAAGATATGAGAATCGTCTCGCGTTTTCGCCATCTCGACTTCCGCTTTTGGAAATATAGTTTTCTGTAACCCGAATTATAAAGCGCAGGTAGCGCAGGGCGACTTACCCTGTGTTACAGACAGACAATTCGGGTTAGTTTTTCTAATGCGTGTTGATGCAGATCGCGAAGCAAAAACGCGCGAACTTCCACCTGTGGGCGAGGCTGCGAAAAAGCAAGATTGAATATGATAGAAGCGCGCGTTTTCGTCTCGCAATCTCGCGATAATACTTCGCAATCTCGCGATCAACCTATGCTCGATATCGCGAGATCGAGAGATTGTAAAATGTCCCTAACAGGGCGCGTAAAAATAGTCTGAGGAGACGATTCTCATGTGCTGCTGAAACATCCTTTCATTAAGAAGTAGAACAAATGTGAACAAACACCAATAATTTTTGACAAAAAACAACAACATCGTTTGACAAAAATATGATAATCGTCGTCTTAGGAGAATAGTCTTATGTGCTACCAATACATGTTTATTATGTGGGGGAGGGAACATATTTCGACATATCTTATTGGTTACTGCATCGCATCGCCGGTTTTTGCCTTACCTTTTTTCGGGGTTTCTGCACATCCTACTTTTAAATTTCGATGTCATAAAGTTATGGAATAATTATGTGCGAAAGATAATTGCAGAGCCAAATCTTACTAAATAAAGTTTTATTTTATTCCATGCGTGATAGTGTCACGAAATGGATACATATGTGTTGAGTAATTGATCGTAAATGTGTGTCTCTGTTGACATCGCGTCGGCGTATATCAAAGGTCAGATCGGCACGACCTTGTAACCTTTGATGTCTCGCCCTCCACTCGTCACAATCAGCAATGATTACAACCGCACGTGCATATTATGTACGACGTGATCGGATCAGTAATACAAAACCGCGAGATTGTAACGTGTCCCCAAGTGGACACATAACAATCTTCTTATGAGACGATTATCATATTCTGCCAAAACATGGTTATTAGACAACACTAATATTTTGACAAAACATGAGAGGCGGGGGGGGGGGGCGTAGCCCTAATCGTACCGGCTCCTTCGGGCCGACAATTACTCCAAAAAACTCCAATACTCACAAATCTAAGAGTTCTTCGAAGTTTTCAGGCAACCCCATTGTGTCAGTAATCTGGTAATAAAACCTAAGTCATTTTATCTAAAAAAATTGTCCCGCCCCTTTAGCACTGGTCTGCGTCACAGGTTCTTGAATAACGGTTCATATATCGGTGTTTTATGTGTTATTTCGGTATCTCTGGTGGTTTGTGGGCATTGTTACCTATATACATGTACAACGTATGTCACCTCCCGTGAAGCGAGTTGCACGTATAACTAGAAGTATCCACGCAAATATACCGAAATACCCATAAGACACCAGCATAATGACCATCTGTCCAAACACCTTCACTGACGAAGCTCCGCCTTCTATCCGTCCGCAGTAGTTGACAGGCGCGTGACGGCGTCCAACTGGTTACAAATCAAAATACACCAAGCGAATTACCCCACGCTAATTATAAATACACACTCGTGTGAAATCGGGTCAGAGCGTAGCAATCCGCGGATAATCCAGGCGACCGTGTCGTGAAAACGATACACAACAATCGGGTCAGCCAATAGCACTCGATATCTCAAAATTGTACTAGTTTGCATGCACCCCTCCCAAGTGATATTGATTGTATTGTAGATAGCTTGGAAATGATGTATTAAACTAAGAAAACAAAAGGTATATTTTGCAAATCGATCACACATTCCATTTTATTTTTTCAAATATATTTTATCCCCATGTTAAATTCCCATATAATTTTATTTTCACAATAAAATCATGATTTCAAATATATATACTGATAATGTGAAAAAATATTGTTTGATTTTAAAGGTACATGCCCACTCAGTAGGCACAACATGATCTTTATATCAGACATCATATGAGACATTTTCTGGCAAAATAAACATTAATTCACCATTACCCCACGTATGAATTGACATTATTATACATTTTATATCAGCCGAAAATTTCCACACTGATATCAGGGGCGATAACCGTGTTTCCTTAAAATGTTAACGGACACTACTATTTATTCTCTGTATTTATTTTTTGATATGCAATATCATACTTTATAATATATTATTTTCAGGTAACACATTTAATTACATGTAATATAAATAATTAAAAAATATCATGCCTCAATTGCTTATGAAAATAACCTGATACCACCGCGCGTCACTATCAGTAAAATAAATATTACTTTACGATTACATCTGTATATAGGGCATTCTTATTTTTTAGAACTGGTGGAATAGTTATACACTTATTTAATTCCTATAAAGAACAGTTTATGCCTACTGAGTGGGCATGTACCTTTAATATACATGCCAAGTACTAGTATTTATTAAATTACCCGCCAATTACCATTGTCCTTCTGTATGTATGTCCAGCTAGAGTAATGAGTATTTTACTGTGCAAACTGATCAGGGCTTCGCTGCATCACGTGTATGACCTCTTGTAATCCAATCTCGGGCATATGTGTATTGCATGGAATATCATGCCGCTCTAATGATCATGATGATTGTGATGCTTGTATTTTAACACTGTCGCGCCTAAGTAACTTGAATCGACTCAGAATTTGTGAATAAAGATCAAACTATCCACCATGTCCACAGTGCAGATACTCATGACACGATATATATGGTAATTATATATTTGACATCGAGATATCGAGATGTTGACATAATTTATCCGTCGCAAGTATGTCGACTTAAATATCACTACATGTCGAAGTTGAGACTCATTACGTTTTAATATTTGAGATCATTCGTTTCGCTTTGTCAGTTACCCTACGCATCGGCCGTATTGTGAACAGTGTAGGCCATGTTCATAAATACTGCCCTTGTTTAGGGTCATGTTACCCGACATGCAAAGTCATCGAGCCAGTGCCGTCGTTAAATCAAAGTATTTACATTTAGGGGAATATTGTGGAGGGGAAATAATGCACAATAGTCCTCTCAACCAAGGGCGGTATTTAATTTATTATACCGAATAATATTTACTATGAACATGATTAACGTCGGTATTTCAGAATCCCCTCTAACATTGCCCGCTGCGTTGTGAATTGCCCGCTGCGTTGTGAAGCGGACGACTCTGTAGAATATTTTGTATCACGTCATATGAAACTGACCAATGCAACGCCTAGGAATTGCAATTAGGTATAATAATATACTATATAAATACCACAATCTACCAGATTAAAGGTACATGCCCCCTCAGTAGGCACAAAATGTTCTTTATATCAGAGACCTCATCTGAGACATGTTCTGACAAAATAAACATTCATTCACCATTACCATGATTACCCCACGTATTGATTGGCATTAGCATGCATTTTATATCAGACGTAACTTTCCACACTGATATCAGTTATTTTTGGATTTGAAATTATCATACTTTATAATCTCTCGAAAATATTATTTTTTCAGGCAACGCATTTAATTAGTATAAATAATTAAAAAATACCATGCCTCATTTGTATATGAAAATAGCCTGATACAAAATCGTGCGTCACTATCAGTAAAATAAATATTCTAAATTATTATATCTGTATAGCGGGCACTCGTACATTTTAGAACTGGTGGAATAGTGACACAATTATACACTTATTTAATTCCTATGAACATGATAAAGAACAGTTTGTGCTTACTGAGTGGACATTTACATTTAAATAGCCAATAAAACATACAGACATGCCGTGTTCTACGTGCCTTCAAGACTGGTCACACATAAACACTGAGCTACTGCGACGATTATCACGGATCTTGAAAGTTTACACCGAGATGATATACCACTCCGGATGTCGGGTCCACACTGGTTGTAAGAGCATTAATGCTTCTCGGACGCCCATTAGACGTGGCACTTCAGTCTCGTGGGACCTATTTATCATGTTTATTCGAAATAACTGCTATAATTCTAACGATTTACATCAGGAGTGTCAGATTAATAAATATGACTGTTCCGAGTTGAAGTGTTCGGGGAACTGGCCGGAATGACTCGGAAGTGGCCAACAGTCGAAGATTTTACACACTTTTACGCGGCCCGTGCGCTTTATTTCATCGAAATCGGTGGAATAATAATAAATTGTGATAAAAAATAATATGAGTCTATCTGATATCAGCTGCTTTTGCTGTTCATATATCCAAACAACAAACGTGGCCTGTCGGCACACGAATGCCCCCGGTGGCAGATTGGAGAAACAGTGGCAAAGTTTATTAACCGGGCCATCAAAGTATACTTAACTTGATAAGTCAAATCGTGAAATCGGCTACTGATCTAGAGGACTCCACTATAATTCAATCATGTGCATAAGTGCATAAGTGCATAAGTGCATAAGTAAGTGCATAAGTAAGTGCATAAGTAAGTGCATAAGTAAGTGCATAAGTAAGTGCATAAGTAAGTAAGTAAGTAAGTAAGTAAGTAAGTAAGTAAGTAAGTAAGTAAGTAAGTAAGTAAGTAAGTAAGTAAGTAAGTAAGTAAGTAAGTAAGTAAGTAAGTAAGTAAGTAAGTAAGTAAGTAAGTAAGTAAGTAAGTAAGTAAATAAGTCATTTGTTTATTATAGTGACATGTGTTAAACGAAACAGGGAATATGTACAATATAATATTGACGAAAACACCCTGCCCAATATATGTCACTTTCAAATGTTAGGTAACAAATGTATGTGTAAATATACAATATAAAATAAATAATTAGCACCTAGTTTGAGCAGTATAGATCATGTATATGATTAAGTGTAGGTAAAGCTGTATGTGTACTTTGCACTCGTTCAATGTCTTGTCTGTAAGCGAATTAAAGAAGAAGAACAAAAAAGCAAACCATTAAACTGAAACCAAATAGGCCAACAGTTCAATATTTGCTGACGACAATTGGTGCCATAAATAATTATTATGTTCATACAATTCTATCAGGAAGAGTTTGTGGGTGTCGCGTGACACGTGCATTCTTGTACATTCTGGATTCCGTATAATTGTATATGTGTGATGTGTGGTACTGTTTTGTATTGTTGTGCGTATTATTGATTTCACATACCTGTGATTCCACATACCTGTGATTTCACACAGCTGTGATTTTTACATACCTGTGATTTAGCATGTACATTCCCATGTACAATGTGCGTGTAATAACGGGGCTTATGTTGTATTGGTGGAAATACGTTTATGCGTGTCCTTTTTGTGGATTTAAATACACGTGCATTTTATGAGCAATGTTTTACTGATGTCACGCCATATTTGCCACAGACTATGCATGTGTGTGGTAGAGAACTCGTTGACTACGTGTGCTGGTTTCGCTAGGGAAAAGACCCCTTTTAGTATTACGGATGTCCACTATCCGTGCCAGCCGAGTTTATCCGCGTGTCAGTTGTTCACCAGATAAGGGACCTTATGTAGGTGAAGCCAGTATATAGCGCAGACCATACCATGGTCTGCCCTGTTATGTATGCTACGGGTTAGTGTTTCAGCATAGCCTGGTACTGGCCAACACGGATATATCAGATCCCATACTGGTGATGCTTTGTGTCGTGATATTTCCGTAAATGACCACGATATTTGAGTTTAGTATGTGCTACACTCTCATTTGAGTGCATAGCCGTAGGACCGATATGGACGGGTTTGGCGGGGCCAAAAAGCGACCTTCGCATTGTCGAGACCAGTCGAGTAGATTTCGGATTATGAGATCTGGGTCTATAGTGTGCAGATTTATCGTAGTGTGGGATATACCATGTTGGATGGTATTTATTCTGCGAGGGCTGTACACTAGTTTGGTTGAATTTATGGCGTGGGAACATATATTTATGCCAAATATAACCCACGGGTGAAATGGCAAAAGCCATGGTTTTGTAGTATTTATGTTAGATGTCGAACGAGGGGTAGGCATATTCATTATTCCGTGAATGGTTTCACTGGTGCGTATATAAACGATGTCTCGCTATGTGTTGGTGGGACACATATTTTCTGGTAACAGAAAGATAGTACTGTATTCATCAGTGACACGGAGGATTTTGGTATGTACCTACAACATTTTATTTCAGCTGTGATTTGCCGTTGTTCGATTCCCGTTTTAGTCCGTTGTGCATCCTGTCTGTCTGTCTGTGCGTATTCGTCCAGTAATTGGAGACTCTTTTCATTTTTGTAGCCTCTTGAGATCGCTCCAGCGAGCAACATTGGACGTTTTGGTCCACTCGTTGAGGGCAGACCCCAGTCAGTGCAGAGTACAAGGTCGTCCGAGTGTCCGTACGTCTGTCTGGCGCAGTGTGTGTAGCAGCTCCGGGTACAGGCCTGTATAGAGCAGTGTGTGATAGCTACATCGCGTTCAGCAGACAGTCACAGCCATAGATTAGTGAAGTGAAACGCCATACACACATATCATATCATTATACTACCACCGAGTTGAATGTCACCCATGTGAACTTTTCCCGGCGTCTTAGCCAACGTGATAATCGCCATTTGTATTATATCGGAACTTTACATCCGGTCTACCACTTCCGGTATTACAACCCATTGATTCACCATGGATACTTTACATCCGGTCCACCACATCCGGGTTGCTACAGTCGAGTGATACCATAGGAACTTTACATCTGGTCCACCATTTCTGGAAATAATACTACATGTGGAACTTTACTTCCGGTACCAGCTTCCGGAACATTATCGTTATTGACTATCATGTGATGTAACCACATCCGGCTTTGACTTTGACATTCATACTTTGGAAATATATTGCATAGGCAATACATATGTATACTTTGATAGTGTATGGTAATACTCCTATCATGGCATATCATGGCTAAAGGATTGTAGTAAGACTACATATATTGTTTATGGATTAATCCACTTGAAGTTGGATTATAGCCATATTGTTGACTAGACCTCATACTGCGGGTGAGGTAGACCTTGGGACCTTGATACTCAGAGGTTACCACTATCTATTGAGATACGCCAGCACTGGGGTAGCTCAGATGATTGTCATTTGTCCTCCAATGTTCGTTCTGCCATGTTATACTTGTATGTTATTTCACTTTGATTAGCGATCATCAAAGTACTTGTGCATTCATACTATTGTCCACTACGAGACCATTGAGATACCACATACCGAGTTTATTCGTCTATAGCTTTTAAGTTGCGTTAAAGTATAACAGTCGATTGGCTTACAACCGTGTAGTAATTGAATAGTATCATGCACAGTACAGTGATGTTCGCATATCAATGTATCATGTATTCCTGTGTGTTCCCCATGTAATATATTGTACATTATAAGTGATTAAGTGACTACGTGTACTTGTCTACTCTAGCCTATCCCTTACACTTCAACTGCATTGTTACCACTGTTCGTTCGTCAGATCAAGCTATATTGGCCATAACGTCATAACAATTGAAGTATACTTGGTTCATATGATAATAAGGGAGACAATTTGTCTCGATCATTCCTGACCTTGGTAATGACCTTGATAGTGGGCTCGTGTTAATCAATCAATGAACGATTGAAAGACGAAATGAGTTACCAAACAAGACAGTATCGAGTATTATATTGTAGCTATTTACCATTCCCGCTTTGTGATCGCTGCCGATTCCCATTTCGTCTGAAGATTAGTACATAATTCATGTACAGACACGTTTACCGTTGCATGTGCTTATAATGCAATTATATAGAGTGCATACTTACGAAATGTGTTTTATTTTTGCTTGTCAGCGGAATTAAATTTAACCCTCATTTATTTTTCAAGGGTACACTGATAGTACCAGCTTTTAGTTCGTCACGTTCGCTCAGGTATTGATATTATTACGAAATAAACAGTTGTATAGATCACATTATATATTAATACATTCAACACGTTCGATGTAAATATCTTCGAAATCATTAGTAATGTTCTCTGGCTTATATGTACGTAATGTTTCTAATGTTTCTAAGTATAACCTTAGATGGCATAATCAATTGCAGTGGCTCTCTAAACCGAACACCAAGACAACATCTGTGATCCTATTTTTGATGGGTTTCACCGCCATTAAATCTCAAATTGTAATGTATGTGCATGATCGCAAAGCACGCGTATGTACCAGAATGGTCATAAACCTGACTTACACTGAAATATCTCTAAACCGGACACCCTGGGCACCTCCCAGGGTGTCTGGTTTAGAGAGGTTTCACTGTATTTCTTTTTTTACAGCGTAGGCCCTCTCTAAACCGGACGCGCAGGCAGTCTGTGTATCTTTAATTTTTATGAGTTTCTTTGGTACATATTTATTACGAAAATGCATTTTCAAGTTCGCAAAGCACAGCCGCATACCTTGGCATAGTCATATGTCTGATTTACAATGGAACATCTCTAAACCAGACACCCTCCCAGGTTGTCCTGTCTAGATAGAATCCACTGTATTTATTTCTCCAAGACCTAAATTATTTATTTTATCAATACTGCTGTCACATTATATTAACCATAGTGGGTGGGATACATTTCTTCGAGCACTGTTCGTCCGAATGTACGAGGAGACACTCGAGGCGTACAGTGGAACCTCTCTAAACCGGACACACTGGGAGGCCCCCATAAAAATAAGGTTAGACAGACTGCCTGCGCGTCCGGTTTAGAGAGGTTTTACTGTTCTTCACAATGTCTACGTTCACTCGGGAACTGGAAGAGCTGTCGGCTGAAAGTCACATTGAAATTGATCAAGGTTAAACACAATCAAGTAAACGAACCTTTGTATATCCAAGACGTTGCATACTGTGGCGGTCATTCACATTTCAATACAAGTTTAGTATTATTCACATTATACTTGTAACTGCTTGTTCATCGCCTGTTCATTTGCACCCTGAATAGGCTGAATGGAATCGAACAATGAAACTTTGAAACACAAACAAAGCACAGACCAAACAACCGATTTATTCCTCTACGCTTTGTATTCATAATTATGCATACTTATTCATGCAACTGAACATAATACAGGTAACATTACACGTGCAAAATACGTTTTTGTCCTTTGTTGTGTGCTCACACGTTTAATTTACTGTCAATGTTAAGTGTCTTTTATGTCAACGTATATATATGAAATCCATGTAACGAGGTGAGAGGTGCATAGGCTTAACTGCATAATTATCGCGATAATAATGACTTGCCGTCTAAAACGAGATAACGTGGATGCGCTCCAGACGGACAAAAGAACTTGACAGTACCCCCCAGTGCCAGTGATTTATATTGCAAGGTATATTGTAATACTGTTATCATTTTATCTAATTATAGGCGAATAGTAATAGGGCTGAGAACGGAAAACAAATAAGTCAAAGCTGATTTTGTTTTCATGAAATGTTCAGAATATCAATTGTAATAACATATGAAAAATCCTCATGAATCCCACTGGAGCTTAAGCCGTCCGTCCGTCCGTTCGTCCGTTCGTCCGAGCAAACGAGAGCTACATTTTGAGGTTAACCACACAGTGATGGACTTGTTAAGAGATGCTTATTCCGTTTTTAACCCCGTTATGAATTGCTCTTGTGGGGTTATTTTGTCTTGTTTTTTATGCAAAGTGATAAGTATTCACAAGCACATGTATGAATGTCAGAAGTTCAAGGTCATATTAAGGGAAGTGTTGATGTGTGGCATTTGTCTAGAAGTATGATGTATTGACATATTAAAGTAATCCATCAAGGGATATAGAAGATATGACAGAAATGAGAAGCTCCGGCGAACGTCTTAATGTGGGTAAAAGTTCAAAGTTGTCATGGTCAAAAGGTCAAGGTCAGATTAAGGGCAGCATGAATGTGTGGCATTTGTCCACAAGTATACTGTGTTGAAATATTTAAGAAATCCTTCACGGGATATAGAAGTTATAACAAAATTTCGAAACTCCGGTGAACTTCTTAATGTGCCGGACACACAGTCTAAACACTATATGCCTCCGGCTCTACCGAGACAGGGGGCAAAAAACGTCCACCTACGAACACGTCGATTCCCCTCCGTGTAACAAATACTCCCAGTTTCACCCAATAACCAGTGTATACTGATCTCAAGGGAACGGCTGAAAAACATGCCATCAGTTCAGTATATTGATCCTGTTCAGACTACACCACGCATGCGGCTTTTGATATGGGGGTACACTGTTCATAATGTTGCTCCTGATCAGTACGAGCGTGTTCATTTACGGATATGGAGCTTCATTGGCCTTACGTACAGACATCATCCCCTTTTTTCTGCGGAGTCGTAATAATTATTAATCTGGTAAATAATCTCTCATCGTCGATTGTCAATGACCTACGTACACGTGAGTTACTGTGCCTTTGCAGACCGTTACCGCCTGTCATGGTCTCGATATTATAATCCAATCACGTACATCAGTATGTGACCTGAGAGAATGAACGATTATTATTATGATGACATTTAACCATTTCACCCTACATAACTTACATGGATCCGTCCATAATGAAGTTTAGATGATTCCATATATTTAACAGGTTGTGGCTGGTCTCCAACAGCATATGTTGTAATATAGGGAGACCTATTTTTGTTCGTCCATTCTTTAGATATGATATTTTCGTGCAAAATAAACATTCATTTACCATTACCGGACGTGTTAATTGACATTATTATACTGTTTATACGCAACTTGAATTGCGACTTTGGATTCATGGGCAATAACCGTGATTCCTTAAATTGTTAACGAAAACTCATATTGATTCTCTAATTATTTGTTATGTACAATGATGGTTTCGACATACGTTAAACGGATGATTCAAATATATTTATATATTTATCATATATTTAATGATGATTCAAATAAGTAGTGGAGTTTTATATAGAAAACAAAGCTTAGTCAGATGATTATGTCCGGTCCCTAAATTATGTTCGCTCATTTATAAATGCACGCACGCATGGTACGGCTGTACTCAAAGACACAAACTACATAGTGGATATCCATCGATATTTCATTGCCAGAGACGTTACCGCGGTTTATTTGATGTCGATATCAATATCAGTGAAATACTGCGATGTGATAAATAGAGAATAGTAGATTAGTGCCGTGAATGGGAAAATATCTGGTAAGGCTTAGGAAACGGGATGGGCGAGGCTCTGCCGAGCACATCCCGTTTCCGTGCCGCGCCAGATATTGTTCCCATTCACGGCACTAACCTACTATTCTATTTATCCCGTCAGCACCTACAAATGGCTTTCACATGCTAAAAAGTAACCACAATCACCGCATATATTCATACGTGGTGATTAGGTCGTATTGACAGGATATCAAAAATGTTTCACGGCGCCGTGTTTCACGGCACATACGCACTCTGTTGAGGGGATAAACATGATAAATACGACAACTTCCATATCGCTTAATGTTGAGATGTACCTGTCATACTTTTAGCTGTAAATAATGTATTGTAACAATCATGCAGACTTTTTATTTTTGTCGAGTCATATAACGGAAAACTCGCGCGTTTGTTTGTGTGTGCTTCTGTCCATCAGAAAATTGGGTTTGTTTTGTTTACCCGTTTGGCGGGTTAATCAATGACTGTGGCCACCAAATTTGAATTCATTTCGCACGTGTGTAATTTTAATAAACTCGCGGGTTTGTATTTTATGTAGCTACGCTGGATGCACACTTTAACCGTCGTAGATTCAGAAGACAATAACAATTTATGTTCAGGAGTCATTGAGCATGCTGAGAAGGTGAATCAGATTGTTGGTGTTCATTAATTTTAGGTGCACCAAATCTCTTCGCCACCTCTCCCTTCTACTCGGCTCTTACGAGCAACAGGGGATACCATTCACATCGATGAAGAATTACAAACTGAATGAATATTGCACAATAAAATTGACCAACCCCACATACACGACACTTTTATTGACCAACCGTAAACAAAAAGCAAATACATTTGCATTCTTCAATATATTGCGCAGACCGTCAATATCGCCCACAAACGGGCAATTTTATTGAGGGGAATATTATGGAATATTATGTGCTACCCAGTGGTTTACTGTGATTCTAGAGGGATTTATTTCCTTGAAGGAAATATTTCCTTTCAGATGTTCGCGAGACGTAATTGACGTCATGTTTTGACGTCATTTCCGGCGAAGAAACAATTCATACGCTAACGTCAAAATTGTCAATTTTGACAACGTTATAAGCTGGTCTAAGGGCAAATTTCACATTTTTTCGAGGAGCATGTAATATACAATTTATTCATCTACCATTTTGAAATACCGGATTTATTTCCCTTAGCCTGCTCCGCACTCGTTTCTTTATCGGATGTCTCGGGAAATAAATCCCGTATTTCAAAATGGCAGTGGAATAAATTATATTTATCTCCACGAGGAAGCAATATCTCCCGAGGCGATAGTCAAAGGGGATATTGTTTTTGAGGGGAGGTAATCCACAATATTTCCCTCAACCAAGGGCGGTATTTATTTTATTTAATTATGCCGAAAACAAATATGATGACATCGTCATCGGCCAGGAACAAATGTAACTTATGCAAGAAAATAAATTCGAAACCACCCGGCCATGTTCAGT
Source organism: Conchocele bisecta (assembly GCA_029237695.1). NCBI lineage: Eukaryota > Metazoa > Mollusca > Bivalvia > Lucinida > Thyasiridae > Conchocele > Conchocele bisecta. The sequence continues at coordinate 85,707,083 of CM055277.1, read as the reverse complement.
TTATTTTAAGGTAATAAAGTAGACTTACTTATTATACTGCTTTGCGTTCAGTAATTCAATAAGTTTTGCAACATTTTGCATTGTTTAGTTAACAGAAAGCCAACTATAATTTAAAAACTTATGCAACCGGTGCTATTAGAAACCGCTACCACGACGACGGCAACGTCGTGTAACGCAGATATCGTCGGCATTACCACTGCGCCACGACGTCTCGGGAATTTTCGGCTAACGCGAGGTTGATATTGTAATTTATCTCAACACAGGTTCGTGAAACACGGTGCCGTGAGACATATTTGATATCTTGTCAAAAGACATAATCACAATTCATATGCAGTCACAAAAATGGGTAGTGTTGACCAGTGGCAGTGCTGGTTGATCAGACAGGTGAAAATGGGACTGTTCACAGTGTGCCGGTTAAATTTCGCAAATAAAAACGTTATCGCCGGAAAATAGAATTGTTAAAATTAAGTTCATGCTATTTTCTGGATGACAAATCAATTTCCATTATCCAATATCCAATATCCATTTTCCAATATCCAATCGTTTGCTCTGTACCCCATTATGTGCGTCATTCAGACATGACTGACGTCATAATTATAAGTACGTCAATAAGTCTATACGTCATTTAAAATAAAAAATGGCTGCTCCCAGTGATTCCAGTCAGGTATAAACGAATAAAATTGTTGTTTGTCGTGTTGATTATTATTCGCAATCGCAGATCGCTATCCTTGCAGAACCTGCTCCGAATGAAAATGGATGGGTCCGGTGAATTTTGAGGGTATATTTCGTGGAAAAGAAGCTGTAATTTCACATTGTCGGTGACAAAATATAAACCATTCTTTATCGAACTATGTCTGAGCGCCAAAGTGTGTGATGCAATTCGGTTTCTATTTTATCTCCTTTTGAAGGCTAAATGAATTAAGTTGATTTAAATGCTGTTTTTAGAAGTTTGACGGGATAAATAGAATATGGTCGAGACGCCAGTTTTCGGGTTAGTCGGAGATGTCGGGGTATTCACATATTTTGTAATTTATAGACATGTGTGCAGCCGCGATGTGCTTTACGTCAGGTGATTAAAACGGCATGACTTTACGTACATTAAGTCCTTTAAAAATGTCTGAGTCCGCCATTAATCTGCTCTTTAATATTGTTAAAATCATAAACAATATAACAATTTCGAGTTTTCCTTCACTGTGACACTTTCGGAACATACCTCGAAAACTCCAACCATAAATAGAGGATCTCAAACTAGTTTCCATTTGATATGAGATTTATGAAACGAGTCACGCACCGAGCATTTATGCACCGAGCCTCTGGCGAAATCAACATTACTATCCTACTCTCTGTGCCTGGGAGAGAATGAGCCGAAAAATCAACGGCTGAATCTAATCCGCAGTAGCTGTTGCTCCCTCAATACACGACCTCAATACATAGCATCTGTGTGTCAGGTGTGGTGTGTCCGACCACAGGTGAAGTGACGGACCATGGATTATAAAATACATTAAATATACAGAAAAAAAGCATAAATAAGTGAGAAAACAAATAAGCTAAAACAATTCACATTAATATTGCATGATTTAATTAATGCTTATTTCTGTATTATTTCATCTATAAACTATAACATTATCTAGCGGCCGCTTTCAGTTTATTACAACACGCGCCATGGCATCTAAAATAATAGAAACGTTTAATATGACTGATCACTAGCAGCAGACGCCGTTCAGCGGAAGTTGCTGGTTATATACTATAATTTCTACTACACTATTGCACAAAACATTTTAACATTTGAATGGCGCCGCTGCCTGTTTACTATGGATACGGACATGAATACACGTGTATAATGTGCACCGAGGTCAATGTCACTGGAGACTCGTGTTCTAATATCAAACTGAATATATTATAGTTTTTCTTAGATATTCAGTTCTCATATGGGGTTTTCTCCATACCCTACAGGTTAAATAGGGTTTCGAATCCGTTGATTGGCTTATTACCACGACTATACACTACTGTGCTCTTGAACATTCAGCCTACCGCCTTCAATACAGCGGTAAACCCAAGCCGTAGCTAATGTCTCTTCCGGAATAGATTATCGGTGTATCAAGTATCCGATTGTGAAATTAGCACCGTGCCACTTGCCCGCTGCTAGCAAACTGACCATACGGTTTCCAACTGTGCTCAGTGAGTATTTGTTTCAAATGGACAAATGGCTAACGTTTCACTTTCATCTGCAATAATACAATACGTGCCCCAAATTCGTGTAATGCGCCAATACCCGCTGTACAGGGGAACCGCCATAAACCGGATACATATGCAGTGATTTGTTTACCAGTGCATCGCGCGGCAAGTACACACAATATTTGACACACCGAAAAAATATCGGAAATATTATTATTATTTCCATGGGACGACATACCATTTTATCAGAAGGTACCTCAACCTTTAAAAGTGTCAGATAAAAGACTACCTGATGTATTGAATTACCAGTATGTTCGGCTTAGATAGACTTAATTATAAGATACGCAGCCTGATCAGGGTCTACACTGGTCACAAACGTACATTGTAAATATAAAATCGATAACAGTAACATGATGGCACTACTGTATAAACATTTCATTAAAACGAGAGTAGAAATCAAAAAGTTACAAAACATATGTCGCTTCTGCGAACAAACAACAAACCTATAATAACAAAAAAGACGTACGCAATAATAGTTAGGCACTGCATGGGTCTCAGATTTCACAGACACTAGCGTCTATAATGGAAACTTCTTTCTAAATGGTGTATAATTAATATGATCATTTCACAACAAAATATAGACATTTTACAATTTTTCCTTACTGGTAGGCCTACACGTACACCACCGCCTGCGCTAATCTGGCCAATATTTGTAAATGCAATTTCTTTTTATTTCAAAATACCTGATAGTGTACTTGAAATCAAATAGCTTGATAGGTGTAAAGGCCGAGGCTGAAAATACTCAATAAATGCAGGGTGTTTCAAAGTATGTCCCCACATTAAATAGAGATAACTAGTGTTTTAAGCAAGATAATCATTCAAACTAAAGTGTATTACAAAGTAATATATTGTAGCATTTTACTCATTATATATTCTTACTATTTACGTCACTACTTGTATGGTATGACGTCACAATATTCAATGTATGATATTACAGATATTTCAAAGAATTCATGGAAATTGGTCGGAAACGATTACGAATGTTGAAACGCGATCGATAGCATCGGAAAATGATAATGCAATGTTACGGCTGACTGTTTAGACCATTAACATTATACAACGGTAATATTATGGCCTTGGTCGTCCACACTTGGGAAGACGTAAATCACATACAATAATCTCATTAAATTTAGCTCAGGTCAGTTATGCAAACAACCGTGCTCCCAAGACAAGATTATGGCACACAATTGGATAATTATACAGGTTGCTGGCAGTCCTGCCACACACCAGAGATAACAGCAGTATCATGGCACATATAGCCAGGTTACACATCACAATAGCTCCCGACTCCTCTGTGCCCACTGCTTGTAATTCTCCGGTGTATTGCCTTCATATGACTATCAGTGGCGAAAATGGGATGCAAAAGCCGTCCGTCCGTCTGTCCATCTTTAACCAGGTATATTTGTGTAAAAAATGACAAGTGTGTGGGCTTGTGACCTTGACTCTGGGTTTAGCGGGGGCGGCACGAACGTGAATTTGTCACAGGGTGGTAGAGGTCCATTGGAGCAGTGCGTGTGTGAAATGTGAAGCAGATCCGAGGAAGGAAATATAAGTTATAACCGATTTCTCTGATGTTAAGTTTTGTAAAGAGACCAAGTATGTGACATTGACCTTGAGATCAGCGGGGATTTGTCACAGCATGATAGTAGAGCCTTAGAGGAATGCAGGCATGGAAATATTAATAATTTTCGATGAAGGAAATATAAGTTATACCTTATTTCTCTGATGTTAAGTTTTGTAAAGAGACCAAATATTTGACATTGACCTTGTGCTCAGCGGGGGTTGGACGGTCGTGGATTTGGCACAGCATGACAGTACAACCTTAGAAGAATGCACGAGTGAAATATTAAGCAATTTAAATAAAGATGAAGGAAATGAAAGTTGTAACATATTTCTCTGATGTTAAGTTTAGTGATTGACGCACGCACGCACGCACGCACGCACGCACGCATGCACCACGCACGCACGCACCGCACGCACGCACGCACGCACGGACAACCTGACTCCAGTATACCCCACAACTCGTTGCGGGTGGTATAAATATATTCTATTTGTAAGACCCATTTTTGTCAAACAGCCGTTCAGTTGCATATACATGTAGACGTACAAAGCACACGTATTCGTATGCGATATTTACATGTGCATTGGATCGGAACTGTAATAGAAAACACTACATTGGCATTCGCGTGACAATTACCTACTTTTCGCAAACTATTGGTCAAGTCCAATGGTTTCAGATATAACCTGTACAGACACTATGCAGCACAATAGCATGAAACGAATGAAACATACATGAACTTCAATTAGCATGACCTTGCTCTTTTTGACCGTCGCAAGATCGCTGAAACACTTGGCCATGGTTTACGTCGAAATGTTTGTAAGAATTTTTCCATGAAATAAATTAAATACAAACATCATCTCTAGTTTTGCCTGGGAATTTCATCGTGCATGTATTATATAATAAGTACGTAGTTATATAAACTTAACAGCATTAACCCTTACATTGCTGAATTATTTTTTGTTGTCTGCTGTTTATTTTCTAATTTTCATTTTTCTCATCAAAAACATGATTTGACAGCACTGGAGAATCATGTTCAATGTAAAGTAGATTTGTCAGTAAGCCAGGCTTACGGAAAAACCCACCGCGTGGGTGCAGGTTCCCATAAATGTGTAGATTTGTAGTCTGTGTGTCTGTGACTGCAGAAATGGGGCATATGGCCTATGCCTGGTGTAGACCCAGATGAGACTGTGCAGATGAGCAAGCTGAGCTGGGTGTGCTGGCCAATGCATAGTTAAGATAAGTGCAATACCAGGCAACATTGGGCTTTGACTGATGCATAGATTATGAAAATCAGTGTTAAGCGGTTCAAAAGTTATTCATTTTTTTGTAACCACAATTTGGGAAAATATTGTTGTATTTTTCGCTATGTATTTGAATGGGAGAAAACGGCATCGAAATATGATAATATTCTTGTTTGTGTCGCATTCTTAATGGAATATTTTAAAACCAAATGATGGAATGTTTACCAAACCATACATTTTATTAAATAACATACAATTTTATACATATTTTTCTAATATGTCAACCTATATGGAAAATAATTGTTTATTAGCATTAAAATACATCGTAAAAAATAGTTTTTTTACCAAAAAAATACTCCAATTTTCAAGATAAATCTCATTTTAAATACAAGTCGTGAGCTTTTAACATAAATTGATATCTAATCTTAGTATCATATAATTATTGTCATCTACAAGGTAGAAATATCTTGTAAAATACATTTTTTTTAACGAAATTTGTTAACATGGCAACCATTTTTGAAAATGTGCTTTTGGTCTCGACATTAGGTATTTTAAGCAAAGATATATAAAATTATAAGAAATTAATGTCATATTAGTTCTATAAAACACAAATTGTTACTATAGTAACCATTTTAATATTTCACCCACATCATATATATTCTATTTAAAATCAATATATTCGTCGAAACAGTATACATTATCAATGCTGCAAAAACAATATTTATCTTGACAAACATGATTGTTCAAAGTAATTTCAGCTTGACCTTGGACAAGAAGGCCACATGGGTGTGGTATGGAATGAAAATATGGATGATGATAAGGAAGTATATGAAGTTTGAAGCCAATCCAACATACCGTTGCAGAGATAATGGGTCCCCGAAAACATTAAGGCAAATCGTACGGATGCAAATGTCTAAGCAATTTGACCTTGACCTTGGAAATGAAGGCCGCATGAGTGTGGTATGGAATGAAAATTTGGATGATGATAAGGAAGTATATGAAGTCAATCTGACTTTCCGTCACAGATAATGGGTACACAAACTCTTTAACGTGGACGGACAAACGGACGGAATTACGAAAACTATATACCCATCAACATACTTTGTATGCTGGGGGTAGATCTATATCTATAGTTTTTTATACACAGTCTAAACTTCATATATTTTACAACAATTACAAACAAGAGCGAGCAGTCATACCTGGAACACGACAGGTAACATATGTCATCAGTCCCATTTCTCCTGTCACAACCATAGCTGAGGAACTAGACTGGTGACCTAATTATGTCATAAGTCCCTTTTTTCCTATCACAGCCACAGGTTGAAGTAACTGACCGAGGTCTAGATACATTAAATATTCCTAAAAGCATCAATAAATGAAGAAACAAAATAAGGTAAACAATTACTCCCTCCATATACTCCATTTTAGGCCTATTTAATGTATTTATAGACCTCGGTCTATTACTTCAACCTGTGAAGGGACTGTGTCTCAGATATACAATATATAAATGTTCGCATCATGCAATGTAAATTACAAGAGCTCCGCGGAGCAAGATGTCCCGCCTGGCGCAGTTTGATAGTACATAAGGAGCTTGTAATAACCTTAGGGTTAGTGAGCACCATGGGCTTTCTGTAGAATGATGCGGGATGTTGTTACAAATGCATGTATGGAATATTAAAGAATAAACTGAGCGTTAACTTTTCCAAACACGTAAATTTCTAAGTCAGTGACCTTGACCTTTGGGTTTTGCGGGCACCATGGGCATTCTGTAGAATGATGCAGGATGTTGTTACAAATGCATGTATGGAATATTAAAGCATAAACTGAGCGTTAACTTTTCCAAACACGTAAATTTCTAAGTCAGTGACCTTGACCTTTGGGGTTAGCGGGCACCATGGGCTTTCTGTAGAATGATGCGGGATGTTGTTACAAATGCATATATGGAATATTAAAGCATAAACTGAGCGTTAAAACTGAGCATTAACTTTTCCAAACACGGAAATTTCTAATTCAGTGACCTTGACCTTTGGGGTTAATGGGCACCATGGGCTTTCTGTAAAATGATGTGGGATGTTGTTACAAATGCATGTATGGCATATTAAAGCATAAACTGAGCGTTAACTTTTCCAAACACGGAAATTTCTAAGTCAGCTACCTTGACCTTTGGGGTTAGCGGGCACCATGGGCTTTCTGTAGAATGATGCGGGATGTTGTTACAAATGCATGTATGGCATATTAAAGCATTCCATTGAGGGAAACAAAAGTTACAATGAATTAACCTGAGCGTTAAGTTTTAGAAACAGAGCTAAACGCAAAAACTTAACGTTGAATGCATGTGAAAAGTAGGTCAATGAACCATGAAAACTAGGTCAAGGTCACATGGGCTCCCTCTGTGTGAGATGGTTACACCACAGTGTTGATGTATACCGAAGCATTCCATCAAGTGAAACAGAAGTTGTAATACATTAAACCGAGCGTTAGTTTTTCCAAACACGGACGTTTCTAAGTCAGTGACCTTGACCTTTGGGGTTAGCGGGCACCATGGGATTTCTGTAGAATGATGCGAGATGTTGTTACAAATGCATGTATGGAATATTAACGCATTCCATTTAGGGAAACAGAAGTTACAATGAATTAAGTTTTTGAAACTGAGCTAAACACAAAAACTTAACGTTGAATGCATGTGAAAAGTAGGTCAATGATCCATGAAATGTAGGTGAAGGTCACATGGGCTCCCTCTGTGTGAGATGGTTACACAACAGTGTTGATGTATACCAAGTATGGAGGTCGTATGAGTTATAGATTTCTGGAAACTGAGCTAAATGCAAAAACTTAACGTGAAATGTTGACGCCGCCGCCGACGCCGCCGACGCCGCCGACGGAAAAGCTATGTCTATGTCCCACTTCTGCTGAAGCAGGCGGGACAAAAATGACATGTGGCTGCAAGTGGAGAAATGGGGCTCATGGGTTTTGCGACCAGTGTCCATCAAGATCAGCCAGTCAACCGCAGTCTGGTCAAGATCTGAACTGTTCGCCATTCCATCAATGAAACACCAGGCAAGCTTCAAACAAGCATTATAGATCGTTATCGGGCTACAAGAGTGTGATCAGGAGTTACACTGATCACAAATCCCTTAAGCCCCATTTCTCCAGTCACAGATGACACACACCGTGTGATTTTTTACATAAGAACATGTGCGATTGTTCATGAAATATATTTACATAAACTGTGATATTTTCTGTAAACTACGTCGAAAGGTGAATAAATTTTCATAGCAAATGAGAAATCACCAACATTCGACGTCTAATACAGATAATATCGTAAATAGTTTTCATGAAAAATCATACATGTTCTTAGGTAAAAATCGCACATGTTCTTAGGTACAAAATCACATGGTGTGTCATATGTCAATCAATCACACAATATTATTTGATGAACTTTCCAAAAACATGGGTTATATTCAAGTACATAATACTACCAGAAACTATGATAAACAGGGCAGATAATTTTGCATTTTCGATATACATGTACACCAGTAAGGAACTAGATGACCGCGGCCTGCATGTCACGCCTTGTGGCGAGGCATGGACACTAAAAAAAGAGATATAGTATAACGAAAAACTTTAACCAAAAAAAATTAACCAAAAACTTTAACCGACAAAGTGCCGACTATATTCCGCAACCGAAAACAAATTGTGAAATCTACTTTTTGTTGTGAAGTTTAAAAACAAAATTATAATAAGAACATGACTGTGCAATTGTTCATGAAAACATTTTCTGTAAATGACGTCTAAAGTTGAAGAAATTTAATAGCAAATGCGGAAACACCAATATTAGACGTCTAATATGGAAAATATCATAAATATTTTTCATGGAAAATCGTGCATTGTCATGTTCTTAGGTACAAAATCACATGGCGTATCTCATGTCAATCAATCCCCCCCCCCCCCCCCACACCCACATTTGAATGTGTACTAAAGGGACTGTGTCTCAGATATACAATATATAAATGTTCGCATCATGCAATGTAAATTAAAATGGCATGTGGCTGCAAATGGAGAAATGGGGCTCATGGGTTTTGCGACCAGTGTCCATCAAGATCAGCCCGTCAACCGCAGTCTGGTCAAGTTCTGAACTGTTCGCCATTCCATCAATGAAACACCCGGCAAGCTTCAAACAAGCAATATAGATCGTTATAGGGCTACAATAGTGTGATCAGGAGTTACACTGGTCACAAATCCATTAAGCCCCATTTCTCCAGTCACAGATGACACACGCCGTGTTATTTTGTACATAAGAACATATGACTGTGCGATTGTTAATGAAATATATTTACATAAACTGTGATATTTTCTGTAAACTTCGTCGAAAGATGAAGAAATGTTCATAGCAAATGCGGAATCACCAACATTCGACACCTAATACAGAAAATATCGTAAATATTTTTCATGAAAAATCGTACATGTTCTTAGGTACAAAATCGCACATGAGTATAACCCATGATATAACGCAAAATGAGCCCGATTTCTCCAGTTGCAACCATATGTTATTTACATTGCACGATGCGAACATTTTATATATTGTATATCTGAGACACAGTCCCTTTAGTAAATTCAAATGACATTATTCAGTATGAACTTGATGTAATAGTTATAGTTCACCGATTAGATTAGCTACTGTACGGGAGACGAGTTAACTCCATTCTGTTTCACGGAGCCTGTGTTCCGGTTTTCGTCCATCGTTCCGGCATTACAGGGTCCCTGTTGTAAGCTTCATAGAAAAAAATGTCGACCACAACGTCGCGATTTTACGGAATGGTCGAGGGTTCCCGGGTGGAGATAACTCGTCCACGACAGGTGCCCGGGGAATCCCAGTTGCGATGTAAATTATCGATAGCGAGGCTAATACACACAGTACACGCGTGATCTATAGGCCTACTATTTTTAGCAATGGATTATTCGCACATAGGCCAAATATAGCGATTAGTGATGTCACAGATTGTAAAATTAGCAAAGGTGATTCCGGAAGTAAATTGTTTGTGGAAAATATGGCGGATGCAAATGATGACTGCACAAATCTTTGGAAATTCTGATACACCAAGTCACAGTTCCGCTGTCATCTTTCATCCGGGTTACACAGTACAGGTAAACAAACCGCAATTTCCGATATTGCCATGCTGTCACAGCTGTCAGACGGATATAGTTTTGGCCTCCGTTCTCCATACACAACGTACAATGTATAATCTGATGTGTTTTGTTGACATTTACTTTTTAAAATGATTATGTTATATTATCTAAATGGAAATACTCGTCCCAGATACGTTAAACTGGTTGAGATGTTTGAATGAACACACTATTGACCGGTTCGCGTTTTGTATCAGTGGCCGACACCCACATATTCTGCAATTCCTATTGAATATGTAAAATATAATGTATGACATTGATTGCTGAATGTAATATTTCGTTCAGCAAACAATTATTTCCCTCGAGTTATTCCATGTTTTTTATGTTCAATTAGCTACCAAAAATCCATTGGTAAACACTTGGCTTGGAGATAAATGCGAGGAAGATAAATGAAACATGCAAGTTATTTACCATTCCAAATGTTTATTCATCTGTTTTTTTTATCTTAACCAATCAATCAATCAAATTCAGCATATATAGCTTGAAAATATGACCACGTCCGTAAATGTCAAGTGTCTATGCAGTACGGGCCCGATATGCAGCAAATCATCCCCAAATGTTCATATTTTAAAGCTATACATGTGCTGAGGTTGGTTGATTGATTGATTGATTGATTAATTATGAGATAAATGCAAGGGAGATAAATGAAACATGCAAGTTATATATTTACCATTCCAAATGTTTATTCATATGTTTTTTTATCTCAATCAATCGATCAATCAATCAAATTCAGCATATAGCCCCAATTCTCATGGATTCGTGCCTTCTCATTGATTCGTGCCCCTAGAAAACAAGTGAATAAGCATATTCTAGGAATAGTGTTAATTGAAAATTATTTTCAAAAGGTATTTTAAGTTGTATCTCACGGTTTTCTAAGTTACAGTTACATACAATTGTGATTTACCACCTATTTTGTGATTATTCTACATATTTCCTTAACCTGAAGAGGGTCTGTCCACAAATGATGCATAAAATGTGATATATGTTGATTTCTAGGTGAATCTGGACTTCACCATATTTAAATTTGTTTCATCTAGGCAGCAACACTTCTTTATTGTATGAGTGATCAAGGAATGTCACTCAAATGTGAAAAAGGTTGTAGGGCACGAACCTGATGAGAAGTTTCAAGATCAATTAGGTGACTTGGGTGGGTTATTTCTAGAGACTCTAAGACTTGCATAAACAATAATTTTGGTGAATTCCTTATGTGCACTCATAGTCAAGTGTTTGAACTTTATGTTGGTGTATACATTTTCAGGAATTAATCAGAATATAACACACAATATGAACTTATGTGCTTAGGGGCACGGATCCATGAGAATAGGGACTATAGCTTGAAAATATGACCACGTCCGTAAATGTCAAGTGTCTATGCAGTACGGGCCCGATATGCAGCCAATCATCCCCAAATGTTCATATTTTAAAGCTATATATGTGCTGAGGTTGATTGATTGATTGATTATTTGATTGATATAAAAACAGATGAATAGTAGTATACACATTTGGAATGGTAAATAACTTGCATGTTTCAATTGACCAAAATGGGTCAAACAACATTTATCTCCCTTGCATTTATCTCATAATTTATTTTGGATGAACTCCCTTGGCTGCTAGAATGCCTAAGTTAAATTAAAACATCGAAATAAGACTCTTTTTACCATAAAAACGTATTCAAATCGGGTTCAATAACTTCTTAAGAACGATATTAAAAAGTTTTGAGACATATTAATTGGATAACTTATTCATTACATGAGTATTTGGGGAGGATTTGGGGGAAAATGAGGATTTGGGGAGGATTTGGGTGAATCGTGCGGCCTGTCCTAAGACAGAATTTGACATACAATGTAATTAAATTCCTCAGGTGGGGATTTCACATGTACCAATGTATACTGTAGAATAGCGAATCAGATCTTATTCACACTTTATCTGTTGATTATGCTACATTTTCTGTACTAATTTCACATAAATGAATGTCAGTATTATGTAATGAACATATTTCAATAGCTCTGAACTCTGTTATAAATTTACAGATGTAGATTGCATTGGAAATGAAATATGTATTGTTCTAGTCCTACTAAAATGTATTTCAGAACTACAAGTTTGTTTTACTTTTACAATACTGACATTTCTTTCACTTGAAAAATACAAAATATATGTCACAATTAACAGCTAAATTGTGAATCAGATGATTTCCTACTCGGCCAGAGAGTATTCTGCAGAGTTTCTTCCTGCAACTAAATGGTGTGGATATACTGTCATCTTTATGGAAAAAATAAATATGCTGCATCCTTAGTGAATGAGACACAGAAGTTTAAAATTAGACAGTAACTTTATGAATGTGCCAAATTATCTTGTCTCCGTGTCGGCCCACATCCATGATGCACTATTCAACAGGGCCAGTTTCAGTAAACTTTGTACTATAACATATTCTTATGCATATTTTGCTAAGTTTACTCAACACATGAATGAGGCGGCGGACTACATGTACATTGGGGTCACTGAACATGAACAAATTCAACAAAGAATTCTCAAAATTGGCTGATAATGCAAATTTTGTTGTCGCTTTAAGCTTTGCGCTTACAAACGTCTTGGTCACACACACTTTAGTATTTCCCTGCATTCTACCACAGGTCTTCATCCCACCACAGTGAAGAAGAATCTGACTCCTCCATACAGGCAAGGAAACCTGCGATATGTAGCAGATGGTGTAACACGTTTTGCATATATGTAGACACATCTGTTAATGAGCTGCACCAAGGCAGGGTTAGTTTCATTTTAGGCATCAGTGTTTAGTATTGTAAAACCAGGATAAATGTTATGAACATGTTAAATATCACGGTTATATCAACACTAGAAACCTTAAAACTAGAGCAAGTGAGCTGCAGGGGCTCACAAATATCCATAGTTGCTGCTTGGTTTGACTAGACATATACCGGTACTCTCTCAATCCTTGTTTGACCTACAAATAATTTCCAACTGTTTAATTTGACCTTGACCTTGGGCATACATAAGCGAACCGACCCGGTGCGAATGGTTATCGGGGCGAAACGACCCGGGACCCGTACATATATAGAGTGATACCGATGAAAGCCGAAACACGTCGAATGCCTGTGCGCGTATACCCATCCTCAAGTTGTGTGTACACTGTGATCTGTTTAATTATACTTATGTCAGCTAAATAAAGGTCGATTTCAAAAGATGAATGTAAGCGGAATTTGCGGGTTTTGAAGCCAGTGAAGTGCGAGATATTCATTATGAGAATTTTCGGCAATATGACGTGTTACAGGTCGACTGAAATCGGGACTTTCCTGCTGATTTTGACTAAAAATTGTTTACGTGAATTTTCTGAGCGTCGTATTCCACCTTTCACAGGTGACCCTGGAATAAAAGTCCAAATTGACTCCGTCCGAGTATTTGAAATTATTTTTACATGACACAGATTTCAATAATATTTCCCTTGAAACAAATAGATACTTTCAAAAAATTAGACAACAGGAAAACACCTAAGAAAAATGCACGCATTGATATATATATTGATCAATGTCACCTGTAATTAGTACCTGTAAAATGGGACAGGTACAGTTTATGTCAGAGAAACATTCACCTGAAAGATGCATCTACCTTTGTACTTCATAACTGTACAAATGCTGAATAATATAGCAGGTAATATTGTTTATACCCAATATTTTGTCATTTTTTCATACCTTTCTAGGGCTCTAGATAAGGATTTATTCATTGAGTATTTTTGCTCCATGATATTTTTTTCAATTGGGTATTTTCAATTATCAATTGGGTACCTTACAACCGTTACCCCATTGTGTAAAATTGAATAGGGTATTTTCCAATTCTGGTATCAAAATGTGCAATAAACATGGCTACATAAAACATTGAATACGTGCATGTGACATCTTTTAAGTGTTAGTTAAAACTAATTAGAAATTATGTTTAATTGGGCCTTTGCTGCGTCTTTTTTCTCCACGTTTTGTTGAAGACATATTTATCGCGGTCTGTCAAATCTTAAACAATAACATCTGAAGTATATCCGAATGAAAAGAAACTTAGTCTATTTGCACGAACTTGGACGTTTCGCATCACAAACGTTTCGGACCAGGGTCGAGTGAGCCATATCCTTATTTTTTCGGTCACATCTCAAAGCAATTACTTACGCGTCGTCACCTGCGAACACTGTGCGTATTAAATGGCGAATTACAAAAAGGAATCGCCATTATCAATCGTAATCGACCGACCGGAAATTCATATGATGTGCTTTTCACTAATACCGTTTCCGTGTAATCTGCTAAAAAATAGTGAAATTTCCGGACCACTTGTGTCAATCTTGTAAATCCGTTGAGAATGGCGATAAAAAATTAAAAAAATTTAAGTGGCGATTATTTTATTTTCCCCAGCGGAATCCCTGTTATACATGTACTGACTTCTTGTTGTAGACATGTAGACATGGATGAACCAGATCAGGAAAACATGGGTTGATTGTAGATTTCTATCGTATTTTGTTATCTCAGTTATACCTGGAAAAAACTGATTGTGAAAAATGGAATTTGTGAAAATAATGTTTTTTTTATAATGTTTATAATACTGAAACAATAGTTATTTTCCAGTATTATGAATTGGAAGTGATTCTGAAGTGCTGTCGAAGCATGTTGTAAATTATTCTAAAGTTGTCAAAACATGTTTTTGATGATAAAAATGGAAAATAAACAGCAGACGACAAAATAGTTGTGACTTCAGGACTGTCTTGATATTAAAGTGGCATTTTCCTGTGGATTTTTTTTCTTCAAAAACGGTGATAAAATATCAACTTTACATATTTTTAAATTAAATAACTTTGGGTTATTTCAGTAAGCATAGTTGTGAACTATTTTAAGCTTTTATTGTTTATAGAAATAAAAAAAAAAAAATGTGAATATTCTTTTTTGGGGTAAAACATTGTATTGAAATTAACAATATAATGCTGGTGTATGTTTGTAAATGTAAACTAGGGTTCAATCCAAGTGTTTGTACAGTTAGATGATGTATATGTTCAGTTTTATTGAAAAATATAAAATGCCAATAAACAAATAGCAGCCTTCAAGTTGGGTCGGTGATGTTCTGTAGCCGATTTCATCAAAATTGCAAAGTATACTTTGCTAGATAAGTATACTTTGCTAGATAAGTATACTTTGCAATGTTGATGAAATCGGCTACTGGACTAACGACAAAAAATTAAGATAACGCTGTAAGGGTTAAATTAATTTCACTGGCGACTATATGGAAACTTATTAATTATTATCTCTAGACCTGCCTTCAGCCTTTCTTGAGGTAAAGTATGACAAAATAAATTTTGTTCCATGAATAATTATTTATTTTAGTATAATTTGAAATATTTTCAGTTCTTCACATAGAAGGCAATATGTTGATAATATCGTTAAATGCTGTTTCAGCAGCTCTGTAATTTCAAAATTTTCCCGGGTGGAGGGTGGGGTTTCTTCAACTTTCGACGTCATTTACAGAATTTTTTTTCATTTTTCACAGTCCTGTTCTTATTATAGTGTTTTTTTTTTAAACTTCACAACAAAAAATAGATTTCACAATTTTTCCTTACTGGTGTACATGTATATCGGAAATATAAAATTGTTCTTAGGTACAAAATCGCACATGTTCTTAGGTACAAAATCACATGGCGTGTCATATGTCAATCAATCACACAATTTTATTTCATGAACTTTCCAAAAACATGGGTTATATTTCAAGTACATAATACTACCAGAAACTATGGTAAACAGGGCAGATCATTTTGCATTTTCGATATACATGTACACCAGTAAGGAAAAATTGTGAAATCTATTTTTTGTTGTGAAATTTAAAAAAAAACTCTATAATAAGAACAGGACTGCAATTGTTCAAGACGTTATTTTCTGTAAATGACGTCGAAAGATGACGAAATTTTCATAGCAAATGCGGAATGGAATCACCAATATTAGACATCTAATACGGAAAATATTGTAAATATTTTTCATGGAAAATCGTGCATCGTCATGTTCTTAGGTACAAAAGTACAAAATCACATGGCGTATCTCATATGTGATAATGTCAATCAATCTCCCCCCCCCCCCCCCACCCCCCCCCCCCCCCCCCCCCCCCCCCCCCCCCCTCCCCCCCCCCCCCCCCCCCCCCCCCCACCCCCCCGGGAAAATTTTGAAATTACAGAGCTGCTGAGACACAGCATTTAACGATATTATCAACATATTAACATATTGCCTTCTATGTGAAGAACTAAAAATATTTCAATTTATATCGATGGTCTAGTAACATAAGGTCGTAACTGCTATGCTTTAGACCATCGATATACTAAAATAAATCATTATTCATGGAACAAAATTTATTTTGTCATATTACCTCGAGATAGGCTGAGGGCAGGTCTATAGAGATAATAATAAGTTTAGGTGGGTGGGGGTGCGAGGGAGAGATATATTGTGGTTTCTAGGTAATGATAGAGAAAGACAGACAGAGAGACAGAGAGACAGAGAGACAATACGGAATAATGAAACTCCATTTTGTTTTTCTTTTTTTTTCCATACTATATTCCAATGCGCATTTAAGGCATTTCTACTCCTGATCATTTAAAACGCATATTTTCAAGCCTCTCTCTCGATAATTTGAAGATGTTTATTCGTGCACATTCTGTCCATTTCGTCATCTTTTCGCGTTTAATGGTCACAAAATAATGGCGATTTACGAAATGGTGCGAGGGTTTCCAAGTATCCATGGGGACTCTCGTAAGCGAGTCTAGGTACAACGACAACACAATTTTGAAATTTAGTAACTTCGTAAGCTATATTCAGTATACTTTCCGATGTTATCTACATTTTGTTTTAGAAGCATTTTGCCCTTCGGGCCAAATTATTCGTCGCCCGTATTAGTAATACCACGTGTCGTGAAAACCCTCCTGCTTGGTTTACGGTAAGACAAATTTTACACTTTCAAACATATGTTCAACCTAGTTTCACTGAATGGTAAGTTTTCATATACGCGTAACATAAAGCGGGCGACAAAGAGTCGCCCGTATTATCATAATTATAATTAATTTATATTAACCAATTAATATATTTAAAATGATCTAAATCAGTGAAATTATCATTTCTCACAAATTCATTTTTAGGTCCGAAACTGTGTGGGGCGACTTGCTCGGGTGTCAATCGATAAGACCTTTATTCTTTCAGCTTAAAACTCACTTTCGATCGTAAATAAATGTATTTTTTTTGTTGAAACGCATTCTCAATTGAATATATTCAGTGTTTCTTGCCAGTTTGGATCGGTTTTGACGCTATGCAAAACTATAACTTGGAAGTTGAATTTAAAAAACGTACGCATATTCGTTTCCGCGAAATGGCGTGTGGTTCTATTATTAGAAATAAACTTCCTCGATTTCCTTTAAATTAATTATAAATGTCTCAAGTGTCCAATGAATGTCCCGACAGGTGTCGCTAGCGTGGGAAAACTGCCACACATTATATTGAGGGGCGGTCATTACGGAAACAAACATAAATTAATTATTCACTATTCGGACGCGTGTAGATTAAAAACGCGATATTTGATTGGCTATTGGCATGCAGACCAATGATATTTGACTTTATGATTGCTATTCACCAATAGGGAAGCAGCTTACAACCATTTTCACCGACATATTTTTGTAAACAAACACAGCTCGATGACTTTCACTTCATGTTCTAAACTAGTAAAGAACGAGGAGAATTTGTCAATTCGTCACTGGCTGAGCTCGTCACCAACTTGAACATTTCATCGGACACGAGGACCGAAGTTTCGAGAATATTTACCGGTCCTGGTCAATTTTTGTCGGCGGTCTTTCGCGGATACTGTAGTAGCTAGTGAAATTAATTTAACCCTTACAGCGCTATCTTAATGTGTTGTCGTTAGTCCAGTAGCCGATTTCATCAACATTGCAAAGTATACTTATCTAGCAAAGTATACTTTCAGGAAGTAATCATTTATGTTTCCCGAAATGCATTATTTCATATAAAACTAACGACTGATGATGATTCAAAGTATGCAGAATTATTATACTGAATTTATTACATTATTACAGTCAAAATGACTGATAATGTAATAAATTCAGTATAATAAAAATTAATAAAAAATTGAAAATTTCTCCCTCAAAGTATACTTTGTTAGATAAATTTTGATGAAATCGGCTACAGAACATCACCGACCCAACTTGATGGCTACTATTTGTTTATTGGCATTTTATATTTTTCAATAAAACTGAACATATACAGCATCTAACTGTACAAACACTTGGATTGAACCCTAGTTTACATTTACAAACATACACCAGCATTATATTGTTAATTTCAATACAATGTTTTACCTCAACAAAAATTATTCACAAGTTTTGTCAATATCTTTTTTAATATTTTGTTTTATTTCTATAAACAATAAAAGCTTAAAATATTTCACAACTACTATTTACATGCATACTGTACTGAAATAACCCAAAGTTATTTAATTTAAAAATATGTAAATTTGATATTTTATCAGTTTTTGAAAAAAAAATCCACAGGAAAATGCCAATTAATATCGAGACAAGACAGTCATGAAGTCACGACTATTTTGTCGTCTGCTGTTTATTTTCCATTTGTATCATCAAAAACATGTTTTGACAACTTTAGAATAATTTACAACATGCTTCGACAGCACTTCAGAATCACTTCCAATTTATAATACTGGAAAATAACTATTGTTATAAACTATTATAAAAAAACATTATTTTCACAAATTTCATTTTTCACAATCAGTTTTTTTCAGGTATAACTGAGATAACAAAATACGATAGAAATCTACAATCAACCCATGTTTTCCTGACCTGGTTCATCCATGTCTACATGTCTGTATATCTGAAACCCAGTGCCTTTAATACCCGAGACGAAATACTTTCATACAGTCATTACCTAACGAAAATCCATTCTGAGATACGTACAGTGAATTGTGGTGTTCGTTGTAACAGATCCTCCAAGGCAACATCTGTCCGTCCCCGAAGACTTCAATACTGCGGGTACAATCCGCCGTTATGTGGTTGATGTTCTTAGACCCGTGGTCGCAGACATAGATACTTCCGTCTGAGTGGACGGTGAGTCCGAGTGGATCCACCAATTTGTATCGGGCCAGCACGACGCCATCCCGGGTCACACGTGTTACCACGCGGCCGCCGTCTGTCGTGATAAACTCCCCCCGGGCGTTGTGGATTATATACTGGAGGCCGGCGCCATCAGGACATGTCCATACAGTTCTCACCTTCCTACCCCTCATGTCAATCTCCACAATGTGTGGTGATCTCCAATCTACCGCCGCAAGGTTGTCGCCACATCTGGTCACATTGGTGCAATCCACTGCGGTCTCGATGATCCGTCCGAGGGTCAGGATGCCGGACACCGACACCAACTGGATCTTCTTGTCGTTTGGCAGACAGACGGCCACCTGTCCGTCGTCTATCTCCGCAATGTCGTAGGGCTGGGATTGTAGTTTAACGTGGGACACGAGTTTATGGTTGACGTCAAACAGTTTTATGTTGTGATTGTTCCAGTCCGACACTAGTAGCCGGCCGTCGGCGAGCGCGAGTAAACCCATGACGTGACACATCTTGCGATCTGTAGGTCCGCGTACATTAATGTCACCCAGACATGGGAAGATTCCAAGAGCACCAGCACTCTGTAACTGATCCAATACTGTTGTATTTCCTAACAATACGCACGACTTTACTTTGCATTTATGTGAACTATCGGAAGTTGATGTTTTGCACTCGGCGATGAAAGTTTCAGCCTCCTTCAACAAAGGAACCAGACTATTATTGCGACCTTTCTTTTCTTCGTCGCCGATGTCCGTCCGTCCGTCCGTGATTCGATCGACGTATTTACTACTTAATTCACAAACGTCCTTTAATCGGCGAGTTATGGCGTCCACATGATTACTACATTTCTCCTCCTCGTCGGCGAGGAGTCGGTCAAAGATGGCGTCACCGGCCTCCGCTCCTGCCATATCTGCATATATTTGATGATTAAAAGTAGAATTATTATACTGAATTCATTACAAAATGGCTGTGATAATGTAATGAATTCAGTATAATAAAAATCTTTAAATTGAAATTTTCTCCCTGAAAGTATACTTTGTTCGTGAAATCGGCTACAGATGAACTTTACTCTGGGGTGGATTTGGAAATATTCCTGACACAAGTTTTATCCTCCACAGTCCAGCTGTATGTAAGTATTATAATCCACGATACGCCGCACTCCAATGTTTACAATGTTGTGTCTTGTGTTTGGTCTGGACTGGTACCGAAAGATTGACGATATTTTAGGGTGACACGAAATACCTAAATATAACCAAATACTGCCCAAATATACCCAAATATAGTATATAATAGCATCAAATGTGGTTGTTTTATGAAAATAACATAAAATAATATATGCTACTCGTATTTATTATATGATATAGTCATATATATCCATTAGAATATGCTATTTGTGCAAAAAAAAAACACCTGAGATGGCTAATGTGAAACTGTGCCAAGGGAGATTATTAATATAAGTCAATGATCAATCAACGACATTCATTTAAACATGCTTTATGTATCAACACATTACGTGAACATAGGACGAATGCAGAGACATCAGCTAGTTATCTACCTTGAAAATGGGTATCCACACGGTGATACAAATATGTTTATGAGCGCTATGTACGGCTCTGCAACGAATATTTCCTCAGATTGCGGAAGCAACATTTTTGTCGCGCCTGCTTTAGCAGAGGCGCGACTATAGTCGGCGCTTTTTCCGTCGTCGTCGTCGTCGTCGTCCGCGTCGTCGTCGTCCGTGTCGTCCGCGTCGTCCGGTTTTTTTGTAAGGCAAATGCGTTAAAGTTATTGTTATACGACCGTTTTTAAAAAACGGTACGTATTATGTTTTACCGCACGACGGGCGGGCGGGCCGGCGGGCGGGCGGCTGAAGAAAAAGCGCATAGTTCGTGTACACAACTCCTCCGAAACTGTTCAGTCGATCGATCTGAAACTATACACACGTCTTCTACACATATTGAAGATGTGCACCTTGGTGTTTTTATGCCGAAAAAATATTTTTTAACAAAAATATCGCCTTTTTAACTTAGCCATTTTTTCTTCATTTTTCTATACATTTCTATATACGGTACAGAGTTTGTGTACACAACTCCTCCGAAACCGTTCATAGATCGTTCTGAAACTATACACACGTCTTCTACACATATTGAAGATGTGCACCTTGGTGTTTTTATGTCGAAAATATATTTGTTAACAAAAATATCACCTTTTTAACTTAGCCATTTTTTCTACATTTTTCTATACAATTCTATATACGGTACAGAGTTTGTGTACACAACTCCTCCGAAACTGTTCAGTCGATCGTTCTGAAACTATACACACGTCTTCCACACATATTGAAGATGTGCACCTTGGTGTTTTAATGCGGAAAAAATATTTTTTAACAAAAATATCACCTTTTTAACTTAGCCATTTTTTCTACATTTTTCTATACAATTCTAAATACGGTACAGAGATTGTGTACACAACTCCTCCGAAACCTTTCAGTCGATCGTTCTGAAACTATACACACGTCTTCTACACATATTGAAGATGTGCACCTTGGTCTTTTTATGCGGAAAAAATATTTTTTAACAAAAATATCACCTTTTTAACTTAGCCATTTTTTCTACATTTTTCTATACAATTCTAAATACGGTACAGAGTTTGTGTACACAACTCCTCATAGTATCTCTTCATATACCTTTTCATAATATCTCTTTAACCCCTTGCCAGACATTGATAATATTTCACATCAATGTTTGTCTAGGGATGATGCTTCATTACGCACACCCCCACATCCAAATTTTGAAGGTCAAGGTCATTTATTTCCTTGTAATGTTCACCGGTTTTGTAACAGAAATGCGTTAAAGTTATTGTTTTTTCACAATATCTCTTTAACCCCTTGCCAGACATTGATAATATTTCACATCAATGTTTGTCTAGGGATGATGCTTCATTACGCACACCCCCACATCCAAATTATCAAGGTCAAGGTCATTTATTTACTTGTAATGTTCACCGGTTTTGCAACAGAAATACGTTAAAGCTATTGTTTTTTCACAATATCTCTTTAACCCCTTGCCAGACTTTGATAATATTTCACATCAATGTTTGTCTAGGGATGATGCTTCATTACGCACACCCCCACATCCAAATTCTCAAGGTCAAGGTCATTTATTTACTTTTAATGTTCACCGGTTTTGTTCACCGGTCCCGTGTCCTGTATTTGTAATTAACGTAATTACGTCAATTATTGGCAGTAAACTGTTCCCTTTGAAATTTAAAATTAAACTATCAGGAGGAAATGAACGGGACGTATAACACGGCAAACTGTTACCAAACTAAACGTAAAAAAACAGTTCACACAGTAAGCCAGATGGCCGACGGCAGTACCAAGGCTATATTCATAGAAAATAGCCCACAAAGGCTGACAGATGGTACCACAAAGGCTACACTCACATAGAAAATGGTCGACAAAGGCTGACAGATGGTAACACAAAGGCTACATTCACATAGAAAATAGTCAACAAAGGCTGACAGGTGGCACCACAAAGGCTGCATCGACATAGAAAATAGTCAACAAAGGGTAATATATGGTACCACAAAGGCTACATTTACATCGACATAGAAACTAGTCGACAAAGGCTGACAGATGGCACCACAAAGGCTGCATCGACATAGAAAGTAGTCGACAAAGGGTAATATATGGTATCACAAAGGCTGCATGTACATAGAAAATAGTCGGCAAAGGCTTACAGATGGCACCACAAAGGCTGCATCGACATAGAAAGTAGTCGACAAAGGGTAATAGATGGTACCACAAAGGCTACATTCACATATAAAATAGTCAACAAAGGCTGACAGATGGTACCACAAAGGCTACACACACATAAAAAATAGTCGAAAAAGGCTGATAGATGGCACCACAAAGGCTGCATCGACATAGAAAATAGTCGACAAAGGCTAAAAGATGGTACACAAAGGCTACATTCATGTACAGTGTACATAGAAAATAGTCAACAAAGGCTGACAGATGGCACCACACACATAGAAACTAGTCGACACAGGCTTACAGATGGCACCACAAAGGCTGCATCGACATAGAAAATAGTCGACAAAGGCTGACAGATGGTACCACAAAGGCTACATTCACATAGAAAATAGTCAACAAAGGCTGACAGATGGCACCACAAAGGCTGTATCGACATAGAACATAGTCGACAAAGGGTAATAGACGGTACCACAAAGGCTGCATCGACATAGAAACTAGTCGACAAAGGCTAATAGATGGTACCACAAAGGCTACAATCACATAGAAAATAGTCAACAAAGTCTGACAGATGGTACCACAAAGGCTGCATCGACATAGGAAATAGTCGACAAACGGTAATAGATGGTACCACAAAGGCTGCATCGACATAGAAAATAGTCGACAAAGGTTAATAGATGGTACCACAAAGGATATATTCATATGGAAAATAGTCGACATAGGCTGACAGATGACACCACAAACGCTATATCGACAAAGAAAATAGTCGACATAGGCTGACAGATGACATCACAAAGACTATATCAACAACAAAAAAAGTCGGCAAATGCGGAAAGTACGAATGAACGTCGCCGTTCTTATAGTTTTCGCTTTGTGATTGTGTGGGATCACGTGTTTCCTTACGGTGTGACGTACGTCATGTTTGTTTATATTTCCTTTGATATCTTTCGAATGGTCTGACTGGAGGAATCACAAAGGCTATATGTACTTAAATAATAGATCACAAAGGTTATATGTACTTATTATATAGACGACAAAGGCTGACAGGAGGAACCACAAATGCTATATGTACTTATTATATAGAAGACAAAGTCTGACAGGAGGAACCACAAAGGCTATATTTACTTATTATATAGACGACAAAGGCTGACAGGAGGAACCACAAATGCTATATGTACTTATTATATAGACGACAAAGTCTGACTGGAGGAACCACAAAGGCTATATGTACTTATTATATAGACGACAAAGTCTGACTGGAGGAACCACAAATGCTATATTTACTTATTATATAGACGACAAAGTCTGACTGGAGGAACCACAAAGGCTATATGTACTTATTATATAGACGACAAAGTCTGACTGGAGGAACCAAAAAGGCTATATGTACTTATTATATAGACGACAAAGGCTGACAGAGGAACCACAAATGCTATATGTACTTATTATATAGACGACAAAGGCTGACAGGAGGAACCACAAAGGCTATATTTACTTATTATATAGACGACAAAGGCTGACTGGAGGAACCACAAAGGTTATATGTACTTATTATATAGACGACAAAGGCTGACAGGAGGAACCACAAAGGTTATATGTACTTATTATATAGACGACAAAGGCTGACAGGAGGAACCACAAATGCTATATGTACTTATTATATAGACGACAAAGTCTGACAAGAGGAACCACAAATGCTATATGTACTTATTATATAGACGACAAAGGCTGACAAGAGGAACCACAAATGCTATATGTACTTATTATATAGACGACAAAGGCTGACAGGAGGAACCACAAAGGTTATATGTACTTATTATATAGACGACAAAGTCTGACTGGAGGAACCACAAAGGCTATATGTACTTATTATATAGACGACAAAGGCTGACAAGAGGAACCACAAATGCTATATGTACTTATTATTATAGACGACAAAGGCTGACAGGAGGAACCACAAATGCTATATGTACTTATTATATAGACGACAAAGGCTGACAAGAGGAACCACAAAATGCTATATGTACTTATTATATAGACGACAAAGGCTGACAGGAGGAACCACAAAGGCTATATGTACTTATTATATAGACGACAAAGTCTGACAGGAGGAACCACAAATGCTATATGTACTTATTATATACGACAGGAAAAGGCTGACAGGAGGAACCACAAATGCTATATGTACTTATTATATAGACGACAAAGTCTGACTGGAGGAACCACAAAGGCTATAGTACTTATTATATAGACGACAAAGGCTGACAGGAGGAACCACAAATGCTATATGTACTTATTATATAGACGACAAAGGCTGACAAGAGGAACCACAAATGCTATATGTACTTATTATATAGACGACAAAGGCTGACAGGAGGAACCACAAATGCTATATGTACTTATTATATAGACGACAAAGTCTGACTGGAGGAACCACAAAGGCTATATGTACTTATTATATAGACGACAAAGGCTGACAGGAGGAACCACAAAGGCTATATGTACTTATTATATAGACGACAAAGTCTGACTGGAGGAACCACAAAGGCTATATGTACTTATTATATAGACGACAAAGGCTGACAGGAGGAACCACAAAGGCTATATGTACTTATTATATAGACGACAAAGGCTGACAGGAGGAACCACAAATGCTATATGTACTTATTATAGACGACAAAGTCTGACTGGAGGAACCACAAAGGCTATGTACTTATTATATAGACGACAAAGTCTGACTGGAGGAACCACAAAGGCTATATGTACTTATTATATAGACGACAAAGGCTGACAGGAGGAACCACAAGGCTATATGTACTTATTATATAGACGACAAAGGCTGACTGGAGGAACCACAAATGCTATATGTACTTATTATATAGACGACAAAGGCTGACAGGAGGAACCATGCTATATGTAATATTATATAGACGACAAAGTCTGACTGGAGGAACCACAAATGCTATATGTACTTATTATATAGACGACAAAGTCTGACAGGAGGAACCACAAATGCTATATGTACTTATTATATAGACGACAAAGGCTGACAGGAGGAACCACAAATGCTATATGTACTTATTATATAGACGACAAAGGCCGACTGGAGGAACCAAAAAGGTTATATGTACTTAAAAATAGACGACAAAGGCTGCCTGGAGGAACCACAAAGGCTACATGTACTTAACAAATAGACGACAAAGGCTAACTGGAGACACAACAAAGGCTATATGTATAATAGATCACAAAGGTTATATGTACTTAGAAATTAGACGACATGGGCTGACTGGAGGAACCACAAAGGCTATATGTACTTATTATTTTGACGACAAAGGCTGACTGGACAACCACAAAGGCTATATGTACTTCAAAATGGACGACCCACTGAGACCGAAGGAACCACAAAGGCTATATATGGGCCGCGTCATGCGAAAACCGGGCTTAATGACAAAAATTTCATTTTTCACTTTTTTGCATATTCTGAATAGCGCATCTTTTAAAAGTCATATACCACGAAAGATATCAATGTATCTCAATTATTGTTCATGTTACATGTATTTTTGTAACACGTGGTATAAGCGAAAACGACGTTTTATCTCAATGGCGTCGCAATTACGACGTTAACATTAACGGGCGACTTCAACGTCAATAAGAACGTTTAAGCGTAATGGAGTAGTAAACGAATAGGCCTGCCATGTAGGTTGATTTTAAGTAGTGTATATATAATTGTATACTATTAGTGAATAATTGACAGACGACACGTAACCTTGGGCAAAGTCAACATTATATTGTGTGTACATTTTGCACAACTTCGAACGCCAAAAATATATGAGCCGCGCCGTGCGAAAACCGGACTTAATGACAACATTTTCAGTTTTTGCTTTTTCGCGTATTATGAATTGTGCATCTTTTAAAAGCCATATGCCGCCTAAATTATCAATGTATTCCAATTATTTTTCATTTTAAAAGTATTTTTATGACGCGTGGTAAAAACTTATATGACGTTTTAGATCAATGACGTCGAAATTACGACCTTTTTATCAACGGGCGTATACAAGGGGTGTTGATCCGGACAAATCCTATAGATTTTAGATTTGTCATCTTTTATCGCATGTTAACCAAATTTGGATATCTCGTAGCCTGGCCAAGTGTCTCCCATTAGGCCAAGACAAAGTATGAAAATAATGTTTATGGCAATTACTAATGTAACGTCATGTTTTGGATTGCGGCCCAAGTAACGTAATTTCGTATGAATAATTTTCAAATAAGGCAGAGAGGCGTTTCCCTGTTGTTTGCTGCTATCTGAAAGAATTTTGGGGAATAATAGCGACATCATAACATTTCGTATGTGACGACATATTTTAAAGTAGGCAGTAGGCCGCTTATAACATTAACACGACAAAACACGATACCGGGCAGATTTTGTAGTGTGATACCTTGTAATTGTCGCCGTGTGTCTTTCTTGAGGATCGTATTACCATCGCCTGATATACATTTCTGATGATTTGATAATACACAAGCACTTTCGACTACAAAAGCAAGTTTATGCACATCACATTTACAATTAATATGTTAATACATTTATTTTAAATTCAATACAAACCCCGGATATTTATTTCATTATATAGCTGCGTGTCTACCTCCATTTATGATACAATGAGTGGCATTAAATGGCATATTATTCGCTAAGTACTGGATGGAATTGTTCAAAAGTCTGAATTTACCAAGATAATAGATGGTAATATCGTTGGCATACACTAGGTTGTTCATATTTAAGATTATTTAGGAATCAGAGTGCAGTGTAAGCGAAGACTTCGCTGATATGTAGCCAGTTTTGAATTCATAAGGACAACCGACGAAAAAGAGTAAAAATGTCAAAGAACGACAGTTAGGCGACAATGTACAGCGCCTGAAGCATTTCTAAGTCATTGATGCTGCGAGGAACTCGTGCAAGTATCCTTACTATAATATTTTGTCACGATACCATGGCCATAACGTCAAACATGTATTCACGTTCAATGACGTCACAAGTACGCGACGTCAAGTCATGACGTCATAATATGTGTGCCGAGGTACAAGGTATCGCGTCTCATATTAGTGAAAGTTTCAGTAAGTTATCATTTTCTGATTTATGTTCACACTTAATGTTAACTGACACCAGTAAATGTAAATGGGAGGGCAAACTGTGAACTTTTATGGCGACGCTAGACAATTTGAAACGTCGTTTTTCCGACGTTGTTTACCGCTTTTCATGACGTTGTCATTAAGCCCGGTTTTCGTATGGCGCGGCCCAATTATGTACTTAAAAATAGACGACACACTGTAACCGGAGGAACCACAAAGGCTACATGTACTTAAAAAATAGACGACAAAGGCTCACTGGAGGAACCACAAAGGACATGTACTTAAAAAATAGACGACAAAGGCTCACTGGAGGAACCACAAAGGCTACATGTACTTCTTAAAAAATAGACGACAAAGGCTCACTGGAGGAACCACAAAGGCTACATGTACTTAAAAAATAGACGACAAAGGCTCACTGGAGGAACCACAAAGGCTACATGTACTTAAAAAATAGACGACAAATGCTCACTGGAGGAACCACAAAGGCTACATGTACTTAAAAAATAGACGACAAAAGCTCACTGGAGGAACCACAAAGGCTATATGTATTTATACTTTATAGCCTTTGTAGCCTTTTCAAGCCTTTGGGGTGTTTAGGGTGACCGGTTTGATCAGGATCACTGCTCACGCAATAATTACCCAAATATTGTCAAAATGAATGTTCAGATATACCCAAGTATTGTGTTTAGCAGCGTTTGATGTGTGTTATAATAATGACATTTGCATGAAATAATATGTGACTGAATGTAAATGTACCACATGTCACACATCGCAGTATCTGTGCGTACGTACTCCCAAGATCATACTTGGTGCTTCAAAAACTTTAATGCTCGGGTTAATATCTTATAATTTCTGTTTTCTTTCACGGATCAGCTTCATATTTCATATACACTTAGTGCTTCAAAAACTTTAACGCTCGGGTAAATATCTTATACTTTCTGTTTTCTTTCATAGATCATCTTCATATTTCATATATGCATTGCTCTAATGGTCCTCTACCGCCCTGTACCAAATCCACGTTCGTCCTGCCCCGCCAATCCCAGGGATAAGGTCACATACTTGGTGCTTCAAAAACATTAACTCTCTGGTAAATATCTTATAATTTTTAGCCAGGTTTTTTGAAAAAAAATCCAGGCTATTGGATTGGCGAAAGCCGGGCGGGCGGGCGGGCGGCGGGCTGCGTCCACAATCAATGTTAAGTTTTCGTGTTTCAGTCCATTTCTTTGTTACTGTACCACCTAGGACCACCAAACTTTCACAGCTTCATAATCAAGGGGTGCCCACCACATATTACTATCCAACATATTACTTTTTTTTGAACTTGACCCATTTTTTCCGCGCAGTCGACTTAGCCATTTTCAATGTTAAGTTTTCGCGTTTACAATGTTAAGTTTTCGTGTTTAAGTCCATTTCTTTGGTACTGTAACACCTAGGACCACCAAACTTTCACAGCTTCATAACCAAGGGGTGCCTACCACATAAAACTATGCAACATGTGACCATTTTTTTTACCTTCACCTATTATTTCTACGTAATTGACTTTTTCAACGTTAACTTTTTAACGTACGTCTGGTTAAAGTTTTTTGATTAAAAGTTTTTCGTTATACTATATCTCTGCAACTGCTTCGCCCATTACCTTGAAACTTCACATGGGTGTTTATCATCATCCATATTTTCATTCTACCTCCCCCAACCGTGCGGCCCCTGTGCCCAATGTCAAGGTCAAATTACTTTGAATTTTGTTTGTGTACTATATCTCTGCAACTGCTTCACCCATTACCTTCATACTTCACATGGGTGTTTATCATTATTGTCGCACCCGCTTGCGATATCGTCCGCATTTTGGCATACGTCTGTCCGTACGTCCATGTGTCCGGTTAAAGTTTTTTCGTTAAAGTTTTTCCATTTCCTATCTATTTTTGTTAGTGTCCATGCCTCGCCCCAAGGCTCGACATGCAGGCCACGGCCATCTAGTCTACAAAAGGTGGGTATAATTATGTTACCCAAGTGTCTATGCTTGGAAAAAACCTGGCCTTCGTGGCTTTGCCTCGTTTCTTGTTTTTCTTTCCATTCACGGATCAACTTCTTATTTATTTCATATACGCGTTGCTCTAATGGTCCTCTACCGCCCTGTGCCAAATCCACGTTCGTCCTGCCGCCGCCAAGCCCAGGGTCAAGGTCACATACTTAGTGCTTCAAAAACTTTAACGCTCGGGTAAATATCTTATAAGTTCTGTTTTCTTTCATGGATCATCTTCATATTTCATATACGCATTGCTCTAATGGTCCTCTACCGCCCTGTGCCAAATCCACGTTCGTCCTGCCCCCGCCAATCCCAGGGTCAAGGTCACATACTTGGTGCTTCAAAAACTTTAACGCTCAGGTAAATATCTTATAATTTTTCTTTCCATTCACGGATCAACTTCATATTTCATATACGCGTTGCTCTAATGGTCCTCTACCGCCCTGTGCCAAATCCACGTTCGTCCCGCCCCCGCCCCCAAGCCCAGGTAACATCACATACTTATGCTGTCAAAAACTTTAAACGCTCAGGTAAATATCTTATAATTTCTGTTTTCTTTCACGGATCAGCTTCATATTTCATATATGCATTGCTCTAATGGTCTCTACCGCCCTGTGCCAAATGCACGTTCGTCCTGCCCCCGCCAAGCCCTGGGTCAAGGTCACATACTTTGTGCTTCAAAAACTTTAACGCTCAGGTAAAAGACAATTTTGACTTGGAATTTGGCCTCATTTATTATCAAAGCGATATGTGGGACATCCGTGTTCTATGAACACATTTTCTAGTTTATTGAACTTCACACATGCATAGAAGACGACCCAAAGGTGTGTCGCACGTAAGAATGACAACTCTTGCGCCGTTAATTTCTTAGTTATCTCCCTTTGTTGTTTTGTGCACTGATTTCGTGTCCGGAGCATAACTCGAACATCCTTTGGAATATTTTCATGAAACTTCACACATGCATAGACCACAACCCTAAAGGTGTGTCATGCAAGAATGACAACTCTTGGATCACTAATTTTTTAGTTATCTCCGTTTGTTTTGTCCGTCACTGATTTTGTCTCCGGAGCATAACTCAAACACCCTTTTTAGCTCACCTGAGCGAAGCTCATGTGAGCTATTGTTACCGCAATGTGTCCGTCGTCGTCCGTCGTCCGTCGTCGTCCGTCGTCCGTCGTCGTCCGTGAACATTTTCAAACGTCTTCTCCTTGGTAACCATTGGGCCTATAGTCACCAAACTTCATGGTCATGGTCCTTAGGTAGAGGGATTACAAAATTGTTAAAATGACGTCATTACGTAATCCAAGATGGCTGCTGTCTAAAAATAGCACAAATTCTTCAAAAATCTTCTTCTCAAGAACCGCCAACCGGATTTCGACAAAACTTGGTAGAAATGATCGATGTTCAATGCTCTTTCAAAGTTGTTAAAATGGTGACCCCGTGGTCAAAAATGGGCGTGGCCTGTTGGGTCAAATTGGGGTCAAATTTTATTTTTGACCGAATATGGTCATGTCATTTATCAAATCGAAGGTATCAACCAGGCGATCACTCTGGTGCATTTCTTGTCGAAATCGGATGGTTATGTCATCCAAGATGGTCGCCGAAATGTCAATAGGTTGTTCTTTTATTAGCTCACCTGAGCAAAGCTCATGTGAGCTATTGTTACCGCAATGTGTCCGTCGTCCGTCGTCCGTCGTCCGTCGTCGTCCGTGAACATTTTCAAACGTCTTCTCCTCGGTAACCATTGGGCCTGTAGTCACCAAACTTCATGGTCATGGTCCTTAGGTAGGGGGATTACAAAATTGTTAAAATGACGTCATTACGTAATCCAAGATGGCCGCCGTCTAAAAATAGCATAAATTCTTAAAAAATCTTCTTCTCATGAACCGCTAGCCGGATTTCGACGAAACTTGGTAGGAATGATCGATGTACATTGCTCTTTCAAAGTTGTTAAAATGGTGAACCCAGGGTCAAAAATGGGCGTGGCCCGTGGGGTCAAATTGGGTTCAAATTTTATTTTTGACCGAATATGGTCATGTCATATATCATATTGAAGGTATCAATGAGGCGATCACTCTGGTGCATTTTTTGTCGAAATCGGATTGTTATGTCATCCAAGATGGCCGCCGAAAGGTCAAACGGTCGTTCTTTTATTAGAGATTTCAAAATTCTTCTTCACATGAACCGCTTGGCCCATGGTAGCCAAACTTAAAAGTTATGGTCCATGGGTGAAGCCTTTTCAGATTTGTTAAAATGGAGGTCATCGCTAATCCAAGATGGCCGCCGTCTAAAAATAGCATAAATACTTAAAAAATCTTCTTCTCATGAACCGCTAGCCGGATTTCGACGAAACTTGGTAGGAATGATCGATGTACATTGCTCTTTCAAAGTTGTTAAAATGGTGACCCCAGGGTCAAAAATGGGCGTGGCCCGTGGGGTCAAAATTGGGGTCAAATTTTATTTTTGACCGAATATGGTCATGTCATATATCAAATTGAAGGTATCAATGAGGCGATCACTCTGGTGCATTTTCTGTCGAAATCGGATTGTTATGTCATCCAAGATGGCCGCCGAAAGGTCAAAAGGTCGTTCTTTTATTAGAGATTTCAAATTCTTCTTCACATGAACCGCTTGGCCCATGGTAGCCAAACTTAAAAAGTTATGGTCCATGGGTGAAGCCTTTTCAGATTTGTTAAAATGGAGGTCATCGCTAATCCAAGATGGCCGCCATCTAAAAATAGCATAAATTCTTAAAAAATCTTCTTCTCATGAACCGCTTGCCGGATTTCGACGAAACTTGGTAGGAATGATCGATGTACATTGCTCTTTCAAAGTTGTTAAAATGGTGACCCTGGGGCGTCAAAAATGGGCGTTGGCCCGTGGTCAAATTGGGTCAAATTTATTTTTGTTTTTGGACTGAATATGGTCATTTTCATATATCAAATTGAAGGTATCAATGAGGCGATCACTCTGGTGCATTTTTGTCGAAAGAAAAATCGGATTGTTATGTCATCCAAGATGGCCGCCGAAGGTCAAAAGGTCGTTCTTTTTATTAGAGATTTCAAAATTCTTCTTCACATGAACCGCTTGGCCCATGGTAGCCAAACTTAAAGTTATGGTCCATGGGTGAAGCCTTTTCAGATTTGTTAAAAATGGAGGTCATCGCTAATCCAAGATGGCCGCCGTCTAAAAATAGCATAAATTCTTAAAAAATCTTCTTCTCATGAACCGCTGGCCGGTTTTCGACGAAACTTGGTAGGAATGATCGATGTACATTGCTCTTTCAAAGTTGTTAAAATGGTGAACCCAGGGTCAAAAATGGGCGTGGCCCGTGGGGTCAAATTGGGGTCAAATTTTATTTTTGACCGAATATGGTCATGTCATATACCATATTGAAGGTATCAATGAGGCGATCACTCTGGTGCATTTTTTGTCGAAATCGGATTGTTATGTCATCCAAGATGGCCGCCGAAAGGTCAAACGTTATTTTATTAGAGATTTCAAAATTCTTCTTCACATGAACCGCTTGGCCCATGGTAGCCAAACTTAAAAGTTATGGTCCATGGGTGAAGCCTTTTCAGATTTGTTAAAATGGAGGTCATCGCTAATCCAAGATGGCCGCCGTCTAAAAATAGCATAAATTCTTAAAAAATCTTCTTCTCATGAACCGCTAGCCGGATTTCGACGAAACTTGGTAGGAATGATCGATGTACATTGCTCTTTCAAAGTTGTTAAAATGGTGACCCCGGGGTCAAAAATGGGCGTGGCCTGTGGGGTCAAATTGGGGTCAAATTTTATTTTTGACTGAATATGGTCATGTCATATATCAAATTGAAGGTATCAATGAGGCGATCACTCTGGTGCATTTTCTGTCAAAATCGGATTGTTATGTCATCCAAGATGGCCGCCGAAAGGTCAAACGGTCGTTCTTTTATTAGAGATTTCAAAATTCTTCTTCACATGAACCGCTTGGCCCATGATAGCCAAACTTAAAAAGTTATGGTCCATGGGTGAAGCCTTTTCAGATTTGTTAAAATGGAGGTCATCGCTAATCCAAGGTGGCCGCCGTCTAAAAATAGCATAAATTCTTAAAAAATCTTCTTCTCATGAACCGCTTGCCGGATTTCGACGAAACTTGGTAGGAATGATCGATGTACATTGCTCTTTCAAAGTTGTTAAAATGGTGACCCCGGGGTGGGTCAAAAATGGGCGTGGCATGTGGGGTCAAATTGGGTCAAATTTTATTTTTGACTGAATATGGTCATGTCATATATCAAATTGAAGGTATCAATGAGGCGATCACTCTGGTACATTTTCTGTCAAAATCGGATTGTTATGTCATCCAAGATGGCCGCCGAAAGGTCAAAAGGTCGTTCTTTTATTAGAGATTTCAAAATTCTTCTTCACATGAACCGCTTGGCCCATGGTAGCCAAACTTAAAAATTATGGTCCATGTGTGAAGCGTTTTCAGATTTGTTAAAATGGAGGTCATCGCTAATCCAAGATGGCCGCCGTCTAAAAATAGCATAAATTCTTAAAAAATCTTCTCATGAACCGCTAGCCGGATTTCGACGAAACTTGGTAGGAATGATCGATGTACAATGCTCTTTCAAAGTTGTTAAAATGGTGACCCCGGGGTAAAAAATGGGCGTGGCCCGTGGGGTCAAATTTTATTTTTGACCGAATATGATCATGTTATATATCAAATCGAAGGTATCAATGAGGCGATCACTCTGGTACATTTGTTTGTCCAAATCGGATTGTTATGTCATCCAAGATGGCCGCCGAAATGTCAAAAGGTCGTTCTTTTATTAGAGATTTCAAAATTCTTCTTCACATGAACCGCTTGGCCCATGGTAGCC
Organism: Conchocele bisecta; assembly: GCA_029237695.1. Classification (NCBI taxonomy): domain Eukaryota; kingdom Metazoa; phylum Mollusca; class Bivalvia; order Lucinida; family Thyasiridae; genus Conchocele; species Conchocele bisecta. The sequence continues at coordinate 85,671,963 of CM055277.1, read as the reverse complement.
AAACTTAAAAGTTATGGTCCATGGGTGAAGCCTTTTCAGATTTATTAAAATGGAGGTCATCGCTAATCCAAGATGGCCGCCGTCTAAAAATAGCATAAATTCTTTAAAAATCTTCTTCTCATGAACCGCTAGCCGGATTTCGACGAAACTTGGTAGGAATGATCGATGTACATTGCTCTTTGAAATTTGTTAAAATGGTGACCCCGGGTTCAAAAATGGGCGTGGCCCGTGGGGTCAAATTTGGTTCAAATTTTATTTTTGACTGAATATGGTCATGTCATATATCAAATTGAAGGTATCAATGAGGCGATCACTCTGGTGCAATATTTGTCGGAATCGGATGATTATGTCATCCATGATGGCCACCAAAAGGTCCATTTATTCAAGACTTTTAACGTCTTTTTTTCTCAGATGCTGGGTGAAGCATTTTCAGATTTTGTAAAATGAGAGTCATCGCTTAATCCAAGATGACCGCCATCTAAAAATAGCACAATTTTTTTAAAACACATGAACTCAATGTCACATTCTCCTCTGGTGTTTATGGAGTCAGGTGAGCGAATTAGGGCCATCATGGCCCTCTTGTTAGAGATTTCAAAATTCTTCTTCACATGAACCGCTTGGCCCATGGTAGTCAAACTTAAAAGTTATGGTCCATGGGTAAATCCTTTTCAGATTTGTTAAAATGGAGGTCATTGCTAATCCAAGATGGCCGTCGTCTAAAAATAGCATAAATTCTTAAAAAATCTTCTTCTCATGAACCGCTAGCCGGATTTCGACGAAATGATCGATGTACAATGCTCTTTCAAAGTTGTTAAAATGCTGACCCTGGGGTCAAAAAATGGGCGTGCGTGGTGGGGTCAAATGGGGTCAAATTTTATTTTTGACCGAATATGGTCATGTTATATATCAAATCGAAGGTATCAACGAGGCGATCACTCTGGTGCATTTATTGTCGAAATTGGATGGTTATGTCATCCAAGATGGCCGCCGAAAGGTCAAAAGGTTGTTCTTTTATCAGAGATTTCAAAATTCTTCTTCACATGAACCGCTTGGCCCATGGTAGCCAAACTTAAAAGTTATGGTCCATTGGTGAAGCCTTTTCAGATTTGTTAAAATGGAGGTCATCGCTAAAGCAAGATGGCCACCGTCTAAAAATAGCACAAATTCTTAAAAAATCTTCTTCTCATGAACCGCTAGCCGGATTTCGACGAAACTTGGTAGGAATGATCGATGTACAATGCTCTTTCAAATTTGTTAAAATGGTGATCCCGGGGTCAAAAATGGGCGTGGCCCGAGAGTAAAATTTTATTTTTGACCGAATATGGTCATGTCTATATCAAATCAAAGGTATCAAAGAGGCGATCACTCTGGTACATCTTTTGTCGAAATTGGATGGTCATGTCGAAATTGGATGGTCATGTCATCCAAGATGGCCACCTAAAGGTCAAAAGGTCGTTCTTTTATTAGAGATTTCAAAATTCTTCTTCACACGAACCGCTTGGCCCAAGGTGGCCAAACTTCACAGTTATGGTCCATGGGTGAAACCTTTTCAGATTTGTTAAAACGGAGGCCATCGCTAATCCAAGATGGCCGCCGTCTAAAAATAGCACAAATTCTTAAAACAAATTCTTCTCATGAACCGCCAGGCAGATTTCGACGAAACTTGTGTAGGAATGATCGATGTTGAATGCTCTTTCAAAGGTGTTAAAATCGTGACCCCCGAGGTCAAAAATTGGTGGCCCGTGGGTTCAAATTTTATTTTTTACCGAATATGCTAATGTCATATATCAAATTGAAGGTATCGATGAGGCGATTGCTCTGGTGCAATATTTGTCGGAATCGGATGATTATGTCATCCATGATGGCCGCCAAAAGATCCATTTATTCGAGATTTTGAACGTCTTTTTCTCAGGAACCACATGACCGATGCTGGCCGATGCTGGCCAAACTTCATAGTAAGTTAAGATCCTTGGGTGAAGCATTTCCAGATTTGGTAAAATGAGTCATCGCTTAATCCAAGATGACCGCCATCTAAAAATAGCACAATTTTTTTAAAACACATTTGAACTCAATGTCATATTCTCGTCTGGTGTTCATGGAGTCAGGTGAGCGAATTAGGGCCATCATGGCCCTCTTGTTTCAAAATACTTGTGTATCTGGGGAGGGGGATTGTCAAGGTCATTACCAAGGTCAGGAATGATCGAGACAAATTGTCTCCCCTATTATCATATGAACCAAGTATACTTCAATTGTTATGACTTTATGGCCAATATAGTTTGATCAGACGAACGAAAAGTGGTAACAATGCAGTTGAAGTGTAAGGGATAGGCTAGAGTAGATAAGTACACGTAGTCACTTAATCACTTATTATGTACACTATATTACATGGGGAACACACAGGAATACATGACACATTGATATGCGAACATCACTGTACTGTGCATGATACTATTCAATTACTACAAGGTTGTAAGCCAATCGACTGTTATACTTAACGCAACTTAAAAGCTATAGACGAATAAACTCAGTATGTGGTATCTCAAGGTCCCGTAGTGGACAATAGTATGAATGCACACGTACTTTGATGATCGCTAATCAAAGTGAAATAACATACAAGTATAACATGGCAGAACGAACATTGGAGGACAAATGACAATCATCTGAGCTACCCCAGTGCTGGCGTATCTCAATAGATAGTGGTAACCTCTGAGTATCAAGGTCCCAAGGTCTGCCTCACCCGCAATATGAGGTCTAGTCACCAATATGGCTATTATCCAACTTCAAGTGGATTAATCCATAAACAATATATGTAGTCTTACTACAATCGCTTAGTCATGATATGCCATGATAGGAGTATTACCATACATTATCAAAGTATACATATGTATTGCCTATGCAATATATTTCCAAAGTATGAATGTCAAAGTCAAAGCCGGATGTGGTTACATCACATGATAGTCAATAACGATAATGTTCCGGAAGCTGGTACCGGAAGTAAAGTTCCCAAGGTAGTATTATTTCCGGAAATGGTGGACCAGAGGTAAAGTTCCTATGGTATCACTCGACTGTAGCAACCCGGAGGTGGTAGACCGGATGTAAAGTATCCATGGTGAATCAATGGGTTGTAATACCGGAAGTGGTAGACCGGATGTAAAGTTCCGATATAATACAAAAATGGCGATTATCACGATGGCTAAGACGCCGGGAAAAGTTTCACTTAGGTGACATTCAACTCGGTGGTAGTATAATGATATGATATGTGTGTATGGCGTTTCACTTCACTACTCTATGGCTGTGACTGTCTGCTGAACGCGATGTAGCTATCACACACTGCTCTATACAGGCCTGTACCCGGATCTGCTACACACACTGCGCCAGACAGACGTACGGACACTCGGACGACCTGACACTCTGCACTGACTGGGGTCTGCCCTCAACGAGTGGATCAAAACGTCCAATGTTGCCCGCTGGAGCGATCTCAAGAGGCTACAAAAATGAAATGAGTCTCCAATTACTGGACGAATACGCACAGACAGACAGACAGACAGGATGCACAACGGACTAAAACGGGAATCGGAACAACGGCAAATCACAGCTGAAATAAAATGTTGTAGGTACATACCAAAATCCTCCGTGTCACTGGTGAATACAGTACTATCTTTCTGTTACCAGAAAATATGTGTCCCACCAACACATAGCGAGACATCGCTTATATATGCACCAGTGAAACCATGCACGGAATAATGAATATGCCTACCCCTCGTTCGACATCTCACATACATATTACAAAACCATGGCTTTTTTCCATTTCACCCGTGGGTTATATTTGGCATAAATATATGTTCCCACGCCATAAATTCAACCAAACCAGTGTACAGCCCTCGTGGAATAAATACCATCCAACATGGTATACCCCACACTACCATAAATCTGCACACTATAGACCCAGATCTCATAATCCGACATCTACTCGACTGGTCTCGACAATGCGAAGGTCGCTTTTTGACCCCGCCAAACCCCTCCATATCGGTCCTACGGCTATACACTCAAATGAGAGTGTAGCACATACTAAACTCAAATATCGTGGTCATTTACGAAAATATCACGACACAAAGCATCACCAGTATGGGATCTGATATATCCGTGCTGGCCAGTACCAGGCTATGCTGAAACACTAACCCGTAGCATACATAACAGGGCAGACCATGGTATGGTCTGCGCTATATACTGGCTTCACCTACAGAAGGTCCCTTATATGGTGAACAACTGACACGCGGACAAACTCGGCTGGCACGGACAGTGGACATCCGTAATACTAAAAGGTCTTCTCCCTAGCGAAACCAGCACACGCAGTCAACGAGTTCTCTACCACACACATGCATAGTCTGTGGCAAATATGGCGTGACATCAGTAAAACATTGCTCATAAAAATAGACGTATATTTAAATCCGCAAAAATGACACGCATAAACGTATTTCCACCAATACAACATAAGCCCCCTTATTACACGCACATTGTACATGGCAAATGTACATGCTAAATCACAGGTATGTAAAACTCACAGGTGTGTGAAATCACAGGTATGTGGAATCACAGGTATGTGAAATCAATAGTACGCACAACAATACAAAACAGTGCCACACATCACACATATACAAGTATACGGAAATCCGGAATGTACAAGAATGCACGTGTCACGCGACAGGGATACACATGCGCTTGTCGACAAGCGTCCATTTCTAGTTGTATAATATGTTCGGGCCAGTGAAAATTGCTTTCGGGCCCAGGCTCGAGGTCAAGGCGGGACAAGGCGAGGCATTTTATTCCGCGGAATTCTTGTTTACTTATCTCCCTTTGTTGTTTCATGCTCTGATTTCGTATCCAGAGCATAACTCGAACACCCTTTGGAATATTGTTATGCCCCACCACGATAGTGGAGGTGGCATTTAGTGTTACCCTTGTCCGTCCGTCCGCACACACGAATGGGTACTTGTTATAAGCGTACAGGGGTCTTATTGGGTAGGGTTAGGATAGTGTTGGGTACTCTTGTTGGGTATTTTCATACAGTAAAAACCCAACAAGTATTCATTCGTAGGAACCTGCGTCCCGTCCTCCGGTCCGGTCCGTCCGTCCGTCCGTCCGTCCGTCACAAAACTTTAACACTCGGGTAAATATCTCTTTCTTTCTTCATCCTTCGACCGATCTGCTTCATATTTCATATACACATTGCTCTCATGGTTCACTACCGCCATGTGCCAAATCCACGTTTGTCCTGCCCCCGCCAAGCCCAGGGTCAAGGTCACATACTTGGTGCTTCAAAAACTTTAACGCTCAGGTAAATGTCTTATAATTTCTGTTTTCTTTCACGGATCAGTTTCATATTTCATATACATATTGCTCTAATGGTCCTCTACCGCCCTGTGCCAAATCCACGTTCGTCCTGCCCCCGCCAAGCTCAGGGTCAAGGTCACATACTTGGTGCTTCAAAAACTTTAACGCTCCGGTTAATATCTTATGATTAACGCTCAGGTTAATGTCTTATAATTTCTGTTTTCTTTCACGGATCAGCTTCATATTTCATATACACATTGCTCTAATGGTCCTCTACCGCCCTGTGCCAAATCCACGTTTGTCCTGCCCCCGCCAAGCCCAGGGTCCAGGTTACATACTTGGTGCTTCAAAAACTTTAACGCTCAGGTAAATATCTTATAATTTCTGTTTTCTTTCACGGATCAGCTTCATATTTCATATACGCATTGCTCTAATGGTCCTCTACTGCCCTGTGCCAAATCCACGTTCGTCCTGCTCCCGACAAGCCCAGGGTCAAGGTCACATACATGGTGCTTCAAAAACTTTAGCGCTCAGGTAAATATCTTATAATTTGTCTTTCCATTCACGGATCAACTTCATATTTGATATACGCGTTGCTCTAATGGTCCTCTACCGCCCTGTGCCAAATCCACGTTCGTCCTGCCCCCGCCAAGCCCAGGGTTAAGATCACATACTTAGTACTTCAAAAACTTTAACGCTCAGGTAAATATCTTATAATTTCTGTTTTCTTTCACGGATCAGCTTCATATTTCATATATGCATTGCTCTAATGGTCCTCTACCGCCCTGTGCCAAATCCACGTTCGTCCTGCCCCCACCAAGCCCAGGGTCAAGGTCACATACTTGGTGCTTCAAAAACTTTAACGCTCAGGTAAAAGAAAATTTTAGCTTGGAATTTGGCCTCATTTATTATCAAAGCGATATGTGGGACACATTTTCTTGTTTATTAAACTTCACACATGCATAGAAGACGACCCAAAGGTGTGTCGCACGTAAGAATGACAACTCTTGCGTCGTTAATTTCTTAGTTATCTCCCTTTGTTGTTTCGTGCACTGATTTCGTGTCCGGAGCATAACTCGAACACCCTTTGGAATATTTTCATGAAACTTCACACATGCATAGACCACGACCCTAAAGGTGTGTCACGCAAGAATGACAACTCTTGCATGACTAATTTTTTAGTTATCTCCCTTTGTTTTTCCGTCACTGATTTTGTCTCCGGAGCATAGCTCGAACACCCTTTTTTCAAACTACTTGTGTATCTGAGGAGGGGGATACACATGCGCTTGTCGACAAGTGTCCATTTCTAGTTGTCTAAAACGCTTTGTCTAATTTGCACGATGTAGTTTATATTATTATTGATCAATGTGTCTTGATTTACCCATAACTCTGTTAACCCTATATCGTTAATCATTGTTTTTATCTGATAAGCACAGTTTGTGTTATCATAGGTTATATTATTTTCTGCGTCGTTTTTTAGCATGTTATAAGTTATTTTGGTTATACTATCGTCATTTAATTTTAATAGTTTTATTCAATATCGGGTTATGTGAACCTTACGCATTACACTTATTGGAACTCTGCCCAATTCTCCATACTGTATAGTCCTATTAGATTGGTCGATTTATTGACACATAATAGCTTTCGTAGAAATTTAGTATGTATGTTTTCAATATATTTTCCAATGTGAAACCCCCATATTTCTGATGAGTAATTTAACACGCTAGACACTAATTTATCAAATAATTTGCATTGTTCATGTGTTGTAAATTCATATTGATTGAACACAGAAAAAAGCCTGTGCATCGCTTTCGGGGCATGTTCAGCTATACATTTTTGTGTTCTAGCCCAGTTGCCATTTTTGAAAAAGTATATACCTAGATATTTGAAGGAAGTAACAATTTCTAGTGTTTCATTATATAGATAAAAGTCGTATTTGGTATGACGTACTTTTTCAAATATTACTACTTTCGTTTTCGCTGTATTTATTTTTAGTCCCCACATGTCAGCCAACATAGCTTGCACTGATAATGGTGAGGTTGCAAATAATACTTGATCATTAGCATAAAGAAGCAGAAATAATTTTATTTCATTTATCGCAAACATTCCATCTATATTTGTGTCGTCCGCCCTGTTCAATATTGTATGATACATATTGAATTGCTTACCCATGTATACACCGACCTGATGCATAGGCTGATCTGGGACTGCGTTCTTCGCAAATATCATAATGTCCCTTTTCCAATGGACTATACAACATGTCCTTAACAATAAACTGGACGGTGGTCAGTTGCCATGCATTTTGTATATTTCATACGTCGTCCGCCCTATTTCATGATACGTATTGAATTGCTACCCATGTATACACTGACCTGATGCGTAGGCTGATCTGGGACTGGGCTATCATAATTTCCATGAAAATGTGTTTTTTACCTAATTTGACGGCATCTACCTTTAATTTATGAATGTAGGACACAACCCCATTAGACATAACCTCCTTCGTGTGAAACAAACAACTATTCATATATTGGCTAATGAAAACATTCAAGTAACAGTTTGGGAAACTTTATTTGTTCAACATGTATAGAAAAGGACAGTACAGGGCACATATTAATACCATGAAATATGTTTACAACTTTACAATATTTTTCGTAGATGACGTCAGAAGTTGACACAAATTTCAGAGTACATGCGGAATTCCATTGCGCATGTACTCTAAAATGTGTGTCAACTTCTGATGCTATCTACGGAAATTATCACATCTTCTGTAAATACATTTCAGAAAATCACTCAGATGCTCGAAGGTACTAAATCACATGGCGTGTCTCAAATGATAAATAGACCGGCATTCAATATGATACTTTTAGTTGACACATTGCTTTTTAACTTCACATATATTGCTTTTATTTATGACATTACATGTTCACGTTTATTATATGAGGAATCGATAAATAATGAAACAAATTTGACCACTGTCATGATATTTACCATTTTCTATATGACCACCAGTCGTAAAATGAGACGCGCCATGTAATTTTTTTACCTTCGTGCATCTGCGTAATTTGACAATATCGTCCGTATATGATGTCGAAAGTTGACACAAATTTCACATTACATGCGCAATATAATTCCGCATATACTGACATTTTTTGTAAATTTTGGATTTTTTTATGAGAAATATTGTGAATTTTATAAACGTATTTCATGAAATTACACAGATGTTTGAAGGTACAAAATCACATGGCGTATCTCAAAGGTCTATGACTGAATGGCGAATTGTGTAGGCTCTGATCTGATACCGTGATGCTATACACATGGGACTACACTGTTTGCATTAGCAACGAATAGGCGATATAAAACTCCATATTTTCATAATAAAATCAATATTTGACCGAATTTCACTAAATAAAAAGAAGGCTCATTCTTAAATATTCCTTTTATTTAATATTATTGAAAAAAATATTGTTTTGGAATTGTTTATATAGCCGTAAAAGACAGTAGTAACTCAGGAGAGAGGATATGTATCTGTGCCCGGTTAGTTCAGTCGGTAGAGCGACCGCCTTGTAAGCGGGAGGTGCCGGGTTCGAGTCCTGGGTCGGGTGCATGTTTTCTCTTCCTGTTACACTAGCATGTATTATTTTATGTTATTTCCATAAAACAACCACATCGGATGCTATTATATACTATATTTGGGTATATTTGGGCAATATTTGGGTATATTTGGGTATTTCGTGTCACCGGATATGGTACATCAATTTATCTATAAACAACGAATATTTTTCTATGAAAAACATGTTTATGTGAACTATACAAGACTATTTGATAGATTGGTGGCGAAACAGAAGCTGACATTGTTTGAAGGATTATATAATACCAGTTTAATAGAGCCAATATTTCAATGGGTCAGATAGGGACGTTTTGAGCTAACGTCATGCAGAGTGTATTCATGTTACTAAAAATAGCTGGCCGTCAGCTTCTTGTTCTTCGGCGAAGCCACTGTTCCAGAGCGTATTTAGGGACTGGTCATTATTTATCGCCGGGGGGGGGGGGGGGGGGGCTGGATGAAATGCCGGGTGGGGGGTCCGAAAATATCGACTGCGCCAGAGGGAGGTGCCGAAAATTTTCACAGATATTGAGGGGGTGGGGGGGGGGGGGGGTCCTCCAAATTTTTTTTAAATAATTCATGGAGGGGGGCCTTGAAAAACATCCGTGCACTCTGATCAGGGTCTACACTGGTTGCCATTCAGTCAGTGACACATCTATCATACACAGTTTAGATCCTTTTTAACAAAAAGTATTAGGATTGTCCCAAAATAGTGTCTGAATAATTAGGGTAAATACCAAGTCCAAGAACTGGACATGCTGAACATTTGGTACGATTTTGATGGTAACAAGTCTGTTATTACCCTCGGATCAGCTACGCAAATAGAGTAGATCCTTATGAGACGGCTCATCTGGATCTACACTGCTTGCAAAACTGCTACATGTATAGTCTAGATCGAGATCTGCATGGAGTTGAAAGGCTTAAAATGGCAAATTGCTTTAATAGATCCTATTTAATTTTAATAGTATACTATACTAGACATTGCACATGTAAATTTACATATCGTTCAATAATGTTGACCAATGTCCACATTCACACAGGCGATAATTTCTAGCAATCAGAATCGTGTTTTGGCAGCACAGTAGAATTGTCTCGAGCCGAAAAAAAATTGAATTGAGGAAGCCATTTCCTGCATTCTACTGTATTTTTTTTAATATATTGGAAGATCATAACAGTCCATACAATCGTAAATTGTTTTAAAAAAATCGAGATTTCTAAAGGCCCCCCCCCCCCACTGAATCCGCCTCTGTTAAATATAAGAGTAGTGTAACAACAGGTGTTGACCAAGTTGGAAACACAGAGTACATAAATTATATGTATATATAGGCATCAGGCCCGTAGCCAGACCTGTTTGAAAATTTGAAATATAGGTGGTCTGAGACGCAATTGCCTGCATTCTCCGCAACGGCTGAGCTTCTAACTGTGACCTTCCATACCAGATTTTTTTATTTATTTATTTTTTGCTGAAAAAGTTGACCTCGAGGCTGGACGTGGGGGGGGGGGTGGTCGTCCGACCGCTCCAACCCTACCTGGCTACGGGCCTGGTCATGTATATGTTAATATGCATAAAGAATCGAAAACTGATGTCCACGGTGTCAGTGCAAGTAACTAAAGAGTCTGATTTACTGTGTCGTTGACATTCTCAAGGTGTGTGACCCAAGTAACCGACCTGGAATGGTGTTTCCTAATGATAAATGTACTTGCAAACAGTGCAGATCCTGACGATCATTATAAGCCGGTTCATCTGGATCTACATTGTTTGCAAACACCAAGAAAGAGGTCTGGTGTGGAAAGGGTTAATAGTGGTGACCAGGTAGAAACAGTACCTCACCTGTATTGGGAGAGGGTGGCGGGATCATAAACACAGCTCTACATTTAATTGCACTTACAATAGCCTGATTTGATACCAGATCCATTGTTAGCTGGATGTGCTATACGAAACAACAACTATTTCTGGTAATATACATGTGCTTATCATTGTATTTATGAGGTGGCAAGTTAAAATATATATATCAACAATCGGACCTGTTACCTGGATGTGTCATAATGAACAGTAACCATTTCTGGTACTACACAAGGGGTCCGTTTCACAAAGCTTTGTGCGACTAAGATGATCGTAAGTGCAAATTTTGAATCGTCTGGAAATTTCAATTGATGAATTTACATTCATTGAGCATAGGCTGCATAGCAGCCTATGCTCAATAAATGAAAATCCAATAATTGTTCACAAGAAAACAGTGTTAATGTGAAATTTACAGACTATCATAATTCTGCATTTATCTAACCTACAATTATCTGATGTGTCGATGAATAAGTGAATTCATCCCGATAGATTTGTTTCCACTTGCCGTCTTAGTTTGGTTAGTTTAACTCTTTGCATGCTGGGAAATTTGTGGGCTATAAATAATTCAAAAATAGCAGATGATAATTCATTATATTTTCTTTTATTTCTCCTTATACATGTCATGAATATGTCTTGGAATTTCATTAGAATTGTGTCCAGAGGACACAATTCTAATCAAATGTCAAGACATATTTACAGAGAGAAATAAAACATATACTCCTAATTTGTTTGGCGGATATTTTCACCGCTAGCATGCAAAGAGTTAAGTTTAAGTACACAATTATACTCTGGTTGAGGTATTAGCACTGATAGTTACTGTCGTTATATTTTAGGTTAACAACTCCAGACATGAACAACCAGCAAGTGAAAGATGCTGTACGTCAACTCAGTGATTCACGGCCAAATGAAGTGTATAAGGCACTACTGGAGATACGGAAGAAATGTCCAAAATCCGCAACCGGAGTTAAACAGTTTGTCAACTATGGACTGGTTGCGAAACTTCTTCAGATTGTAGCAACCTCTAAAAGCTTCACTGACCAAACTGTGGTCAAGCTTGTAGACATGGCTCTCAGTGTCCTTAGTAATGTTTGCATGGAAGATGCCGCTCGGAAGGAGGTAAGAATTCATATACATGTGGGTCGCGCTCTGTGAAAACCAGCCTTAATGACGTCATGAAAGCCTGAAAATTACGTCGCAAAGTTACGCTTCAATTTACCAACGTCACGTCGGATTTTGACACTTGAAATAGTTGCGTCATTGCAATAAGTTGACGTTGTCGTATTTATAACTGTACGCTTTACTATTTGTGGCTCACAAACATTTTAATGCTGGATACGCGTAGCAGAATTGTATAGTTGTTTCCATAGTGGTTCAGGCAGTTGTCTATTTTTTCGGTTTTCTTGAAGGAAACGCGTAGTGATTTTGTTGATTATTTTTGTCGCGCCCGCTTGCGGAAAGCGTGATATAGTCGGCGTACGTACGTACGTACGTAAGTACGTACGTACGTACGTGTGTCCGGTTAAAGTTTTTGGTTAAGTTGTTTGGTTAAGTTTTTTGGTTAAAGTTTTTGGTTAAGTTTTTTGGTTACGTTTTTGGTTTAAGTTTTTGGTTAAGTTTGTTTGGTTAAGTTTTTTGGTTAAAGTTTTTCGTTAAAGTTTTTTGTTATACTACATCTCTGCAACTGCTTTGCCCATTACCTTGAAACTTCACATGGGTGTTTATCATCATCTATATTTTCATTCTACCCCCATCCCGTGCGGCCCCTGTGCCCAATGTCAAGGTCAAATTACTTTTAAGTTTTTGGTTAAGTTTTTTGGTTAAGTTTTTTGGTTAAGTTTTTTGTCGCGTTCGCTTGCGGAAAGCACGATATAGTCGGCACTTTGGCGTACGTACGTACGTACGTACGTGTGTCCGGTTAAAGTTTTTGGTTAAGTTGTTTGGTTAAGTTTTTTGGTTAAAATTTTTGGTTAAAATTTTTGGTCGAGTTCTTTGGTTAAAGTTTTTGGTTAAGTTTTTTGGTTAAAGTTTTTTGGTTAAGTTTTTTTGTTTTTTTAAGTTGTTAAAGTTTTTCATTATACTATATCTCTGCAACTGCTTTGCCCATTACCTTGAAACTTCACATGGGTGTTTATCATCACCTATATTTTCATTCTACCCCCCTCCCGTGCGGCCCCTGTGCCCAATGTCAAGGTCAAATTACTTTGAAGTTTTTGGTTAAGTTTTTTGGTTAAAGTTTTTTATTATACTATATCTCTTTTTTTAGTGTCCATGCCTCGCCACAAGGCGCGACATGCAGGCCACGGCCATCTAGTTTATAATATATGGACGACTTGTGCCCTGGCATTTGAAACTAAATAACCATACAACCGGTAATTTGTAGATAACACCATCACAGAATCAGTATTATGTAACAAATAGAACTGGGCACAGACAGGGCTTAATTCGTTTAATTTACTGTTTCGCCTGTCGAATGTTTCAACAATCAACATAAAAATACGATTTGGAATTTTTCAGAAAAATAAGCCTATCACAGATGTATATTAACTAGATCGGTCAGTAAGCAAGGCTTACGGAATACCCCTTCCACCCCACCCCCACCCCACCCCGCGTGGGCCCAGGTACCCCTAAAATATATAAAATGTTCCAAGTGTGTGGGCTTGTGACCTTGACTCCGGGATTAGCGGGAGCGGCATGAACGTGAATTTGTCACAGGGTGGTAGAGGTCCATTGCAGCAATGCATGTGTGAAATGTGAAGCAGATCTGAGCAAGGAAATAGAAGTAATAACCGATTTCTCTGATGTTAAGTTTTGTAAAGAGATTAACTATGTGACCATGACCTCGAGATCAGCGGGAATATGTCACAGCATGATAGTAGAGCCTTAGAGGAATGCATGCATGAAGTATTAATAATTTTCGATGAAAGAAATAGAAGTTATAACATATTTCTCTGATGTTAAGTTTTGTAGAGACTAAGTATGTGACCTTGGGATCAGCAGGGGATTGGACGGTCGTAGATCTGTCACAGCATGATAGTACAACCTTAGAGGAATGGACGAGTGAAATATTAAGCATTTTAGATGAAGGGAATAGAAGGTATAACATATTGCTCTGATGTTAAGTTTTGTAAAGATACTAAGTATTTGACATTGACCTTGGGATCAGCGGGGGTTGGACGGTCATGTATTTGGAATGACATGGTAGTAGAGCCTTACAGGAATGCATGTGCGAAATATTAAGCATTTTAGATGAAGGAACTAGAAGTTATACCAATATTTCTCTGATGTTAAGTTTACGGACGCACGGATGCACACACGGACGGACGGACAACCTGACTCCAGTATACCCCCGTTGCGGGGGGACGGGGGGGGGGGTATAATTTTGATAGTGACAAAATATACGCCGCTCCTGGCATATCGCATCATGGTGACACTGGGACAAACATGTTTTAGTATTTAGTGTGTTGGTATTGTGTCACATGCATATTTACTGCGACACAACAATCATGATAATTGTATCCCCCGGACTCTGTTGGGGGATACTATGGATTTGACAGCGCGCCGCGTCCGCGTCCGCCTCAGACACTTCTTGTCCGGAGCATAACTCGAACACCCTTTGGAATATTTTCATGAAACTTCACACATGCATAGACCACGACCCGAGGGTGTGTCGCGCACAAGAATGACAACTCTTGCATAGCTAATTTTTTAGTTATCTCCCTTTTTTGTTTCTCGCACTGATTTCGTGTCCGGAGCATAACTCCACCACCCTTTGGAATATTTTCATGAAACTTCACACATGCATAGACCACGACCCGAAGGTGTGTCGCGCACAAGAATGACAACTCTTGCATAGCTAATTTTTTAGTTATCTCCCTTTTTTGTTTCGCGCACTGATTGACCATAACTCGACCACCCTTTCCTTTGGAATATTTTTATGAAACTTCACACATTCAATTAGACCACGAACCGAAGGTGTGTCGTGCACAAGAATGACAACTCTTGCATAGCTAATTTTGTAGTTATCTCCCTTTTTTGTTTTTGCGCACTGATTTCCTGTCCGGAGCATAACTCGACCACCCTTTGGAATATTTTCATGAAACTTCACACATGCATAGACCACAACCCGGAGGTATGTCGCGCACAAGAATGACAACTCTTGCGTAGCTAATTTTTTAGTTATCTCCCTTTTTTGTTTTGCGCACTCTACAAACTGGACAATAATGCATGAAGACCCGTTTTCTCGTCTGCTCTGTACACCTTTTCTCGTGTGCTCTGTACACCTTACCTGTAGAGAGAACAATAGAGACTGGGAGAACCATTCACCTGTCCATGTGCTAGCATGTGCTAGCATGTGCTAGCATGTGCAAATGTCTAGTCTTGACCACTCTTCATCACAGGTAATTTATACAGGTAAATTACTACATTGGATATTACATTTCCGTAAACTGTGTTGAAAATATTGTGGCATTATGTGGACCTGTGCAGATATATGTAGATAAATATAGGACTATTATAAAAAAATTCTGGGCTCTAGTAGCAAGCATTATTATTTTTAAACTTTTTTTTTCCATTTGTTTTTTCTTTTTTTTTTTTGTTTTTTTTTTTAAATTATTATTTTTCAATTTTTAGCCAGGTTTTTTGAAAAAAAATCCAGGCTATTGGATTGGCGAAAGCCGGGCGGGCGGGCGGGCGGCGGGCGGGCGGCGGGCGGGCGGCGGGCGGCGTCCACAATCAATGTTAAGTTTTCGTGTTTGAGTCCATTTCTTTGTTACTGTACCACCTAGGACCACCAAACTTTCACAGCTTCATAATCAAGGGGTGCCCACCACATATCACTATCCAACATGTTACTTTTTTTTTATCTTGACCCATTTTTTTCCGCGTAGTCGACTTAGCCATTTTCAATGTTAAGTTTTCGCGTTTACAATGTTAAGTTTTCGTGTTTAAGTCCATTTCTTTGGTACTGTACCACCTAGGACCACCAAACTTTCACAGCTTCATAATCAAGGGGTGCCCACCACATATCACTATCCAACATGTTACTCTTTTTTTTTAACTTCACCCATTTTTTCCGTGTTTAAGTCCATTTCTTTGGTACTGTACCACCTAGGACCACCAAACTTTCACAGCTTCATAATCAAGGGGTGCCCACCACATATCACTATCCAACATGTTACTCTTTTTTTTAACTTCACCCATTTTTTCCGCGCAGTCGACTTAGCCATTTTCAATGTTAAGTTTTCGCGTTTACAATGTTAAGTTTTCGTGTTTAAGTCCATTTCTTTGGTACTGTACCACCTAGGACCACCAAACTTTCACTGCTTCATAACCAAGGGGTGCCTACCACATACAACTATCCAACATGTGACAATTTGTTCACCTTCACCTATTATTTCTACGTAATTGACTTAGCCATTTTCAACGTTAACTTTTTAACGTACGTCTGGTTAAAGTTTTTTGGTTAAAACTTTTTCGTTATACTATATCTCTGCAACTGCTTCGCCCATTACCTTGAAACTTCACATGGGTGTTTATCATCATCCATATTTTCATTCTAACCCCCAACCGTGCGGCCCCTGTGCCCAATGTCAAGGTCAAAATTACTTTGAATTTTTTTGTTAAAGTTTTTTCGTGTATTATATCTCTGCGACTGTATTCACCCAATACCTTGATACTTCACATGGGTGTTTATCATCATTGTCGCACCTGCTTGCGGAAAGCGCGATCCTGTGCCCAATGTGTCAAGGTCAAATTTACTTTGAATTTTTTTTGTTAAAGTTTTTTCGTGTACTATCTCCTGCGGACTGCTTCACCCAATACCTTGATACTTCACATGGGTGTTTATCATCATTGTCGCACCTGCTTGCGGAAAGCGCAATCCTGTGCCCAATGTCAAGGTCAAATTACTTTGAATTTTTTTGTTAAAGTTTTTTCGTGTACTATATCTCTGCAACTGCTTCACCAATACCTTCATACTTCACATGGGTGTTTGTTTTATCATCATTGTCCACACATGCTTGCAGGAAAGCGCGATCCTGTGCCCTATGTCAAGTTCAAATTATTTACTTTAAAAAAATTTGTTAAAGTTTTTTCGTTGTACTATATCTCTGCAAACTGCTTCACCCAATACCTTGATACTTCACATGGGTGTTTATCATCATTGTCACACCTGCTTGCGGAAAGCGCGATATCGTCGGAATTTTGGCATACGTCCGTCCGTTCGTCCGTGTGTCCGGTTAAAGTTTTTTGGTTAAACTTTTCCATCTACTATATCTATTTGTTTAGTGTCCATGCCTCGCCCCAAGGCGCGACATGCAGGCCACGGCCATCTAGTCTACAAAAAGTGGGTATAATTATGTTATCCAAGTGTCTATGCTTGGAAAAAACCTGGCCTTCGTGGCTTTGCCTCGTTTCTTGTTGTCTAGTAGCATAAGGTCGTAAGTGCTATATACAGACTATTCACCTGTGCATGTGCTAGCATGTGCAACTGACCACTGACCACTTACAGGTAATTATACCCCCCGCAACGAGTTATGGAGGGGGGGGGGTATACTGGAGTCAGGATGTCCGTCCGTCCATCCGTGCGTCCGTGCGTGCGTCCGTAAACTTAACATCAGAGAAATATTGTTATAACTTCTATTTCCTTCATCTAAAATGCTTGATATTTCACACATGCATTCCTGTAAGGCTCTACTACCATGCTGTGCCAAATCCACGACCGTCCAACCCCCGCAGATCCCAACGTCAAGGTCAAATACTTAGTCCGTAAACTTAACATCAGAGAAATATTGTTATAACTTCTATTTCCTTCATCTAAAGTGCTTAATATTTCACACATGCATTCCTTCATCTAAAATGCTTGATATTTCTCACACATGCATTCCTGTAAGGCTCTACTACCATGCTGTGCCAAATCCACGACCGTCCAACCCCGCAGATCCCAAGGTCAAGGTCAAATACTTAGTCCGTAAACTTAACATCAGAGAAATATTGTTATAACTTCTATTTCCTTCATCTAAAGTGCTTAATATTTCACACATGCATTCCCTTCATCTAAAATGCTTGATATTTCACACATGCATTCCTGTAAGGCTCTACTACCATGCTGTGCCAAATCCACGACCGTCCAACCCCCGCAGATCCCAAGGTCAAGGTCAAATACTTAGTCTGTAAACTTGACATCAGAGAAATATTGTTATAACTTCTATTTCCTTCATCTAAAGTGCTTAATATTTCACACATGCATTCCTGTAAGGCTTCACTACCAGTGCTGTGCCAAATCCACGACCGTCAACCCCCGCAGATCCCAACGTCAAGGTCAAATACTTAGTCCGTAAACTTAACATCAGAGAAATATTGTTATAACTTCTATTTCCTTCATCTAAAGTGCTTAATATTTCACACATGCATTCCCTTCATCTAAAATGCTTGATATTTCACACATGCATTCCTGTAAGGCTCTACTACCATGCTGTGCCAAATCCACGACCGTCCAACCCCCGCAGATCCCAAGGTCAAGGTCAAATACTTAGTCCGTAAACTTAACATCAGAGAAATATTGTTATAACTTCTATTTCCTTCATCTAAAGTGCTTAATATTTCACACATGCATTCCCTTCATCTAAAATGCTTGATATTTCACACATGCATTCCTGTAAGGCTCTACTACCATGCTGTGCCAAATCCACGACCGTCCAACCCCCGCAGATCCCAAGGTCAAGGTCAAATACTTAGTCTGTAAACTTGACATCAGAGAAATATTGTTATAACTTCTATTTCCTTCATCTAAAGTGCTTATATTTCACACTGCATTCCTGTAAGGCTTCTACTACCATGCTGTGCTAAATCCACGACCGTCCAACCCCGCAGATCCCAAGGTCAAGGTCAAATACTTAGTCTCTTTACAAAACTTAACATCAGAGAAATATTGTTTATAACTTCTATTTCCTTCATCTAAAATGCTTAATATTTCACACATGCATTCCTGTAAGGCTCTACTACCATGCTGTGCCAAATCCACGACCGTCCAACCCCCGCTGATCCAAGGTCAAATACTTAGTCTCTTTACAAAACTTAACATCAGAGAAATAAGTTAATAACTTCTATTTTCTTCATTGAAAATTCTTATTATTTCACTTGTGCCATTCCTCTAATTGGTTGTACTATCATGCTGTGACAAAGCTACGACTGTCCAACCCCCGCATCATCCCAAGGTCAAGGTCACATACTTAGTCTCTTTACAAAACTTAACATCAGAGAAATATGTTATAACTTCTATTTCTTTCATTGAAAATTCTTAATATTTCATATGCTGTGACAAATTTGTATATTACATTTCCGTAAACTGTGTTGAAAATATTGTGGCATTATGTGGACCTGTGCAGATATATGTAGATAAATATAGGACTATTAAAAAAACAATCTGGGCTCCAGTAGCAAGCATTATTATTTTTAATTTTTAAACTTTTTTTTTCCATTTTTTTTTCATTTTTTGTTCTCAAATTCTTTTTCAATTTTTGTCTAGTAGCATAAGGTCGTAAGTGCTATATACAGACTATAATCATATAATAATTATTAGACTAGTGAGCCATAGAATATAATCTGATATTCTATGGCTCACTAGTCAAATAATTGTATAATATGTTCGGGCCAGTGAAAATTGCTTTCGGGCCCAGGCTCGAGGTCAAGGCGGGACAAGGCGAGGCATTCTGATTCCGCGGAATTCTTGTTTACTTATATCCCTTTAGTGTTTCGTGCTCTGATTTTGTATCCAGAGCATAACTCGAACACCCTTTCTTTGGAATAGTTTTATGCCCCACACCGATAGTGGGAGGGGGCATTTAGTGTTACCCGTTGTCCGTCCGTCCGTCCGTCCGTCCGTCCATCCGTCCGTCAGGGCACACATTAGGGTACTTATGTGGCTAGCCCCACAGGGTTATGGACTTAGTAAAGGATAGGGTTGGTTACAATTAGCCACCTAAAAAAATCCCTATGTGGGCTAAAAAAATCGTTTTATGTGGCTAATATTTAACATGTGATAAGCCACATAAGTATCCATTTGTAAGAACGTCCCGTCCGTCCGTCCGCACACACGAAATGGGTACTTGTTGTAAGCGTAGGGGGGGGATCTTATTGGGTAGGGTTAGGTAAAGTGTTGGGTACTCTTGTTGGTATTTTTATACAGTAAAAACACAACAAGTATTCATTCGTAGGAACGTGCGTCATCCTCCTTCCGTCACAAAACTTAACACATCGGGTAAATGTCTCATAATTTCTTCATCCTTCGACCGATCTGCTTCATATTTCATATACACATTGCTCTAATGGTCCCTCTACCGCCCTGTGCCAAATCCACGTTCGTCCTGCCCCGCCAAGCCAGGTCAAGGTTACATGCTTGGTGCTTCAAAAACTCTAACGCTTCGGGTTAAATATCTTATAATTTCTGTTGTCTTTCACCGGATCAGCTTCATATTTCATATACGCATTGCTCTAATGGTCCTCTACCGCCCTGTGCCAAAATTCCACGTTCGTCCTGTCTCTGCCAAGCCCAGGGTCAAGGTCACATAACTTAGTTGCTTCAAAAACTTTTTAACGCTCGGGTCAAAATATCTTATACTTTCAATTTTGTTTTCTTTCATGGATCAATCTTCATATTTCCATAGCCATTGCTCTAATGGTCCTCTACCGCCCTCGTGCCAAATCCACGTTCGTCCTGCCCCGCCAATCCCAGGGTCAAGGTCACATACTTGGTGCTTCAAAAACTTTAACGCTCAGGTAAATATCTTATAATTTTTCTTTCCATTCACGGATCAACTTCATATTTCATGTACGCGTTGCTCTAATGTTCCTCTACCGCCCTGGTGCCAAATCCCACGTCGTTCTGCCCCCGCCAAGCCCAGGGTCAAGGTCACATACTTAGTGCATTCAAAAACTTTAACGCTCAGGTAAATATCTTATAATTCTGTTTTCTTTTCATTGAATCATCTTCATATTTCATATACGCATTGCTCTAATGGTCCTCTACCGCCCTGTGCCAAAATCCACGTTCGTCTGCCCCCACCAATCCCAGGATCAAGGTTCACATACTTGGTGTTCAATCAAAACTTTAACTCTTCAGGTAATATAATCTATAATTTCTGTTTTCTTTCACGGATCAGCTTCATATTTCATATATGCATTGCTCTAATGGAGGTCCTCTACCGCCCTGTGCCAAATCCTCCTCGTTCGTCCTGCCCCCGCCAAGCCCAGGGTCAAGGTCACATACTTGGTTGCTTCAAAACTACTTTTGCGCTCGGGTAAAAAGAAATTTAAAGAAAATTTTGACTTGGAATTTGGCCTCATTTATTATCAAAGCGATATGTGGGACATCAGTGTTTCTATGAACACATTTTCTAGTTTATTTTAAACTTCACACATGCATAGAAGACGACCCAAAGGGTGTCGCACGTAAGAATGACAACTCTTTCATCGTTAATTTCTTTTAGATTATCTCCTTTTGTTGTTTTCGTGCACTGATTTCGTGTCCGGAGCATAACTCGAACACCCTTTGGAATATTTTCATGAAACTTCACACATGCATAGACCACGACCCTAAAGGTGTGTCCCGCAAGAATGACAACTCTTGCATCACTAATTCTTTAGTTATCTCCCTTTGTTTTTCCGTCACTGATTTTGTCTCCGGAGCATAACTCGAACACCCTTTTTTCAAACTTAACTGTGTATCTGGGGAGGGGATACACATGCGCATTGTCGACAAGCGTTCCATTTCTAGTTATTTTTTATTTTTCAACTTTTTTTTTCAAATTCTTTTAAAAAAACATTTTTACATTCTTTTTAAAAAATTTATCTGACCACTAACTTATTACAGGTAATTTATACAGCTAAATTATTACATTTACCTAAACTGTGTTGACAATATTGTGGCAGTATGTGGACCTGTGCAGATATATGTAGATAAATATAGGACTATTAAAAAAATTCTCGGCTCCAGTTAGCGAGCAATATTTTTTTTATTTACATTCTATTATTACATTTCCGTCAATCTGTTGTTGAAAATATTGTGGCTTATTATGTGCACCTGTGCAGATATATGTACATAAATATAGGACTATTAACAAATAATTCTGCGTCTCCAGTAGCTTCACACATGCATAGACCCTAAAGGTGTGTCTTCGCAAGAATGACAACTCTTGCATCACTAATGTTTAGTTATCTCCCTTTGTCCGTCACCGATTTTGTCTCCGGAGCATAACTCGATCACCCTTTTTTCAAACTACTTGTGTATCTGGGGAGGGGGATACACATGCGCTTGTCGACAAGCGTCCATTTCTAGTTTTACTAGTATATTTGCAATCAGTGCAGACACTGATCAGACTGCACAGATGCACAGGTCTCCAACATTTACACATTTAAGAAGTGCGACTTTGCCAGATTGTTGTTAATTGTCTTACATTGTACTACATTGTACTAAATAATGCACGTCTACGTGCTTTGTTTGTTATCAAAGGGCGTTCTAGTCGGAGGCGTGTAAATAATATAAAGCAAACGCACAAGCACACATTACACGCGTCTAAATTCAAATGAGCCGCTTCGAAACAATTGTCGCAAGGTGTGGTATTGGCTTTTAAACAACAAAATCAATGTTGTGATCGGGACAAAATTTTTTATTTTGTAAACCACTGACTGTGTTTATATGTGCAGCTATGCAAAATACATGTACGTAACGCCACGGTGCTTTTCAGGGGCGGATCCAGATTTCAGGTTAGGGTGGGGGGGGAGACTTCTTAATTGAAATAGTTTACTATATCTTTCGAACTAGCACCGTTTGTTTCGTCGACCAAGCGGAGCTGGGTAGACTGCTAGGTGGGTTCCGGCAGTATGCCCCTCTGGAATATGGAATGTTTGATATTTAAACACCCCAATTTTGCTGCGTTATGGTGCATTTTTATTTAGCAAAAAGATATCTTTACTCGCCAAATTTTAGATTTTAGGAGGGGTTGGGGGGAGGGGGGGGGGGGGGGGGGAGAGGGGGGGGGGGGGGGGGGGGGGGGGGGGGGGGCCGCGGTGGGTGGTGTGGGGGGAGGGGCCGCCCGGTTATCCCCTACGTGCAATCTCGCCCTTGATTTTTATTTGTTGCATGGCTGTTTGGTTTTCTTTGTTTACAAAGGTTGAGGGATGCTGAATGTATTTTTTCTGAAACACAACAAAAACTAAATTGCATTTCATTTTCAAATTAATTATTCCCAGTTCGAATAGATATACTGCGCCGGTATTTTTTCTGGGGACATGTAACAAATTATACAACCATGTATGTTATCATCTCCACATTTTTATTTCCCGGCAGTGGCGGTGGTGGCCAGTCGAGGGTGTGGGGGTCAGCGTGCAGCATTTCCCCATATACCTGCTACCTGCTAGTACGGGGTTACATGTAACATTAGCCCGTCCGTCAGTCATATTGGCTACACAGGAAAATGGTCTTCCCGCTTTCTGAGATGTAAAATTTAATTCTGAGAGTCGGGGAATGGACAGTTCGATTTTTATTTTGTTTTTTAAAAATGCCCGGGGGTGTCCGACTACCCTCTAGACCCCATCGGGCAGCTGAAGTCATTGATATGTGCAGGCATAGGCCTATCCAAATTATGGTCATTCATTTATACAGAAATAAAAATGCATTTGTTTCAATCACCGATACGATGTGCTATATAATTTACAATTTGCCAACACCAGGAATGCCGTTTAGTTTTTTATTTTTGGGTCTTGGTGACGTATTGTCTAAATCAATAAATGACGTCCACAATTAACTGTAAATGACGTCAATTCTGAAATAATTTCAATGTATCTTTCTGACGACACACGTATATGAATCTATTATGGGCGATGGTAGCAAATTACAAGCCACAGGTCGGCTAATTATATATTTAAAATCGATAGTTGTGCGTTTGTTTTGTTTTTGTCACTACATGATACATGTCATAGTTTTATTCTGATGTACATTTGATAGTATACATACTAACACTTGTAGATACATTTAGTGTAACTTATCAGCAAATACAGTTTACAGCAAGCACAGTCAATGAGTCTATGCACATCATTTCTACTGTAGGCTGTTGAGTTGCATTGTACAAACGTTGCCGTTTCAATAACGTCATTTTCTCGATGACGTTACGTTTTTTTCGTGCGTGATTCACATGGTGCTACACAAAGTGAGATAAAACAAAAACTATTAAACATAATTGCATTTTCTTTTCAGAATATTGTTTTTGAAAGGTGTCCGCATCAGAAAATGTAAAAAAATGCAAATCGAAAATTTTGTCATTAAGGCCGGGTTTCACAGAGCGCGGCCCATATGTTTGTGTTTGTGGGCTGTTAAACACCATTTCATTCCATTCATATACATATGTGCCACTAGCTGATATATGGCTGTGATTGGAGAAATGGGGCTTATGGGTTTTGTGACCAATGTAGATCCAGATCAGCCTGTGTACCCGCACAGTCTGATCAGGATCTGCACTGTTTGCCGTTCCATCAATAAACACCGGCCCTGCTTCTAACAGGCAATGTAGATCGTTATCAGGCTGCAGGAGTGTGTTAATTGATCAGGAGCTACACTGGTCACAAATTTCATAACTTGCCATTTCTCCAGTCACATTCACATATGGGGCTTATGATGGCTTGGAGTCTAGTGCATAGAGTATTGGTCTCCAGTATTAGGTCAACATTAAAAATATACCGGTACTTAGATTTCCCTGCCCACTACCCCCGGCGGGGGTCAGGGTGTGGGTACATGTAGGTCGGTAGTCTAAATAATATTCCTATTTTGTGTCCATTATTTTTTTGTGATAGTTAAAGTTACACCTTATACCATTTCTATTTGCCCAAACTCTGTATTGATTAAAGGTTACAGATGGGATATGTTTTTATCACGAGCAAAATATACTGACCAATTTGGTCATTGAGATGGGTAATTGAAAAGAAATAAAATATTTACCCTACCCAACGACCCAAAAGTTATTTAATTTGATATTTGGTGGGATAGGGGGTAGGTAAGTAAGAAAGGGGAAACAATTAAAATATTTATATTTGGCCTTAACACCGAAGGTTGTGAGTGAACAAATACTTTTATAATATTTCCATCCCACTGATGAGACTTGAAACCAAGGTTCCTTCTCTATATGACCTAGCTGAGCTGTTGCTGGGAAATTTAAACTCCTTCACATTCACTTTTATGGCCGATGTGACCAGTGTATACTCAGACAAGCCTGCACATCCGTGCAGTCTGATCAAGGTCTGCACTGTTTGTCATTCAGCCTGTGAAACACCCATCACAATAGGTTACGAAATAAAATTATTTTTTTTTTTTTTACACCTATAAATTCATAATGCAAACGCCCATTCGACGTATTGCGTTTACATCCCAATACAATACATTAGACACACGTGACATCGCGCGATGTTGTTGATTGGTTAAAGTTCGCAACGTCGCTGACGTAAAAAGCAAGGTTATTGTTAATTTTAGCGCCATATTTGGTTATTTACAGTTTTGAAACTATCAGAACATTCAGTGTAAATATAAGTAATAAAACCATGAGCTGTTGCTTTTACTGGTGTATTAAATACATTTGATCTGTTTAAAGTTTGCGTGGAGTGACCGTGATGGGAGATGCCACCACCAATTTAGTTCCAGCAGTCTGATCATTCTATAGATGACTATTATTGAACAGGTGTAAAGCCCCTTAATTTCAATCAACCAGTCAACATTTATTGGTAATAAATCGAGATTCACACCCTCATCGGTGGTGGTTAGGTTGGGAACATGCTATGGGTAAGTTAACGATCAAGATTCATCCTTGCCAGAATCCTGAATAGAGAACTTACTGGTTTGGCCCTCAGGTACATGTAGCGTCTTTGGAATTTGGTATGTGAGCATTGGATGGATGGTATACCCCATATTATGAGTAATATAGAGTATTCCTAATCCTATTACTTTTAGGGGAAGAGGGTAAGTGACTGTGGTGTGGTTAAAAACGGGATCTGTTGACCTGGCTTTAAATGACCTTAGTTGTTGATAGGCCGTTTAATTCAAATCACACCTCATCACATAGTCTAATCCTTGCCAGAATTCCCATCATGGTGCCACGTGGTCTGGTGCGGTATAATGGTGAAATGTGGCTGTGACTTGAGAAATGGGGCTTATGAGTTATGCGACCAGTGTAGCCCCAGATCAGCCTGCGCATCCGCGCAGTCTTATCAGGGCCTACACTGTTCGCCATTCAGTGAATTCAGCCATTCGGGAGTGCTCTAGAAGCTCGGTGTGAATATCCACCAAATCCTGTAAGCCCCATTTCTCTAGTCATAGCCACAAATGGGATTCAAAAAGTAATTACATTGAAGTTTCATTCCTATATTGTCTCCGTCCGTCCGTCCGTTCGTTCGTTACTTAGTAACGATACATCCTTCCGCATTAATACAATTACTCTCGCTACTGATCGTATGTCCGTCCATCCGTCTGTCAATTTATTTGAAAGTTTTTGTAAGAGTTTCTAAAGTAGGGGTGGCGCTAAGTTTGTCGACAGACCACATTTTCTAGTTCAGAGTTTGTCTTATAGAAACTTTAAATATAGCCACCCGCATTGACATTATCTGAAAACACATCATTTTTATTTGACTGCATACAAAATGCATTAAATAATTCTCCATGGGGTAACCATTGTTTCAGGTGCTACGTGACCGAGATTGCCATAGAAGTGTTTGGTGAGTATATGTGGCTGTAACTGGAGAAATTGGGTTTACACGATTTATAAGACCAGTTGAGCTTCCTGATTAAATAACACATTCCTGTAGCTGATAACAATCTATATTGCCTGGTAAAAAAAACCATGACGACGGGTGTTTCATTAAATAACAAGTTGTGGGGGGGGGTATACTGTAGTCAGGTTGTCCGTCCGTCTCCGTCCGTCCGTCCCCGTCCGTCCGTGTGTGCGTCTGTGCGTCCGTAAACTTACATCAGAGAAATATTGTTAATAACTTCTATTTCCTTCTTATCTAAAATGCGGTTAATATTTCACACATGCATTCTGTAAGGCTCTACTACCAGGCTGTGCCAAATCCACGACCTTCCTCCCAACCCCCGCTGATCCCAAGGTCAAGGTCAAATACTTAGTCTCTTTACAAAACTTAACATCAAGATAAATAATTTGTTATAACTTCTATTTCCTTCATCCAAAATGCTTAATATTTAACACACATGCATTCCTGTAAGGTTCTACTACCATGCTGTGGCCAATCCACGACCGTCCAACCCCGCTGATCCCCAAGGTCAAGGTCAAAATACTTATGTCTCTTTACAAAACTTAACCAAGTTAACGTCAGAGAAATATTGTTATAACTTCTATTCCTTCATCCAAAATGCTTAATAATAATTTCACACATGCATTCCTGTAAGGCTCTACTATCATGCTGTGTCAAATCCACGACCGTCCAACCCCCGCTGATCCCAAGGTCAAGGTCAAACACTTAGTCTCTTTACAAAACTTAACATCAGAGAAATATTGTTATAACTTCTATTTCCTTCGTCTAAAATGCTTAATATTTCACACATGCATTCCTGTAAGTATACTACCATGCTTTGCCAACTCCACGACCTTCCAACCCCCGCTGATCCCAAGGTCAAGGTCAATTATTTGGTCTCTTTACAAAACTTAACATCAGAGAAATATGTTGTAATAACTTCTATTTCCTTCATTGAAAATTCTTAATATTTCACTCGTGCATTCCTCTAAGGTTGTACTATCATGCTGTGACAAATCTACGACCGTCCAACCCCCGCTGATCCCAAGGTCAAGGTCACATACTTTGTCTCTTTACAAAACTTACATCAGAGAAATATGTTATAACTTCTATTTCTTTCATTGAAAATTCTTAATATTTCTTGCATGCATTCCTCTAAGGCTCTACTATCATGCTGTGAAAAATCCCCGCTGGTCTCGAGGTCAAGGTCACATACTTAGTACATACATACATACATACTTTACACATCTTAACATCAAAGAAATCGGTTATAACTTCTATTTCCTTGCTCGGATCTGCTTCACATTT
Organism: Conchocele bisecta; assembly: GCA_029237695.1. NCBI lineage: Eukaryota > Metazoa > Mollusca > Bivalvia > Lucinida > Thyasiridae > Conchocele > Conchocele bisecta. Next base: position 85,644,091 of record CM055277.1, on the reverse strand, counting down.
CACACACGCATTGCTCCAATGGACCTCTACCACCCTGTGACAAATTCACGTTCGTGCCGCCCCCGCTAAGCCCAGAGTCAAGGTCACAAGGTTACATATTTAGGGGTACCTGGGCCCACACGGGGGGTATTCCGTAAGCCTCGCTTACTGACCAATCTAGTTGGTTGATGGAATGACGAACAGTGCAGATCCTGATCAGACTGTGCGGATGCACATGCTGATCTGGATCTGCACTGGTCGTAAAGCCCCATTTCTCCAGTCACAATTACATATATAAATATCTTCAGGAATTCCCCCCCCCCCACCAAGATTGCACCCACACCACCCATCCCCTTCCATATGCAGTCATAATTATACCCCCCGCAACGAGTTGTGGGGGTGTATACTGGAGTCAGGTTGTCCGTCCGTCCGGGTAAACTTAACATCAGAGAAATATTGTTATAACTTCTATTTCCTTCATCTAAAATGCTTGATATTTCACACATGCATTCCTGTAAGGCTCTACTACCATGCTGTGCCAAATCCACGACCGTCCAACCCCCCGCATATCCCAAGGTCAAGGTCAAATACTTAGTCCGTAAACTTAACATCAGAGAAATATTGTTATAACTTCTATTTCCTTCATCAGTAGTATATAGGGAGTCAAAATGATACCACCTCCCAATTGTGGATACAGTTTGCACACAGACACCCCTTTTGAGACATTATACCCATCGCCCAATTGTGGATACGAATTGCACACACATCCCTATTTGGGAAAAGTGTAGAAAGAAGTCGTCTCCCAAGAGGCAAACAGAAATGGCAGACGACATTATACCCACCGCCCAATTGTGGATACGAATTGCACACACATCCCTATTTGGGAAAAGTGTAGAAAGAATTCGTCTCCAACAGAATGGCAGACGACATTATACCATCGCCCAATTGTGGATACGAATTGCACACACATCCCTAATTTAGGGAAAAAGTGTAGGAGAAATTTCGTCTCCCAAGAAGGCAAACAGAAAGGGCAAAATGACAATGTTCCACGCCCAATTGTGGATACGAAATTGCACACACATCCCATTTTGGGAAGTTGGTATCCACATGTGGGACGAAACTATATCCACAATCGTAACTACCACCACCCAATTGTGGATACGAATTGCACACACATCCCTATTAAGGGAAAGTAGAAGAAAAAATTTGTCTCCCAAGAGGCAAGGGCAAACAAAGACATGGTTTCCACACCCAATTGTGGATACGAATTGCACACACACATCCCTTTTTGGGAAGTTGGTATCCACATGTGGGACGAAATATTCCACAATCGTACTACCACCACCCAATTTGTGGATACGAATTGCACACACACATCCCTTTTTTATTTTTTGGAAAAGTAGAAGAAAAAATTACCAAATGGGACACCTGGACTGGTAGTACGAAAGACGACGTTTTGGCCCAATAGTGGATGGGGGTTCTAGTCTATCCGCACGGAGCCACTATTTTCTCGTCGTATGTATACACATTGGGACGAAAACATCCACAATCGTACTACCACCTACCCACGGATGGCATACGAAGAGTGGGGGGGAAAAAAGGTCGAGAAATCCCGCAATTGGGACACGAGTTATACACAACTGGGACACGATATCCACAATTGCACTGGCGCCCGTAGGAGAAATTCGCCTCCCAAGAGGCAAACAGAAATGATACCACCTATTTGTGTATTTGGACACATTTGGGGAAAAGTGTAGAAGAAATTCGTCTCCCAAGAGCCAAACAGAAATGATACCACCCATTTGTGTATTTGGACATATTTGGGAAAAGTGTAGGAGAAATTCGCCTCCCAAGAGGCAAACAGATATCCTACCACCCCATTTGGGGGGGGGGGGGGGGGGGGGAAAAGACAACTCGAACAAAGACAATTCGAACATAGACAACTTGGAAAACCTCTCTAGAATTGGGTCGAAAAACCCACAATTGGGACACGAGTATACACAATTGGGTGGTGGTAGTACGAAAGACGACGGTTGGTCCAATAGTGGATGTGGGTTTTCTAGTCCATTCTGCACGGAGCCACACTTTTTATTTGGAGGTTCTCCGCCACATCCACAATCGAACGCCCAATTGAAGATATGTTTCCCATTGGAATAGACAAACAATTTTGCCAAATCGATCCAAAATGCCATACAAGGAATGCGAAACATGCGGCAAGGGTTTCGACAAACCCGCAAATCTTCGAAGGCACAGGGACCGCTAAGAACCCGTGCAGACTTCCCACGAGAGAGTGTCCCGGATGTGGAGGGAAGTTTTGCCACCTACAAGACTCTCTGGCAACATCGCTCGAACAGGTGTCCCGAGGGGCCAGAAGATAGAACCACGGAGGGTAGCAAGAAGAAGGCTGCGACCAGGAAGAGGATCCTGGTACTGGAGAGGAGGGTGGTAGAGTTGGAGGAGGAGGTGGCTAGACTGCGGGATGGAAAACCTCGCGAGGGAGCGAACATCGACAGCGACGACGACGACGACGAGACAGATATGTAGAGAGAGGGGGATTCCCCCCCACTGGCCCACATCTCGACTCCCAACGGCAAACAAAACCTCTCCCCAAAGTAGGTAGAACCCCCCCACCCAATTGTCCACATTTGGGAAAGTCGAACAAAAAATCGTCTCCCAAAATCTAGACCACATCGAAGTTCCCCCAATCGCGATTGGAAGGGAGGGTTCGAATATTTTCCAATATGGCTACTCCATGTAGAAAGGGTTGCGCCCTCCAGAGGTGTACGGTGCTGGTATGCCTAGTTGTGGTGCTAGTATGCCTAGTTGTGGTGCTGGTATGCCTAGTTGTGGTGCTGGTATGCCTAGTCGTGGTGCTGGTATGCCTAGTCGTGGTGCACGCATGCCTAGTATGTCTAGGTGTGCCCAATATTTTCGTGTTGTACATTGGGCAAACTATATTTGTATGTACATGCATATTTTGTGCCTAGCCATGCCACAAAAACGAAATTTTGTCCCAAGCAGGATATAGAAGATATTCGCAATCTTCGAGGTGTCGAGTCCTGCGGACGACACGAAGAAAAAATATGGGATCGGTACCACGCGTCTTCGAAGAATATGGGACGCCGTCGATGCGGAACGTAGTACAAAAGCCCGAAGAACCTCCCATTGCGAATGTAGACCCACCTCCTACACGTGGTCCATCTAGAAGAACCTCCCTTGCAAATGCCACCCTAGAAGGTGCCCGCCCAGCCGGCGAATCTACGCGTTTGCATTTCTTGGGGAACCGTTTGGATCGCAAGCTACTGGATGTGGAACTTCGTTTGGAGCGTTTGCTGGCGGAATTTTTTGGAGTCGTGTCTGGGGTTTCTAGAAGACCGTTTGGTGGAGGTTGGAACTAAGCGCGTTTTTCGGACACTGGTTTCCGAGACTAGTACATCCGAGGCTAGCGCTCCCAAGCCTAGCGAGCCGAAATGCGAAAAGACTTGGAGGTGCACGACATTTGGCAAACGATGGAGAATGCAAAGTGGTGTCTTGGGATTGCTTTCGCTGTGTATGCAGTTTGCAAACCATTGTTTCCATTCGTGTCTCTAGAGGCTTGTAGACTCTGGAAGAACAAAAACCAGATCCCGACACCGAGTTCGTTGCACTCCGCAAAACAGTCCGGTACGCCGAATAATGGGAAAAACGAAACTAGCGACTCCGTACACCCTCCCTCTGGAGGGCGCAACCCTTTCTACATGGAGTAGCCATATTGGAAAATATTCGAACCCTCCCTTCCAATCGCGATTGGGGGAACTTCGATGTGGTCTAGATTTTGGGAGACGATTTTTTGTTCGACTTTCCCAAATGTGGACAATTGGGTGGGGGGTTCTACCTACTTTGGGGAGAGGTTTTGTTTGCCGTTGGGAGTCGAGATGTGGGCCAGTGGGGGGGGGGGAATCCCCCTCTCTCTACATATCTGTCTCGTCGTCGTCGTCGTCGCTGTCGGTGTTCGCTCCCTCGCGAGGTTTTCCATCCCGCAGTCTAGCCACCTCCTCCTCCAACTCTACCACCCTCCTCTCCAGTACCAGGATCCTCTTCCTGGTCGCAGCCTTCTTCTTGCTACCCTCCGTGGTTCTATCTTCTGGCCCCTCGGGACACCTGTTCGAGCGATGTTGCCAGAGAGTCTTGTAGGTGGCAAACTTCCCTCCACATCCGGGACACTCTCTCGTGGGAAGTCTGCACGGGTTCTTGCGGTCCCTGTGCCTTCGAAGATTTGCGGTTTGTCGAAACCCTGCCGCATGTTTCGCATTCCTTGTATGGCATTTTGGATCGATTTGGCAAAATTGTTTGTCTATTCCAATGGGAAACATATCTTCAATTGGGCGTTCGATTGTGGATGTGGCGAGACCTCCAAAAAGTGTGGCTCCGTGCAGAATGGACTAGAAACCCCATCCACTATTGGACCAACCGTCGTCTTTCGTACTACCACCACCCAATTGTGTATACTCGTGTCCCAATTGTGGGTTTTTCGACCCAATTCTAGAGAGGTTTTCCAATTGTTATGTCAATTCATGTCTTTGTTCGAGTTGTCTTTCCCCCCCCCCCCCCCAAACCCCCCCCCCCCCCCAAATGGGGTGGTAGGATATCTGTTTGCCTCTTGGGAGGCGAATTTCTCCTACACTTTTCCCAAATATGTCCAAATACACAAATGGGTGGTATCATTTCTGTTTGGCTCTTGGGAGACGAATTTCTTCTACACTTTTCCCCAAATGTGTCCAAATACACAAATAGGTGGTATCATTTCTGTTTGCCTCTTGGGAGGCGAATTTCTCCTACGGCGCCAGTGCAATTGTGGATATCGTGTCCCAGTTGTGTATACTCGTGTCCCAATTGCGGATTTCTCGACCTTTTTTTCCCCCCACTCTCGTATGCCATGGGTAGGTGGTAGTACGATTGTGGATGTTTTCGTCCCAATGTGTATACATACGACAGAGAAAATAGTGGCTCCGTGCGGAATAGACTAGAACCCCCATCCACTATTGGGCCAAAACGTCGTCTTTCGTACTACCAGTCCAGGTGTCCCATTGGAATTTTTTCTTCTACTTTTCCAAAAAAGGGATGTGTGTGTGCAATTCGTATCCACAATTGGGTGGTGGTAGTACGATTGTGGATATTTCGTCCCACATGTGGATACCAACTTCCCAAAAAGGGATGTGTGTGTGCAATTCGTATCCACAATTGGGTGTGGAACATTGTCGTCTGTTTGCCTCTTGGGAGACAAATTTTTCTTCTACTTTCCCAAATAGGGATGTGTGTGCAATTCGTATCCACAATTGGGTGGTGGTAGTACGATTGTGGATATTTCGTCCCACATGTGGATACCAACTTCCCAAAAAGGGATGTGTGTGCAATTCGTATCCACAATTGGGCGTGGAACATTGTCGTTTGCCCTTTCTGTTTGCCTCTTGGGAGACGAATTTCTCCTACACTTTTCCCAAATAGGGATGTGTGTGCAATTCGTATCCACAATTGGGCGATGGTATAATGTCGTCTGCCATTCTGTTGGAGACGAATTCTTTCTACACTTTTCCCAAATAGGGATGTGTGTGCAATTCGTATCCACAATTGGGCGGTGGGTATAATGTCGTCTGCCATTTCTGTTTGCCTCTTGGGAGACGACTTCTTTCTACACTTTTCTCAAATAGGGATGTGTGTGCAATTCGTATCCACAATTGGGCGATGGGTATAATGTCTCAAAAGGGGTGTCTGTGTGCAAACTGTATCCACAATTGGGAGGTGGTATCATTTTGACTCCCTATATACTACTTCATCTAAAATGCTTAATATTTCACACATGCATTCCTGTAAGGCTCTACTACCATGCTGTGCCAAATCCACGACCGTCCAACCCCCGCAGATCCCAAGGTCAAGGTCAAATACTTTGTCTCTTTACAAAACTTAACATCAGAGAAATATTGTTATAACTTCTATTTCCTTCATCTAAAATGCTTAATATTTCACACATGCATTCCTGTAAGGCTCTACTACCATGCTGTGCCAAATCTACGACCATCCAACCCCCGCTGATACCAAGGTCAAGGTCAAATACTTAGTCTCTTTACAAAACTTAACATCAGAGAAATATTATTATAACTTCTATTTCCTTCATCTAAAATGCTTAATATTTCACACATGCATTCCTGTAAGGCTCTACTACCATGCTGTGCCAAATCCTTGACCGTCCAACCCCCGCTGATCCCAATGTCAAGGTCAAATACTCTTTACAAAACTTAACATCAGAGAAATAAGTTATAACTTCTATTTCCTTCATTGAAAATTCTTATTATTTCACTTGTGCATTCCTCTAAGGTTGTACTATCATGCTGTGACAAATCTACGACTGTCCAACCCCCGCTGATCCCAAGGTGAAGGTCACATACTTAGTCTCTTTACAAAACTTAACATCAGAGAAATATGTAATTGTTATAACTTCTATTTCTTTCATTGAAAATACTTAATATTTCATATGCTGTGACAAATCCCCGCTGATCTCGAGGTCAACGTCACATACATACCGTATAACATCGACTTAACGCCCCCCTAATAACGCCCCCCACCCCCCCCCCCCCCCCCCAAACCCCCCCCCAAATAATTTTTTTTATTTTATTTTACCAATGACCGCCAATTTCAAACACAAATAATCCTTAAAATCCTTATTTGTGTTTCAAATTGGCTGTCCTTGGCCCCCCCCCCCCCTTTTGTATAAAATGTAACGCCTCCGGGGGCGTTAATTCGAGGTTATACGGTAGTCTCTTTACAAAACTTAACATCAGAGAAATCGGTTATAACTTCTATTTCCTTGCTACGATCTGCTTCACATTTCACACACTCATTGCTCCAATGGACTTCTACCACCCTGTGACAAATTCACGTTCATGCCGCTCGCGCTAATCCCAGAGTCAAGGTCACAAGCCCACACACTTGGAAATTTGTACATTTAGGGGTACCTGGGCCCACGCGGGGGGTATTCCGTAAGCCTCGCTTACTGACCAATCTAGTTACAACAGTAGAGTTGTCAGGAACTTTACACCTTTCCTTAACCCTTACAATGCTGAATTAAATTTTGTCGTCTGCTGTTGATTTTTTATTTTCATGTTTTATTGCGAAAGAAGGCAAAATATAAAACAACAGCAGACGTCAATTTTCATGATCAGCATTCTAAGGGTTAAATCCAAATTATGCCCATTCAAGTTTTGTCAAGCCCGCTTGCGGAAAGCGAGACATAGTGATCACAATGGCATCCGGGCGTGCGTGCGTGCGTGCGTGCGCGCGCGCGCGCGCGCGCGTGCGTTGCGTGCGTGCGTGTGTGCGTCAGTCTGGGCAACCAAGCTGGTGGAAGGGGCCAATGGAAGGAGCCTAACACAAAAGAATCCTTTGATTTATTTCTATTCTATTTCTATTGTTCTAGAACAATGGAAATGGCCCCTTTCTCCATATCGTTCGTCTGTCAGTCCGAGTTAAAATACCTTATATCTCTGCAGTTCTAAGTCACATTGACTTGAAACTTCATATGCTTATTAGTCATCACCCATATATTAATGCTTTATCCCACTCATGCGGCCCCTGTGCCCAAGATCAAGGTCAAATGACTTAGAAGTTTGCATTAAAGTTTTCAGATACCTACTATCTCTGTAACCGTAAGTCGGATTTGCTTGAAACTGTGTATGTTTATTGGTCATCATCCATATATTCATTCAGTGTCCCATTCATACGGCCCCTGTGCCCCTAGGTCAAGGTCAAATGACTTAGAAGTTTGCGTTATAAAATCTGTGTAACGTTTTTACATACATTATATCTCCACAATTGTTACTCAAATTTACTTCCAACTTCCAATACTTCCCTTTCATCATCCATATTTTCATTCCATAGCCTGCCCATGTGGTACACATGCCCAAGGTCAAGGCCAAATGACTTTGAAATTTGTGTTAATGTTTTTACATACCTTATATCTACACAACACTTACTCCGATTTACTTCCAACATCCAATACTTCTTATTCATCATTCATATTTTCATTCTATAGCCTGCCCATGTGGTTCACATGCCCAAGGTCAAATGACTTTGAAATTTGTGTTAAAGTTTTTACATACCTAATATCTCAACAACACTTACTCCGATTTACTTCAAACTTCAAATAATTCTTTATTATCATCCATATTTTCATTCTATAGCCCACCCATGCGGCCCACATGCCTAAGATCAAGGTCAAAAGACTTTAAAATGTCTGTTAAAGCTTTTGCATACCTTATATCTCCACAACCCTTAATTCAAACTTCAAATAAATACACTCTGAGACCATCAAATGCCTCGGCGGGCTCGACTGCGGCCATCTGGTTTGTGTCTATATCCCAATGTTTACGTCACACACCTAGTTTATTGATTAAAGTTTGTTTGACGTCATTAATCTCCAGGATGTTGTCATTAACGGCACGCTAATGACCGGCAACATCGCTGTTACATACATTATGACAAAATGGCGTCAAAGAAGATGAATATTAATTTTAACGTCATATTTAATTTATAATAAATATTTACATTTCAGAAACTGCAATGCAAATACAAATGTATAAGAAATATTACCATAGGCTGTTGCGTTCACAGGTTGAAGTAACGGACCGAGGTCTATAAATACATTAAATATGCCTAAAAGCATCAATAAATGAAGAAAAAAAAAAAATTACCCCCTCCATCCGATCATATATGATTAGATGGAGGGGGTAAAAATTTGTTTTTCTTCATTTATTGATGCTTTTAGGCATATTTAATGTATTTCCTCGGTCCGTTACTTCAACCTGTGGTTGCGTTTACTGTGGCAGTGAAAACATTTTGTCTTGTTTTAAGTTTGCGAGGAGTCATGGTTTGTCTTGTATGACCTCTACTGGCTGTTGCTGTTAATAAATTAACTCTTTGCATGCTAGCGGTGAAAATATCCGCAAAACGAATTAGGAGTATATGTTTTATTTCTCTCTGTAAATATGTCTCGAAATTTGAGGACACAATTCTAATGAAATCCCAAGACATATTCATGACATTTATAAGGAGAAATAAAAGAAAATATAATGAATTGTCATCTGCTATTTTTGAACTATTTATAGCCCACAAATTTCCCAGCATGCAAAGAGTTAAATAAATTCCTTCCCTTTTCTCCAGATAAATCTGGGTGTCCGGTGTAGAGAGGTCCTACTGTAACATTTCAGTGAAGCTGATGGAGACGGTTACGGTGGAGAGTTTACAGGTTCGCTGTTGTCGGTGTGTCGCCAATCTCACACTGAGCCCCGCGAGCTGGGAACCGCTCCATAGAACCCCAGTGGTAAATGTCATCGTGCAACTTATGGAGAAGGCTGGGAACCGGCAATGTATCGAGACCTGTATTAGGGCACTAAGGTAAGGTTTCACATTCTGATGCTGGTTCGGTTATTGCTACAACTATTTGTTATTTGTGACATACTATGACCAAATTTAAGACATTTTATTCCCTCGCCGATAGGCAAGAGGGGATACTGCGTTAATCCACGTATGTGCGTACATCTGTGCGTGCGTTAGTAATACCTTTCATGTTTCAATAACTTATGAACCGCTTCACCGATTTTGATAATATTTGGCCACAATGTGTGTTTAGGGATAATGCTTTGTTTTGCATACAACCCACATCCGACCGCCCAAGGTCAAGGTCACTGAGGACTTATGTTAAACTTGTTTGTAAGGCAAATGCGTTAAAGTTTTTTTGTTTATTCAAGAACTTATGAACCGCTTCACCGATTTTGATAATATTTGGCCACATTGTGTGTCTAGTGATGGTGCTTTGTGTTGCAAAGATGAATTCTCCCATGTATTGTAGATTGCTGGGCCAGACAGGGTGCCATGTAGACAGGCTGCTGGAAGAGAATGCCGTGTGTGCGGTAATGAAGCACATCGATGACGCCACAGAGGAAACATGTTCATCAGCTGTCCGGTGTATCGCTAGCTTAACGAACCACAGGTAACAGTGTTATCACAAGAGGTTTTATTGCAGAAAATCGGCGCTCGCAGTGTAATAACACGGTGTAATAAAAATCGAATTACACTAGTGTAATAAATATGCAAGTTAGTTCATTACAGAAAACAGGCTTGGTGACCAGATAGCTTCAAGTATGCTGTTTTATACCCCCGGCATACAAAGTATGTCGAGGGGTATATAGTTTTTTGTAATTCCGTCCATTTGTACGTCCGTACCGTTTGTCCATGTTAAAGTTATTGGGTACCCATTATCTCTGTAACGGTAAGTCGGATTGACCTCAAACTTCAGATACCTTACCATCATCCATATTTTCATTGCATACCACATTCATGTGGCCTTCATGTCCAAGGTAAAGGTCAAATTAGTTTGTGTTAAAGTTTTTGGGTACCCATTGTTTCTGCAACGGCAAGTCGGATTGACGTCAAACTTGATATACTTCCTTATCATCATCCATATTTAAATTCCATACCACACCCATGCGGCCTTCATGTCCAAGGTCAAGGTAAAATTACATGTACTTAGAGAAATTTGTGTTAATTTTTTTTTTTTTAAATATTTGCCTTTTTATTTGTCAGGCGGCGGCCGGGGGTATGTGTGAGCCCCTGTTCACTTTCTCTAGTTCGCTTAAGCAATAAATATAATCTAACATTTGTGATGATTTAATATGGTAATTATTAAACTTGTTGACTAATTTCATAAGAATCTCGGCATAGCCTTGTTTCTAATGAAATCAGTAAACTTGTTATCATATTAAATCATCACTCATGTAAGATCCTCTATTTGTTAAAACTCATTGACAGATTCATAAGAAGCTTGTTTAATAAATATCATATTAAATTATCACTCGTGTAATATTCTTTATTTCTCACAGGTGCTCGCCAATCTTCGCTTGTCAAGTTATCGCATCAGCCAAGCAGTCCCAGCTACTGGTCCTTGTGAGTCACAGAGATTCGGAAATCTCAACACACGCCTTACAAACACTCTTCCATCTTGCTGACAACGGTAACTTCAGGCCCGTGTTTGGCAATATAGGTGGAATAGAAAGCTTCGCCAAGCTGTTGACTGTGGAAAATTCTAATTCCGAGCAGCATATCTTGACACTGAGGCCGCAGATACTTAGCACACTTTGTTTATGCTGCAAGGAAGCTGTGAATCGAGTTAAACTAAGGGAGCACTCGGTTTTGGAAATATTCTTACTGTACCTACGAGATGATGAGTACAAGATGATACATAGCAGGATTGTAAGTGCGCTTGTCTGTTTCCTCTATGACAACGCCAGCTTTGATATACTGTTGGATAAAGGGTTGGTTCATGTGCTAGTGAACCAGTTAAACGACTACATGGATTATTCATCAGGGCGGAGAACAGAACGGCTTTCTGACTCGACGATAGTGATATTGAAGCGGATGCTGCGGAGAAGGAATCTGTTGGTACTGATAAACATATTCTGACTAAAGAAAGTGAAGATAAAAATTTATAAAAAAACCATTGTCAAACACAGATATATGCTTATCAATGTCAAGTGAAGAGTCGCTTGAAAAAGACATTGACACAATAGCAGTTGAAAAGGAATTAAGTAAAGATGATGGTGTTACAGAGAGTACATTGCTTCCTTCAGAAGCTCCAATTGTTGAGTCAAATAACGGGACACAAAAAATTGCCGACAATTGCAAAGGAGTTACTGAAACTAGTAGCAGAGAATGGGAGAACGGGAATGAAGCTAATACTACAACTGAGGAAAGGGTTAAAAGAGATGGTACCAGACACTGTGAAGCTGTGAGATATAGTATACACAGTCCCACATATGAAGCCAAGTCACACCGGGATTCGGAAGACTATTATAAAGGGACAAAGTGTATAGAAAGGTTCTCGCCACCAGATATGGGTATGACATCTCCAGCTCAGGTAGACCGTTATAGCCCACTGTCTACGTCAACCTTCTACTCGCCGTCGAAGGAATCACCGGAGTATTCTCCCCAGTATAGCCCAAGCCATAGCTCCCCGAGTTCACGACTCGATGGATACAGTCCGGAGTCAAGGTCGTCTACTACCAGCAGTCGCGTTCCCATGAATTTAATGAAACTTCCACACTATTCAGGACCCAGTAGTCTAGTGTATGGTCGAGAGTCTCCTAGTAACACAGAAGGGATTGGTCCATCTAGTTGTTATGGTTACGACCCCGAGGTCGCACAGTATTCAGAATCTGACCCAGGTGAATTAGAGAATGATGTCACAGAGCAGACTGCTACAAGGTGTGAAGACAAACCTGATGATCAAACATGTAATGCACAAACAAACTCCACAAATAAAAACTTATGTGGCCAGAAAAAAAATACTGAGAAAAATGGCGCGAAAAGAAACATTTTCATTACGCAATGTGAAACTAAAGAGCCTATAAGAAAAACTGTTAGCTAGTTCTGGATGTAAGAAGAGAAAGCGAATTCCTGGTACGGACACTACCTTGGAGAATAACATTCTTGTTCTATTATCATGCGTTTCCCAGTTGGCTGATCCAACTAACTACTTAGTTACCATGGAAACAATCATGTGTCTCCTTGACTACATTGTCGGTTTGGACGAACCTATGGCGCGTGCAGCGCGACTCCTTTCTCGGGTCTTTAGAAATCCCCACTGCTTCATGAAACTTGTTAAGTTAAATATCCCAATCATTGTGTACGAGAGATTACTTGATAAAGAAAATATTAACACTCTCGTTTTGCAATCATTAAAACCAACGGCTCATGGAAAGTTAAATTCTTCTGCTGATGACGAAAGAGCAGCAATTTCCGCAGAATCAGATCGGTTCTCTGTGGCAGACGACACTTCCTTACTTGATGATCAGCCGCCATCAAAACGCTCTCGGATTTCTAGACAAAGTGTGTCTTCCGATTCTCCGGAAAACACAAAGGAGTCGACAAAAGTAGGCATGCCGTCAGACAAGCCTGGTGTATCGCTGTGTAGTTCGTCTGCTGCACAGTTTCGGCGAGAATACAAAGGGGTGTACCACAAGCAAGGGGAGGCAATTTGTTCACTGAGGAAGTGCGGAGTGGCGTTCCTTGATGATCTCAGTGGGGTGGCTGACAGTGGCTTCGGTCGAGGCAGGATTGAAAGCCTTCTGTTTATAGCAGACAACACAGAAAAGTTACACATCTGCCTGTGTATGCTGTTTATGTTAAGGTAAGTGCACAAATGTTAATTGTCATTTGTTGTCACTCTGTTCAAACTGTTTGATTTCTATTTCAAGTGAACAATTCATGTTAGGCACTTTGTGGTAATAACAACAACAGGCTGTGATACTGACAACATGCTCTGTCACACTAAACCATCACAGCCAATGAAACCACTCTTTAACCCTTACAATGCATTACATTTTGTTGTCTGCTGTTTCTATTGTGGGTGGTTGGTCGGGCAAACGCAACTGCGTAAATTAACGGTGATGTTCCTCCCTATATGAATCACGATTTTCCTGGTTTGGCCCTCGTGTACGTTTTTGTACGAGTTGAATTGGGTTATTGCCCATTATAAAAGTATTAAGATTATTACCGATCCTACTGCTGTTGGGAGGGTGCCAAATGAAACTGGTGTGGCGAGGACCTGGCATCAGATCAGGATTATTCTGATTTCAGGGCTGAATATATAGTTTTTTAGCCAGGTTTTTTGGGAAAAAAATTCAGGCTATTGGATTGGCGAAAGCCGGGCGGCGGGCGGGGGGGGGGGCGGGCGGCGGGGGGGGCGGGCGGCGGCGGGCGGCTGGGCGGCGTCCACAATCAATGTTAAGTTTTCGTGTTTGAGTCCATTTCTTTGTTACTGTACCACCTAGGACCACCAAACTTTCACAGCTTCATAATCAAGGGGTACCCACCACAATATATCACTATCCAACATGTTACCTTTTTTTGAACTTGACCCATTTTTTCCGCGCAGTCGACTTAGCCATTTTCGATGTTAACTTTTCGCATTTACAATGTTAAGTTTTCGTGTTTAAGTCCATCTCTTTGATACTGTACCACCTAGGACCACTAAACTTTCACAGCTTCATAACCAAGGGATGCCCACCACATACAGCTATCCAACATGTGACCATTTTTTTTACCTTCACCTATTATTTCTACGTAATTGACTTAGCCATTTTCAACGTTAACTTTTTAACTTACGTCTGGTTAAAGTTTTTGGTTAAAAGTTTTTTGTTATACCATATCTCTGCAACCGCTTCGCCCATTACCTTGAAACTTCACATGGGTGTTTATCATCATCCATATTTTCATTCTACCCCCCAACCGTGCGGCCCCTGTGCCCAATGTCAAGGTCAAATTACTTTGATTTTTTTGTTAAAGTTTTTTTCGTGTACTATATCTCTGCAACTGCTTCACCCATTACCTTCATACTTCACATGGGTGTTTATCATCATTGTCGCGCCCGCTTGCGGAAAGCGCGATATCGTCGGCATTTTGGCATACGTCCGTCCGTACGTACGTCCGTGTGTCCGGTTAAAGTTTTTTGGTTAAAGTTTTTCCATATACTATATCTATTTTTTTAGTGTCCATGTCTCGCCCCAAGGCGCGACATGCAGGCCACGGCCATCTAGTCTACAAAAAGTGGGTATAATTATGTTATCCAAGTGTCTATGCTTGGAAAAAACCTGGCCTTCGTGGCTTTGCCTCGTTTCTTGTTTTATTGTAAATATTCAGTTCTGATTTTAGGATTTCCCCCTCCCCCATTTGTACATGTACTTGTACAGATAATATATGGGATTTAGTACTAAACCCATTGACCCGGCCTTAAATTACCTTAGCTGTTGATAGACCGTTAAACCCCAACAAACAAAACAAACAAACAAAATTTTTTATGCCCCACCACGATAGTGGAGGGGGCATTTAGTGTCCGTTCATCAGTCCATCCGTCCGGCCGTCACCAACCTTGTAACTCGTAAACCTTTTAAACCCTGATAGCTACAGACCTTATGATGAGTAGATGCGCAGAGTTTATTTAGATTTTTTATTTGACCCCCGGGTCATGGATTTTCGACTTAGAATTTCCCAATTTTGACTTGTAATTAGTAAAACTTTGAAAGCGTACCAGCTACAGACCTGAAACTTGGTATGTAGCTTCTCTATGATGAGTAGATGCGCAAAGTTTATTTCGATTTTTGATTCGACCCCCGGTTCATAGATTGTATCCCCCTTTTCGACTTGGATTTTTTTATTTGCCACTGGGCCATGGATTATCTCCTCCTTTTGGACTTTTGGATTTTGTCTTGTTTACTGCAATATGTGAGGCATCTGTGTTCTACGAACACATAAAGCATGAATCAACAGCAGACGACAATTTTCGGTTCCCTCATTCTAAGGGTTAAGAGCATCCCAATCATACCGGAAGTGGTACTAGTGTACCGTTTCTTCGTCTGCCATCTTTTCTTAGTTTCAGTAATTATCAAATGTGATTACAGCACATGAGAATCATATCCAATGTAGCCGATTCTGATGAACTGCCAAAACAAGTTTTTGTTAAGAATTATGGTAAATATAAAAATATAGCAGGCGACAATATTCAAGTATTCGGTAAGTATAGGTTATTTGATTTGTATGTGGATATAGTTCCGCAGCTTGTGATATTGCGCGCCTCAAAAAATATACAAATCAGTGATAATTTAGAAGGAACTATTTTGCGAGGTGAAACTAAGTTCCGGCACTGACCAATATGAACTCACAAGACGTCAGTATGGACAAAATATTGACCGCTTGCGTTCCATTGTGTTTCATTGTGTTTCATTGTGTTCCATTGTGTTTCATTGTGTTCCATTGTGTTTCAATGAGAAACGAAAGTACATATATAATAATGTTTAATACCACATGTGGCGCTTTCTGAAGAAATAGGGTTTATGGTTGTTTTGGCCAGTGTAGGCCCAGACCAGCCTACATTTCCACAGCTCAGTTGTTAGTCCGTGAAATACCGTAATAACCCTAAATATTCAGACGCAAATTGCTTCGGAAAACCCCTATTAAATTTGGGATTCCCAAAACAGAGTGTATCCAAATTGTGATAGATCATGCGCGACCCGTACTGCCATACAAACAGAGCTCCAGTTAAGATGCGTAACTTAACCAAATATCGAGGTTCTTCATCAAAAATGGTAAGTTGGGAGTTCTTTAGAATCGTCTCAATGAGACGATTCTAAAGCACTCCCAACTTGCCATTTTTGTTGAAGAAACAACAAAATTCCCCCCAAAGTTGATCAAATTACGCACCTTAACTGGAGCTCTGACTAACCCTAAATATTGGCACGCTCACTGTTGTAGGGAAACCGTATATATTTGTGTGTGTTTCCCCAAATATATGGTGTCCGAATATTTAGGGTTATTACGATACCAGTTATGCTTCTAACAAACAGTATAGATTCTTATCAGACTGAAGGTGCACTCTTCAAAGGAAGAATGCTTTGTTAACATTACAATATATACGATCAGATTGGATTGCTTCAAATCTGGCTGTGACTGTAGAAATAGGGCTTATGGGATTTTTGACCAGTGTAGCTCCTGATCAGGTAGCATACTCCTCTATCTATATTGCTTGTTGGAAGCATGACGTGCATTTCATTGATGCAGCAGTGAACAGTGCAGATGTATAGGCTGAACTCATCTACACTGGTTGCACAGCCCATAAGCCCCATTTCATTGAACCCGCCTACATGAAAGCTGGTGAGGTTTGTGAAATGTGTAAGGATGATTTGTGGCCTAGGGGTTAGAACACCTGTAGCCTATTTCACCAACATTGCAAAGTATACTTTAGTAGCAAAGTATACTTTGAGGGAGAAAATTTTCAATTTTATGATAAATTTATTATTTTTTATTATACTGAATTTATTACATTATCACAGCCAATTTGGCTGTGATAATGTAATAAATTCAGTATAATAATTCTGCATACTTTTAATCATGAAATATATGCATTTGTTAGTTCTATATGAAATAATGCATTTCAGGAAAAATAAATGATACTCCCTCAAAGTATACATTGCTAGTAAAGTATACTTTGCAATGTTGATGAAATAGGCTACTGACTTCCAATCCAGAGGTTGTGTGGTTCAAACCTCGCCTTAGGCACCAAAAATACTTTCATAGTATTTCCATCCCACTGGTCTGTTGGATGAGACTTTAAACTGTGATCCCGCCTCTATATGACCCCTAGCTGGTGGTGAGACGTTAAACCCATTCACTTTCACTTTTTTTTCATGAAATGTGGCCGAGACTGGAGAAATGGGGCATATGTGTTGTGACAAATGTAGATCTGGATCTAATAGCACACTCCTGTAGCCTGTTAGTAATCTATACAGCTTGTTAGAAGTGCGATTGGTGTTTCATTGATGGAATGGCGAACAGTGCAGATCCTGATCAGACTGTGCGGATGCACAGGCTGATCCGGATCTACATTAGTCGCAAAGCCCGTAACCCCCATTTCTCAAGTCACAGCCACAAATCACATGTTTCATTCCATGTTCCAGAGAAACAGAATCAAGAAGATACTTCCTGAAAAATCTTGATTACTCTATCATGTTGTACAAGATCCTAGATCTGCTCGAAGATAAGACAATGAGAAATACGTGGGAATTCCAATCAGCCGTTACAGGCCTTTCCTGCTTGACTGTTACGTCTGGTTTGCCTACAAAATTGCAGAATAACAAGAATGAAGCTATGAGGATCTTCAGTGACAATGTGTCTTTAAACAATGTTGTAATTGCTGAGTTAGAAACTAATGAAGCTACGAGGGTCTTCTTTGAAAAGGTGGCGTTAAACAATAGCGTAATTGCTGATTCAGAAACAGGTGTTGATCCAAAGTCTAAAACTATACAAAGTTGTGATGGAGAAACTGATGACAGTAACGGTGCTTTCAGATTGTCCGAAACTGTGGGTTTAGGTGAACGGAACTCTGGAGAGGAAAATGAAAGTAACAATTTAAAAGGTTCCAGTGGCGAGTTTGAAAATAAAGGGAATACTGACACAAATGTGTGTACATTTGGAAACATCAGTAAAGCAGCGTGCGACACATATAGCAAACCTAGTGATCAAGTCAAAGAATTTAATACAGAGAACACCGAAATGTGCCGTGTTAAGCAAAGTCTCTCTGCTTGCTCGGAGAACACAGTGATATTTATTGTGGAGGGGCAAAAGATTCCTGGTAGCAGACCAATTCTATCTGAATCGTCAGAAATATTTTCCGCTATGTTGGAAGGTCATTACACGGAAGCCAAGTTGTCAGAAATCCCAATTGCTGAGACCTCTGCTACGGCATTCGAGGTGATTGTTCATTATTTTTTTTTTTTTTGCATAATTGTTGACTGCCACATTCTTACAGATTTCTACTATTGTGATATGTCACTGAAATCAGCACAGACATGCATTCAAGTGTTGATTGACTCGGACATGTATTTCGTCAATGACTTGAAGGTCCTTACACAAGCTATGTTAATTGGTAAACTGCTAAACAGTGAAACTGCCTTTAACATATTACAGTATGCCATTTTACATGACAATCCAAAATTACAGAAGGCAGCGGTTGGTACCATATTGGCAGGAGAGGGGTCACGGGAGAGCAAAGTCAAGCAATTTTGTAACATCCTCGATTCAGACTTTTGTCAACATTTCCTCGAACTATTATCAAACATTGTATGCGGTAATTATCCTGAATAGATGTAGAGTGGAAACTCTCTAAACACAATACCCAGAACCCAAACGCGTCTTGTTAAGCTGCATTTGGTGGTCTCTGTATTTTCGACCAAACTTCTGTTGTTTTTGCGAAGAATCGATTCTTCGCAAAAACGACATAAGTCTGTGCCAAACTCCCTGGACCACCAAATGCAGCTCATGAAGACGCGTTTGCTGCGCCATATTTCATCAAAATCCGTTGCATATTAATGAAAATATGAAATAATACTTACTGTGGAGTGGGCGACGTTGTTGTTGTTATAACCACGTGATCATGCACCTTGTTGTCTGTACAAATGCAATTTGTTGGCAATACCAGTCAATTCAGACCAAACATATTCCAGTTAACCCTTAGAATATGCGCGACACAAAAAGTGTCGTCTGCTGTTATTTTTTACATTTTGTTTTCTTTATCAATAAAGACATGGTTTGACAGCATTCTAGAATCATTTCCACTAGAATCATTATACCCCCACAAACAAAGTTTGTTGGGGGTATATAGGAGTCAGCTTGTCGGTCGGTCGGTCGGTCTGTTGGAAATTCCCTTCCGCTCTATATCTTCTACACCCATGCATGGATTATCAAATGGCTTGGCACAAATGTTTCTCATGATGAGAAGGTGTGTCGCGATCAATAACCACGCACCTACGTCCAAGGTCACAGTTGAAGGTCAAAGGTCAAACCTATCGAAATTCCCTTCCGCTCTATATCTTCTACATCGATGCATGTATTATCAAATGGCTTGGCACAAATGTTTGTCATGATGAGAAGGTGTGTCGTGATCAATAACCACGCACCTACGTCCAAGGTCAAGGTCACAGTTGAAGGTCAAAGGTCAAACCTATCGAAATTCCCTTCCGCTCTATATCTTCTACACCGATGCATGGATTATCAAATGGCTTGGCACAAATGTTTCTCATGATGAAGTGTGTCGCGATCAATAACCACGCACCTACGTCCAAGGTCAAGGTCACAGTTGAAGGTCAGTGCAAACCTATTGAAATTCCCTTTCCGCTCTATATCTTCTACACCGATGCATGGATTATCTCACTATGCCCAGGGTCAAGGTCACAGACTTGATGCGTTGGAAACCTTAACGCTCGGCTAAATGGCTTATAATCAAAAATGACTCGTTTTCTTTGGCTGCCAGTGGGGGTATTCGTGTGCCGACAGGCCACATTTCTAGTTTGTTTAGCAGAAGGACTGTCAGTCGACCTACCGCCCGCTAGAAGCAAGTTTATCCGGTCAACACAGTGCGTATGTGCCGTGAAACACGGTGCCGTGAAACATTTTTGATATCCAGTCAATACTATTTTTGCATTTTACAGCCATTTGTAGGTGTTGACAGGATAAATAGAATAGTAGGTTAGTGCCGTGAATGGGAAAAAATATCTGGCGCGGCACGGAAACGGGATGTGCTCGGCAGAGCCTCGCCCATCCCGTTTCCTGAGCCTTGCCAGATATTTTTTCCCATTCACGGCACTAACCTACTATTCTCTATCTATTTTCCTTATTTCTGAACCAAAGTATATGTTGTGACCACTCATTTGAACCGTCTCGGCGAGACGGTTCAAATGAGTGGTCACAACATATACTTCTGATGAGAAATAAAGAAATGCTTGAGCCTTGCCGGATATTTTTTCCCATTCACGGCACTAACCTACTATTCTCTATATCTAATGCTACTGAGTGAATGATTAACAGGGCCAAGATCTGCAATTGTTGCTAACGTCGTAGCGACCCTTTTCTCTGCCAAATATCGATGGCCATACACCAGTATGATATATGGTAGAGGGAACATAAATGTTTGACTGAAATAGCTTCCTTCCAGCATGGAGACCACAGTGTAACAGGTTGGGAGAAGGCTAATGTAGCAACGGGGTTCATCCCAATACCCCTGGTTTTTTCACAGATTCATTGAATTGAGATATGTGGCCGTGACTGGAGAAATGGGGCTTATTGTTTTGCAACCAGTTTAGATCCAGATCAGACTGTGCA